>CM035437.1:96338077-96375577 GCA_020310875.1 Ceratopteris richardii
TCACTAACAAATTCATCATCATGAAACTCCACATGGAATAACTAGAAGATCCATCCAACTTGTCCTCAATCTCAATTCTAATCTCACTCATCTTAACTAAGTGTGTATGTCAATTATGCTATGATACAAAGTGTTGGAATCTGGGGCCAGGATCGTTCCAATACTAAAAGCCTTTGAACATACACAATTAATCAAGATGATATGTGAGAGATAGAAAGAAAGAGATCTTGAGACAAGGATAGAGAACGTAAGCAAGATGCTTACTAAAAAATAGATGGCCGAATTACAATCATGGGAGCACTACTCAACCATATGATGTGGTGCACTCACTAATGGAAGAATAACCAAGAAGATGATGATACAAAATTCAGATTATGCTGTTATAATCTGAGTGTGTGTGAAGCGAATGAGCAACGAAGTGAAACTAACCTCACAAGAAAGTGCAACAAATCTGAAAATCAGCAAAAACCCTAATTCTGAAATTAGGGTTCAAAAACCCTAAAAACAGAATATAAGGAGGCTAACTTACAAAAGATAGCTGCCACCACCTTGTAGAAAACTCCTTGCTACAAGAGAACAACCTCTCTTTCACCAAACCTTCACCTCCAAAGTCAGAACTCCAAAACTCTAGCTTGAGATTGTTCAAGAGTGTGCCCACATGCTCCTTATATAGGTTTATGATCTCCCAATAAAGCTGCAGCGAAAATCTTACGAAAAACTCGAATCGTGAGTAATAAAGCTACGATCGCTTTTTTTTCATGAGCATTTCGTTGAAATTGGCTTTTCATGATTAATTAAAAAACCATCGCTAAAATTAGCCTAGCTTTAATTTGATCACTGAGTAAAGCTGCTTTTAGCCATTCTAACTTAATAACCTAGCTGATTTTGAGTTTGGTCCTTCCAAATATGCTTTTCCTCCATTTTGAGCTAAATTAGGATTTGACTTTTCTCCTTGTTCCGACCTCTGATGAAGAAATGAAGCATACTACTAGATAGCTCTCGCCAAGCTCTATCTATCTAGCCTAAAAAAGTTTTACTCAAACTCTACAAAAAATGCCAAGTCCAAAACGTAGAATTGTTGGAATGTGGACCATATGTACATTGACTTCCAACATAGAAAAGGAGTACTTTCCAATGAGCTACTAAAACTTTTGGACCATCTTTGACAAAATTTTGACTCAGTACCAAAATTAGGGTTGTGAGATTTTTTAACAAATTTGGACATTCTGTCATTGTTTTCCATCATAAGGTTGACCCTTTTTTATTAATTTGCTAACAATTCCCCTCCTAAACCAACACTAGGAGAGTATGCAAGGTAGGTATGCTTGTTGTATAAGATTCTTGTGCCTGTATGATTTTTACAAATCATGCAAAGTGTCCACAAATACACACAAGGACCTTTGACATGAAGTGCTCTCCAACACACATCACAAAGGAGTACTCACACATCCCATACTCTTCTCAACCAAGTATTACTTGGAAGGATGGAGACAGCAAAAGGATCCTATATATTAAGATAAAATATAGACTTAAACATACTTCCAAGACTATCAAGAATGCTATGTATTGAGACATAATATACACTCAAACATACTTCAAGACTACTAAGGTTATATGCTTTCATCTACACCTATCAAACACACACAAACACAAACATGATATGATTCGAACACATAATTGATTTATGTATCTTCATGCTTTTCTTCAACCACTATTGCATCTACCTTTGTCTTGAAACAAAATTTTGCTTTATGTGTTTTACCTCCACAAGTCTTGCATGGATTGATTGAATAACAATCTTCCTCTTTGTGGTTTGTCCTTCCACAATGTTTCCACTTCTTGAATTTCTTGACTTTTGTTGCAAATGCATCCTCTTTGATTCCTTCTTTAGCTTCAAAGTTAAATGTTCTAACTTTTGACACAAATAATAAGCTAGATTAAATCACTGTAGTATAAAATTTTAAGTCTCATCGCTTGTGCTCAAGATTTCTATTTTAGTTCATGGGAGTGTAAATGTTCATTCATCTCTTCATGATGAAGAAGTTGAAATATACAAGATGCTTCATTTAAAGCTCACAAAGTTTGATCAACCTATTACAAGATCATATTCAAGTGCCCTGGGGGATAGATGAAGATAATAGAGAATATTCCATCCACAAGCCCACCTGCATTGTCATCGAGAGATAGGTGGCGCAGGATGCATCCTCAATAGAAAAGAGAGTCAGTTCCACAACATGAACTTGAACCACTTCTAGATGTTTCACTGGCTCCATCTAGAGTGTCAATGGAGCGGTTTGATGATAAAAGAATGACTTTGACATGGGTGGCATCATCATCATCAAAGATATCTCATTAGAGGATTTACTAAGCTTACATGACACCAAGCCAAAAGATTATCTAATAACTACTAGCCTACTAGTCATTTTCATTTTTGTAGATTGATCATTGATAATATCATGATGTTATATATTCAAAAATTATGATATATATTGTTTATTGGTTCTTGATTTTCGTTAAGTAGGCATAGTACAACAAGAGATTAAAAAACGAGATTTAAATCAAGGTTTAACTCGTTTAAACTGTAAAGCTTTGTAAAATCCAAAACAAAAATCGGGATTTTTATTCACTTTAACATATTTTTATTTTTTGAAACATAAAGCTATGTATCAATGCATATTTAGCACCTTTTTGGTATACCTAACATAAATAACATATAAAACCACCTATTACCTAATAGTCTATTTAGTATTATGTATACACAGTACTATGAAAACTATTCCTGTCTTGACCCTCGAGTCTTAACATTCAATATCCATTCTAAGTTCTAAGTTCTAACATGATACATCAATGAAAGGTTTTAGAATTTAAGCCCACATTTAACCATACTAATACCAAAACTCAACTTTCAAGTTTTAACATTAAATTACATCAGTGACCAATCAAAAATTAGAATTGATTATACAAAAGTGATAGACTAAAATGCATTTTAAATGCAGGAGCTTTTGTTTGAAATCAAGAAAAATCGAAAAAAGAAATGAATAAAAATTGTTTGGAAAATGCTCCAAACGATTTTTCTTTAATACAAAAATTGACAAATTTTATATACTATGCGAGTAGGTAGTATTTAATGTACATTATATTGTAATTTACAGCTTGTGAATTATGGTCATTGTCAATTGATAATATATGTGGATAATTGTAGGTTTTTTATATACATATTAATATGATAGCTATAACATAAGATTTTAATATGCTTTTATATTTGTTGTTTGGTGTAGTAATACTAAATAGTATGGAGCTTAGGTATATACTATATAAGATATATTATAAATTTGCTATGGAACACACCTTATGTATCTTACCCTAATGATAATGTTCAATCCTTACACCTTAAATGCACCTAACAAATCCTAAAAACATCTTACACACCTTACCTCAAACATAAGGTTCGATCCTTGAACCTTGAGGGCATCGAATGCATCGCCTTCCTATGAAATAACATTGTGAAGCACTACCTCATCAACTATCTCTTTCCTTAAAAGAGACCATCCATTGGGTCAATAATGGACTATCTAAGACTTACAACGATGTTGAAGCATAGTACAAGAAGAGGTTTAAAAACGAGATTTAAATCGAGGTTTAAATCGTAGAGGTTTTTAAATTCGAAAATAAAAATCGGGGTTTTTATTCACTGTGAGAGATTTTTATATTTTGAAACATAAATGTATGTACCAATGCAAAGGGAAGGTTGAAGCAAAGGGAAAATAGAGAAGGCTGAATTGGAAAGCAACTTGCAAGGGGCTGATCATGCTGAGTGCTCTTGAGATAAATCTCTAAAAAAATCCAAAAAATCTCTGAATAAATCTCTGAAAAATCCAAAAACTCTCTGAAAAAATCGTTAAAAACGTTCCAACGATTTTTATTGCGATTTTTATATAAAAATCCACGATTTTATTGTACTATGTGTTGAAGTCCTTGAACTCTTATGGATATGTACCCAAGATTCACTTTCCAATCTCGCACTTTTCTCTTATATTGTTATCCACCATGAATATGCCTTTTCCTTCAACCTAATTTAGCACATGTCAGAAAAGACAAGCCATTTTTCCAACAATAAGGTTCCTCATAGCCACGTTGAAGTCAAGACTTGTATGGTGCAATATTCCACGTTTTTTTGTGCATCTCTATGAGTTGTTATTCCAACATGATCATGATAGATTCCCCACTCCATGGAGACAATAAAGTGGATACCTTGACACAAAACCCTTTCATGTGTATAAACTTAAGAGAGCCTTCTCCAATGGCCAAATATGGCTAGATGTGTAAATTTCATGCAAAGGAATATTGACTTCCATGCTACAAGGAAATAATCCAACAAGGGAGTTATGTGTGGAACAAAGGATGCCTCAAGCAAACGGAAGAGATATCAATAGCAAGAAGTCTTGCTTCTATAGAAATTTAGATTCCAAAAGATAGCATGAGCTTAACATCCCCTATATTCTATAAACCTCCTAAATTTTATGAACCTCACCTAAAATTTAGGAACGTCCTCTAAATTCCAAGGTAACGTACTAAAATTTTTGAAGTTGTCAATCAGTATCTTCTTTCACAACAGCGTTTAACCTAAAATCTCATCTTGCACTGGTATTTTCTATGTTTCAATTTAATATGGCGTAAAAGTTGAGAAAATAATTTACGAGTAAGAAACGTATACACTTAAACTCCGCCTTCCTGTGCTCTCCTTTGGCAAGGTTCACAAGATGCTCCTCCAGATCGATCCCGTTCGCTCTGGACACAGAGGAAAAAAATGAGACGGGGGAAGCCGCGAAAAAAGATATTGAATTGTGGTCATAAGATCATTACAAACAGAAGATTAGGACAGCTCGGGAAGGCTGCGACATGCGATCCACGAAGAGCCGTAGCTTTCCCATTGCCTCTGAGGTCGATAGAGAGTTCCAAAATGGACAGGAAGTGTTTCAAGCAACAGAGTTCGACTCACTGAGCAGTGAAATCACGATCACAATGTGTCAATGATACACGCGGCACCAATTTTCTGTTCTTCAATGTAGAATTTTCAGTAGGAGTGTCAGGGAGGTTCCAAGCGCATTGCCTCAACTTGCGCATTGCCTCAACTTTTTGGGGTCTTTGCCTCTCATAGTCGCTGCTGAGGTTTAACCCCTAGCCAGCCGACACCTCACCACTTAAGAGATAAGATGTTTAATCCAATCTTTTTGAAGGATCGTTGAGTCCTTCAAGATACTTAGTTCAAATCAATTATCTCATTTGTTTTCAAGGTCGTCTCTTTCCAATGTTTACTTTGACGAGCCTTCGATCTTTGTATTTTAGTACTTGCTAAGTATCCAACCTTTGTTTTGTGGGATTGGGGAGATCCCATGGATGTTATGTCCGCTTTTCATTGTACTTTCAATTTAATTCAAGTTGTTAGGCATTCAACGTTTGCTTTATGGGATTCTAAGATCCCATGGTGTTATGCTCGTTTTTCATTCTACTTTCAATTGAACTCAAGCTAACCTAAAAGACAAGATTTCAATGATAGTACTTCCTTTAAAAATTCTTTCTCTTTCTTGTCCATGCTTGGTAGCTTGGTTGACTGGTATGCGGCCTCTCAAGTTTGGGAGCGGAGTTCAACCCCCACAAGTTGCAATGGGACACCCATCATCATTTGTGGTTAGAAGTCTAAACCTACCCCTTAAGAGAAGTGAGGACCTTCAATCACTTTATTAATTAAGGCCTCTAGGCTACCCAATTCAAAACAGCCTCTCATCTGGCCTTCGGGCTATCCCTTCTCTAGGTCTACCTTAGCAAGCCTTCAAGCTTTCTAATCGTAGCCATGCTGGGCATCTAATCCCTACTTTGTGAGATACAATAAATGTTATGCCCACCTTCACTTGTACTTTCAATTAATTCAAGATTAATCAAAAGAGTAGATCTATATGATCAAAATTACTTTAAAAAAACTTCCGCTTCTTGTTTCCATTCTTGCTAGCTCAATCGGTTTGGTACTTCGCCTCTCAAGGATGGAGGTGGGGTTCAAACCCCGCTAGCTGCAGCAAGACCCTCCTCATCATTCATGGTGAGAAGTCCATACCAACCCCTTTTGGGCAATGTGGGCCTTCGGGTACTCGATCACTCCGGGCCTTAGAGCTACCCAATTCAAAAAAGTCCTCTCATCTTGCCTTAGGTTCATCCCTTCTCTAGTTATACCTTAGTAGGACTTCAAGCTCTATAATCCTAGCCATGCTATGCATCTAATCCCAACTTTGTGAGATGTGAGGAGTCCCATGGGTGTTATGTCTGCCTTCATATTCTACTTTCAATTAATTCAATCTTACTGGAAGAGTAGATATCTATTAGCAAACTTCTTTTATAAAAATAAAAAATTAAATTAAAAAAAACTCTTCTTATAGTGAGATCTTGTTGAGTTAATTCTTGTATCTAGTCCATCTCCCTGAAGGGTGTTATTGTAGTCCAGGTATCTTGTTTCATACCTACGATCCCGGGTTGTGGGATTTGTGTTTCATCTCTAGTTGAGTTATCCATACCTATCAATCCCACGTTGAGCGACTTCTTGTATCAGCTACATATTTTTGTATTGTTTCCCCTACATGGGTGATCTTGTAATCAAAAGTATAATTCTGAAATCTTGTCAAGTCTAGTCAAAGGGCACAATCTAGTGCCTTCCTAACATTTCGGCAAGACTAACTTCTATCCAAGACTAGGCATCATGGAGAACACATTTGAACAGATTGTGGCATCGCTTCAGAGTCTCCAGTGACTAGTTGAGGACCTAACTCATCGACAGACACAAGTTGAGATGGGACATCTAATACATGTAGGCACACTCATCCAAGAACTACAAGAACGAATTGGGAATCTTCAAGAAAATCAAGGAAGCATTCAAGTGAACCACCATCCAGTTCATCCTTCATGAAGGAACCAAAGATTTGCATGCCAAAAAAGTTCGATGGTGATCGCACGAAGTTCCATGGGTTCTTGCAATAAGTCAAATTGTACATCCGTGTGCAGCCTGATAGATACCCTGATGATGCATCCAAAGTCGGTTTTATGGGAACCTTCCTCTATGGTCAAGCATTGTCATGGTTCACCCCAATCTTGGAGAAGGATATGGCAATACTTCATGACTATGAGGGGTTTCTCCGAGAGCCCGCTGCCGCATTCGGAGATGCAAGAAGGAGTCGAGTGGCAGAAACAAAGCTCTAGAAGCTACATCGAAGAATGCAGATACCCTCCTAGAGCATAGAACTTATGATTGCACCATAGAACTTCAAGAGGGAGCACAACCAACCTTTGGACCAATCTACAAATTATCCACAGAGGATCTTACAAAATTACGCAAGAACATTGATGAGAATCTAGCCAAGGGGTTTATCAAACACTCAAAGTCTCCAGTAGGAGCTCCTATTTTATTTGTAAAGAAGAAGAATGAGACTATCCAAATGTGTGTAGACTATCGGGGGTTGAATAAAGTCACCATAAAGAATAGATACCCTCTACCACTCATATCAGAGCTCTTGGAACGCCTTGGAAAAGCAAAGTTCTTCATAAAGATTGACCTTCGAGGAGCTTACAAACTTATCATGATCAAAGAAGGAGATGAATGGAAGACAACATTTCGAACAAGGTATGGGCATTTTGAATATGTAGTTATGCCATTCGGTCTCACAAATGCTCCAATCATCTTCCACCACATGGTGAATGATATTTTTTTAGAGTATTTAGATGATTTTGTGGTAATATATCTCGATGATATCTTCATATTCTCCAAAAATCTAGAGGATCATGAATGTCATGTAAAGATAGTTCTAGAGAAGCTAAGAGAAAAAGGTTTATATGCAAAATTGAGAAGTGCTTTTTCCATCAGATAGAAGTGGATTTTTTAGGGTACATTGTATTATAGAAAGGAATCTTTATGGACCCTAAGAAGATGGAGACAATCCTTGATTGGCAACCACCTTTCATGTGTTCGAGACGTACAATGTTTTTTTAGGTCTTTCCAATTTTAATAGGATATTCATAAGAAAATACTCCAAGATATTGACACCTCTCACAAAGCTTACAAGAAATGCAAAATTCTCATGGATCGACGAAGCAGAAAAAGCCTTCCAGACCTTGAAATTAGCATTCAACACTGCTCTAATTCTAGTTCATCCTGAAACTATCAAGCCTTTCTTCCTAGAGACAGATGCATCACACTTTGCCTTAGGGACCATTCTATCCCGACATGGAAAACTACATCTAGTTGCATATCACTTGAGGAATTTCTCCCCTCTAGAGATTAATTAGGAAATCCATGATAAAGAACTTCTTGCAATAGTGGATGCATTTGATACTTGGCATCACCATCTATAAGGAGCAACCCATAAAGTTACTATGTATACAGATCATAAGAATTTGGAGTATTTTATGGCCACCCGCATCGTCAATAGAAGGAAATCTCAATGGAGTAACTTTTTATCTATATTCGACTCTATCATCACATACTATCCAAGACGCCAGTAGTGTTAGTCAAATGTCTTGTCAAGAAGATCTTACCTTGCACCAAAGAAAGACGAAGAGGCCTTTGATCAACAAGAGAGTGTTTTACTTAAGCTTGAATAGCTCTACTTAGCAGCTATCTCTTCAAGTCACCATGAAGATTCAACTTTGACTCATTTGATTCATGAGACACTAGCAAATGATGAATTGTTTTGTAATGCCAAGCACAGAATTTGAGAAGGAAAATTCCAAGAAGTTAATGAGCTCCAAGTAAAGGATGGGTTATCATTCTATAAGAACCTATTGTATGTCCCTCCAGGAAAGCCTAGGATCCAAGTGCTTCAACAACATCATGACAACCTTGCAATAGGACATTTTGGAGTAAATAAAATAATACATCTCATATCAAGGAATTTTTGGTGGCCTCAAATGTGGGAGTCAAAGAATATATCCAAACCTGTGACATTTGCAATAGATCTAAGGTACTGTAACATAAGCCTCATGGGCTCTTGCAACCTTTACCTATTCCAGAAAGACCATAGGCTTCATTATGTATGGATTTCATCATAGATCTATCGATTTTGGATAAAACTATGATGCCATTCTTGTTATACTAGATAGATATACAAAGATATACTTCATTCCAACGACCTAGGCAATCACAGGTGCACCCACTGCCAGAATTTTTCTCAGATACATCTTTAGGCTTCATGGATTGCCTGAGGATAATGTCAGTGATCGAGGTCCATAGTTCATATCCAACTTTTGGAATAGTCTTTACAAGCTCCTTGGAGTTCAAGTCAATTCTTCTATAGTGAATCATCCGCAAAATGATGGACAAACAAAACAAGTGAATCAAGTCCTAGAACAATATCTTTGTTTTGTTGAAATGTGAACTATGCAAGCTCTAGGTGGAGAAAGGGGTCAAAAGACCTTAATGTGGAAAAAAATCATGACTTAGATCACTTAGGGTAGTTTCAAGGTCAAACAAGGTAGTCCTTAGGTGGTCAAAAAGTTGGGAGAGGCATCCAAAAGCTATAAAAGGACGTGAAGAGTCGTTAAATGCATGAAAGTCTTATAGGTCATTGAAGAATAAGAAACATATACTCAAGGAGGCTCAAGGAGAGAGTCATCCAAGGCTCAAGGAGCTTAAATGCAGTAGTCCAAGTTAGGAAAAATGTAGAGGATTGCATAACATGCATAGAGGAGGAGTAAGGAGGAGCTATCAAGCCCACAACCCCTCTAGTCTCTTGTAGGTATAGACATAGTCTGCTTATAGCAGTTGTAACTCTTTGTGTACATATCCAGTTCAAGAGATTCAAGGTGCATTCTATAGCTTATATATGTCTCTTACTTCCTTAAGAGGGATTCTTGAAATCAGTTTTATGTGTAGAGAAATTGATGTATCTCTATAACCCTAATTTCTTCATATCCTACATCTCTGCATAGTTTGTTTTGTATAGAGATGTTGACTGACATAAATAGATCCATTTGAGGTGTTCTATAGCTTGTTGAAAGCTTATGAATCATAGTAACTGTGGCTAAAAGCTTAGGTGATTTGGATTAGTGTAAGGTAGGTGAATCAGAGTTTAGTTGTAGGGTAGTAGAAAAGGTGTATGAAGGGACCTAGGTACTAGGTTCATTTCACTTCTAGTGTGCAAATCTGAGGGATTAAATTCCATCAATTGGTATTAGAGCAAGAAATATCCTTTGAAGACTCTAGGAGAAGGACACAAAAGCTTGTACATCAAGGCTAAGAGGTACATTTCGGTGTAACCCTAATTTTCAATTCATTATGGCAGATCTAGGTCAAAAAGTGGAGTTGTTTGATAAAGACAACTATCAGCCATGGAGATTCAGAGTCATGAACTACCTCATGAGCAAAGGTTTATGGACTCTTGTGCGTGGAGAATAAGATAAGCCCAATTTGGATCCCAAAGATCCAAAGGTCACCAATCAAGAATTGAAGATGTTGAAGGATTGGGCCAGCTATCTTCTACATATCACAGGTAATCTCTAACACTATGATTGGTCACATATCAGAGTTTGATCATGCTAGAGATGTTTGGGAGGCCTTAGAAGAGATATATGCCACTTCTGCAACAAGTAGAAAGATGTAGCTTAAGAATGAACTCCATTCTTTGAAAAAGGGTAGTGGTCAATCTATTGCTGACTACACCTTGAGGGTGAAGGAGTTGAGGGAGCAATTGGCATCCATTGGTTACAAAGTAGATGAGGAAGACCTTGTGCATATTACTCTCAATGGGCTGAGAGGGGAAGACAAGTGGAAACCCCTTATTAAGACCATCTTGTAAAGAGATCCTCTACCAACTCTTGAGAAGTTGATCCCACACTTAGTGGCAAAAGAGGTTGCCATAGGAGACACATCCAAGAAGGATGGTCACTCACAGGTCCTACATGCTAGCAAAGGCAAAGCAAAGAGTGGCAATAAGGGGAAGAGGAAAAATCAAGTGGAAGCAATCCAAGGAAGAAGATTCGGATTCAGAAGGAGATAGCAATGCATCATCTTCAAGGAAGGGCAAGAATGGCAAAGGGAAGAACAACCCTCATTAAGGTAAAACTTGTTTTATATGTGGTAAGCATAATCATATTTCTTCAAATTGCTGGTTCAAGGATGACAAAGGCAAGAAGAAGAAGGAGCAAGGGAACTATGCTAACAACTCCAAGAAGGATGATGAGAAGGAGACCCTCCTAGCCATGAGACATGGCTACACTAGTGATCCCAAGGACAACAAAGTGGTACATAGACTCTGGATGCTCTAATCACATGTCATGTATGGAGGAATCTTTTCTTCATATGTAGATTCCAAGCTCAAAAGGTTGTGTGGGGATAGGAGATAATATTGAGCATCCCATTACACATGTGGGAGATGTGAAGCTAGGCAAAAGTAAATCTGTAAAGACTCTTAAAGATGTGCTCCATGTTCCATCTATTTCCAAGAACCTTATCTCTATAGAACAGATGGTAGAGAGAGGTATGCAGGTTATGTTTGATGCAAAAGGGTGCATAGTGAAGCAAGGAGGCAAGGTCATTGCCAAGGGAAGGAAAGAAGGCAAGATTGTTCACACTAGATGTTGCTCCTATACACAAGGTATGTTATGTGATGATTGGTAACAAAAGGATTGTGGATATTGATCTTTGGCACAAGAGAATAGGACATATCAATATTCTCAAGTTAAAAAGCATGTGCAAATTAGATTTAGTGTAGGGAAAACCAAATCTTGAAGGCCAAGGCCTACATGAGTTTTGTGATGCTTGTCAACTAGGTAAGCAAGCAAGGAAGCCATTTTCAAAGAGTGAGTACAGATCCTCTAAAATCTTGGAGCTTATGCACTCATATGTATGGGGCCCTAGTAGAGAGGCTTCATTGGGAGGAGCTAGGTACTTTGTCACTTTCATTGATGGCCACGCAAGAAAGGTATGGTTATATGCTATCAAGGAAAAATCAGAAATTTTTTCATCCTTTCAAAATCTTAGGTCCCTTGTTAAGAAAGAATGTGATGCACACATCAAGACACTGAGGTCAAATGGAGGGGGAGAGTATTTATCCAAGGAATTCACAAAGTACTTGCAATACAATGGCATAAAGAGGCACTTTACATGCAAGTACATCCCTCAACAAAATGGTGTTGCAGAGAGGAAGAATATGCATTTGGTTGAGATAGCTAGATTTCTCATAAATGAAGGTATGTTACCATTCTCTTATTGGGCTGAGGTTGTGAATACAACTTGTTACTTGATAAACAGGGTTCCAACAGGTGGGTTATGATCATGTGGCCGAGTTCAAACAAGTTCTAAGATATGTCAAGAATGTGGGTCTTCCCAATAAGCTCTCTTCCACCTACAAAAGAGTTGTCTCCCACTTATATCCAAACACATATGGTACTCTTTAAATTTGAGCTTGATGCATCTATGAATAGAACATTTGCTCTCCATTTTTGAAACTAGCCTCAAAAGCGCCCTCATTAAGGCCCAATGTTCCATTACAACTCCAAAATCCAATCTTAATTTTGGTCACATAGGTGTGACACTTTTATTTAGTATGGTGTTCAATAGTCGCTGTCATTCCTTTCCTAAGAAAGCTATTGGTCCATTCTTCCTTGCTATTTAAATTTCTAGAATAAATTTCGGGATTGGGTTGGGAAAGGGTGAGAGATCCTCCCCAAGAAAAATAGCAATATTCTTTAATAGAAGTCTACATCATCGAAAGTCCTTTTGAATATAATATAATAAGTGCTCTTCCTTTTGAAGAATTTTTCATTTTTCTTTCCAATTCTCCATGCTCTTGTGTGTGAATTCTATTTTATTCCTATCAATGAGTTAATTGGCATCTTCTTGAAAATTGTTAATCTCTAATACCAACAACTCCTAGAGTTAAAGCACATGTGTGCCTTCTTTCTTCTTCACCTAGTGTCATGTTGATGATGGTTTGTGTGGGAGTAATTCCCTCTTTGAACTTACTTGCAATTTCAATCCATCTTTATTCATCAATTTTCGTTGGGTTTTTGTGATCACACCTACCCAAGAAAATGTATTTTCCTCTTCTTGTGTTTCTTCTTTGTTAATTGCTTCTACTTGCTCTTTTATGGATTAATCTCTTATAAAATTCATGGATGAAACTCTCCTTCTTTCAACACATTATCCTTCTTTGCTTTGATTTTATTTTCAAGGTATGTGATACTTTCTTGAGGATCTTCATTTCAGCTCTAAGTTCAATTATTTGTTGTCATCTATTTCTTCGGGTGGAAAAACTTATTTTCTTTTTTTTTTTCCTTCTTCCATTCCCAAACCTCATTTTCCATATGGCATAAAGGAAATATTATTAGCTCATAATTTTTGACTCAAGACCTATTAGGTTTTTGAAGTGAAAAAATCTAATTAATAACTCTTTGCTGCCCTCTATATTGTGACATGTCACAAAACAAGAAACTTTGCATAGATCCCAAGAGAGTTAGCCTGATTAGGGATTGAATGCCTATACAAAATCCTTTCTACTCATGACAAAGGTTTATGTCACATGTCATATGGTTCAAGAGAGAGCTAGAGAGAGAGAGAGAGATTCTAGACATTGCGAGAAGTGCAACAAGTTTGCATAGTATTTCACAAGGATGATAAGGCTCACGAGAATGAGAGCACATCAAGAAATGTGTGTATGCATGTGTGTATATATATATATATATATATATATATATATATATATATATATATATATATATATATATATATATATATATATATATATATATATATATATATATATATATATATATATATATATATATATATATAGAGAGAGAGAGAGAGAGAGAGAGAGAGAGAGAGAGAGATCCATTGATGTATTAGAAACTCGTTAGGCAAACATGGAATTAAAAAACTTCCTATTTTGAAAGAGGAGTTTGATCTCACAATGTACATCTTCTGAAGCTTAACCTAAGATTAGAACCATTCAATGAAGGAAATAGACTCGTGAGTTCCTAGACCACCTAGTACACTACCCTAAGATACACTACTACAAAGAATCACAAAGCCCACAAACTTAAGGAACTTAGTAGACTTCATGAGAACTCAAGGACAATGAAAGTTCATACCATACCATAGACATATGGATCATATGTCAATCATGTTGAATCTCCACTCCAATCAAATGGCTTGCCTTGTATAATGATAGAATGTAAGAAACACCTTGCCTTGTATAATGATAGAATGTAAGAAACACCTTCAAAATGGATTAAACCAAAAGATAAAGGACCGAGAGACATGTAACATTCAAACTAACTTTTGTCAATTGTTTAATGGCCACAAACATGTGGGAAGAATTACAAATTTGATGGTAGCTTATGTGATGAGTACTCATCACAAATGACATAGCCAAGCTGGAAATCTACGATGTCCATAAATAAAAACTCAGTGGTTGCCCATGTAGTGCTTTCCCCATGATTTTCCCAAATATAGGAATGATTGTCCAAGGTATGAGAATGATGTCACCCATCATAGGGGTGATCATCCAAGGTACATGAAGGAAATCTTCAAACTTGTATTTACTTACCTAAATGAACTTTCCAAAAATGTGTACTCGCTCATCTATGTGGTCATCCATGGGAGATACTCAACCAACCTAATGCATGAAGCCAACATTGCCAGATCATCCATGCAAGGAACTCACCCAAACTTATGCATGAAGCTACAATTCCAAAACATTTCCAACTCATGCAATGAATGAACCTAGATTACAATTTCTTTTACTCATCCATGTTAATGATTTCACTTTGCACTAGCCCAAGTGAGAATGCCCATTGCAGTGTTGGTCTCCCATTACTAATGATTTCCCAAGTGTTGCTGATGGATGGTAAAAAATTTGATATTTTTCAAGAATGGTGTGGCCATTAAGGTATCAATGGGCCACATGATAACACATGCACGATTCCCTAAGAATCATGAAGTCTCTCGACATGCATCCACCTAAAATATGGCTACCAGATAGTGGGTTCACTAGTTCTATGCATTGAGGTGATCTACCACTCATCGATTGAAGTCCCCATAATCAAAGAGTCTCCCACATCAAGAATGCTAGTAAGAAAGAAGTCGACAAGATCTCGTACTACAAGATTACAAGAGGACAATATACGATGATACTAGACTAGACAAGACTACAACAAGGAACAAGACTGGAAATGGAACTAGAATTTGCAAAATGCTTACTTGGAGATTGTGACTCCTTGCACTCCCAAGAAGATTGAGGATGTATGTGGCCAAGCCCTCCTTATGTAGATATTCAAGGGCAGTTACGAATTGATGATGTTAGTAATCCAAAACAAGACCTTTGAATGTCACAATCAAGCAAGTATACAATCAGTCTTAGGGTTTTGGTACATTCGAGGCATAATGGAAGCATTTGTTTCTCCAAAAAGTCACACGGAATCTGTAGTTCAAGATGGTTTCCTTTGTTTCATGGCCCAATCCTAAATAAGGTGACTAATCAAGATCAAATCCCACAATATTTCACTTAGAAAGACTTATAAGTAGTTGGACATACTTTCAACAACTGCTATGAGGAATTCACGACCTCTAACTAGATACTATACATCTTGAGGACTGTAATAAGATACCTTTTACCACTCCCAAGAAGATTGAGGATGTATGTGGCCAAGCCCTCCTTATGTAGATATTCAAAGGCAGTTACGAATTGATGATGTTAGCAATCCAAAACAAGACCTTTGAATGTCCCAATCAAGCAAGTATACAATCAGTCTTAGGGTTTTGGTACATTCGAGGCATAATGGAAGCATTTGTTTCTCCAAAAAGTCACATGGAATCTGAAGTTCAAGATGGTTTCCTTTGTTTCATGGCCCAATCCTAAATAAGGTGACTAATCAAGATCAAATCCCACAATCTTTCACTTAGCAAGACTTATAAGTAGTTGGACATACTTTCAACAATTGCTACGAGGAATTCACGACCTCTAACTAGATACTATACATCTTGAGGACCGTAATAAGATACCTTTTACCACTCCACAAGGTACTTATTTCTACACCAAAATGAGATTTGGCCTAAAAAAAAAAAGGTTCTTTGTCTATTCATTCCAGGTATTTAATCTAGTCAAATGGCTAACTTAATTTTTATGGGTTTTCACAGATGAGGTCTTTCATATCCCCAAGAACAAGAGAGAAGACAATTGAGAAAGATATTCATCAACATTGAAATATTCTATAAGAAGCTTTGATTAATGTTTCTCCACAAAGTGTAAAGTGAAATCCAAGAAGATTTCAATGTCTTATCACTAAAGCCACTTGATCAGGGCACATACTATCAACCCAAATGGTTAAGAGTTGATCTGACGAATGTCTCCACCTTTTTGCCTATGCTTAATCCTCATAACCAAAAGCCATGCAAAATATAACAAACGGTTCATTCAAATGTATTATGACATTGCAAAATAAGCCGAACGAAGAACAAATTAATCGACAAAAGTCTAATAAATTTGTCCATGGTTATTCCTCATAACCTAAAGTAGAACATTGTGTAGGCCATGAAAGATTTTATACGTGGTTCATTTGAATGTATTCCGACATTGTGAAGCCATTATGGAAGTTTGTAAGAAAGAAGAGTCAATTATGTGGAATAAAAGCAAAAAGGGTCCTTAATGATCTTAAGATCAAGTTATATACTACATCATTATTTTTCATCCATTCTATAGTTTCATGTTCAATGCACTAACTCTTGCACAAAGGGTTATAATGGCCTCATATGTTCAAAGGTAGGTGGTAGCAATAGCAATAGGTTGGCAACTCTTTGAGTGATGGGGCCTTGACTTATTGGTCCCATCACTCGAGCTTGACAACCATGTAACTAATGGTATATATATGAATGGAAACTTGTTACTCAACTAATTGGATGGTGGCAAAGGCTACGTCAGATCTCATGACAATGACATGATTTATGCAAAAAACTTTTTCTTCTTAAGGTTTGGTTATCATCTAAAAATTTCAATTCTTGAAACAAATATTTGACAAGTGCACAAAAAGGCATATGTGCTTATTATCCTAGACTGAATGATCAAACACAAAGTTCAAACAAAATCCTCATCAATCTACTATACAAGCTTTGTTTGAACCAACTAACCACTTCGTCATAGGCAATGAATGGAACTCTTTAGCCCATAAGAACTACATGTACATATACCTTTCTACTCACTTATGGCAACGAGGTTCCTACATCATCTAAGTTCATTTTCAAGAGCTAAAAATATGATATAAGGTCCAAATTCTTTTTACTATATCAAATCCCTCTAATGCCAAGTAAATTGGGCACAAAGTGGACATGTCCACATCAAGTCATCAAGCTTCTTCAACAAGTAATCGTCCAAATTGTAGTTTTAGACGAACCATATAGTTGTTAGTAAATATACGAGGGTGAAACCATACTCCACATAAGACCATGCAAATGCAGTAATCACTACATGCCAAATTTTATATAATAGTTGACATCTTTCTTTTATGGTATGATAACTAGTACCCACATCTCTATGTTTTTTGTTGTGTTATTTGTATCCATCTTGGGGTGTTGGAAGACTTGATAAGGCTACTATATAATCCACATAATGTGAGCAAGCCCTCCTAAAGTGCTTCAACCAACACAAAGGAGCAACAATGAGGATAGCATGTGTTGTTGAGTTAATGGAAGCAAGCACGTAGGAAGAAATGCAAAAGTCATGGCAGCGAAGATCGTAGGTACTCTCCTAGAATGGCCCAACCCAACTAGTGGGGTAGTCGTCAAGGTCTCACATAAGGGAACTAGATATTGTCACCCAAGTTGTGCTTGCCCCATGATTCCCCAATGAAAGGTATAGGGCAGTTACCAATGTACATGCATTAAGTTATCAATCTTTGTACTCCTACCAAAATGCAATTACCAAATGGTGGTCACCTATGGAAGGCACTCACTCATGCTAGTGCATGGAGTCATCATTACGAACTCACCTATGGAAGGCACCACCCAAACTAATGCATGAACTCACCATTCCTACCTTGCCCATGAAAGGCTATACACTCACCTAAGCTAATGCATGAAGCCACCATTCCTAGCTTGCATAATGAACTTGCCCAAGTTCTAGATGTTTGCACTCATCCATGTTAAGAATGTTACTTTTCACTACCCTAGGTAAGAAGGCCCAACAAAATCATGGTCTCCCATTACTAGTTGCCCAACTCTTGACAATGGGTGGTTGTCCATTGGGTACTTCTCGAAGAATGGTGTATTGGCAGAGCTATGAGAAGGTCACCTAAAATAGAAGTGTGATTGGCCAAGAAGAATGGAGTTTCCCAACATGCACCTACTTATAATATGGTCACCTATATTAATGGGTCACTCCTTCTATGCACTAAGGTGGTCAACCACTCATCAAGTGAAGTCTCTATCGTCAAGAGTCACCCATCATAAGAGAGGTAGTCAAAAGAAGCCACCCATTACCTATAAGAATCACATTAGCACAAGAATTACCTAAGTACGACATAGTCTGCCAAGTGATTTGTCAAAGAAAATAGGTGAACAAGAGAGACTGAAGTGAGAAGAGAGGTGCACCACTCTGAAAAGCAAGTCCACCAAGAAAAGAATTTTTAATTGAAAGTCCATCGAGCATTTTTGGACCAGCTCTTGAAAGGGCCACGACAGTCCCTTATAGTCAACCAGCCTTGTGGCATGCAAGTCATCTACCTTACCTAGGAAGTGCCAACTCCACCCCCAGCCATGTATTCTCTAGAATTGTCTGCAACCATGAAATGGTCTTCAAAGACCTACATACAATTTGGATAAAAGGGGAACGTTGTATGATCAGATGATATGAAAACAAACTTATAAACCAAGAAAGGCACAGTTATCATTAAGGATCTCTCTTACAATCTGCTCCAACAAGAGGAAGACATCATCTCTTGGATGTGGAAGAGTCTAAAGATGGTGACTCAATGCATGAATTGCACTCGATGGACTACTTGTGGCACTTTGACATGTACTATTGTTTGTCATTGCCCACTTATATGGTACATCTGGTGCGTATACTAGGTTCTTCTATAATTGATAATTCAATCCTACCACTTCCCTTCACTCATTGCTGTGAACCACTCTAGAATTTGAGTATCAGACATATATTTGTAGCCGGGTGTAATTGATTTTGCTCTATATATCAATTATTCGGCTCTGATGTTTGGTGCTCTTCTCATTGTTAGGCACAGAACTTGTAACGGAGTATACTTCTCCAAGGAGAATTCGAAGTTCGATGCTCAAATATAGTCACCCCTAGGGTGCAGCTAATGCCCGAAGGCCCACTTGTTTCTGACCCGTATGCTGCTAGTTTTAATACTCAAAGGCCATAAGCGTGATGACCATGACTTTAAACTAGGGAAAAACCGCTCATATATGATGTGCCTTCAATTGGGTGTAACTAGCGGGGTTGAATCCTTGTCCGTCCCCAAGCAGGCCATGCTAATGGCCAGAATGACATATGCGACCTAAAGGTTGAAAGGCGCTGAATCTATTACATTGTCTGAGGTAGAAATACTGGAAAAAGAAATAAGAAATTAAGAAAGAAGCGCAAATTAGATAGACTATGAGAGAGGGAATAAATGCACGCGTATTTCAGACCTCCAGTTACCCTTCGGCTCTTACTCGTTAAATCGACATACAACATATAATTGCCATGTGGTTACCAGATAATTATTTTCCTCAGCATATATTTTGAAAAAGTGTAGTTCCCTTCTGAAAAAAGTATGCATGTGTATGATGATTACAATCCGTATTTGTGTTAATAATTTGACAAACTCGAAGAGTATAGGGGATCTACTAGTCTGCTATCTTGGAATAACTAGGCAACTTGCCTGTTCAGAGGTCAACATAATCGTAAAATTACTTTGATTCCTTTAAGAGGGTTCGATATTCGAATAGTTACTTTAAAATATGAAGATAATTTGCTCAAATTGAATTATCTGCTGTAAGTATAATATCAACTGTATGAACGTCTCAATGGTAGCAACTTATACCGCGCCAGTAAAATTCTGTATTCAAGTACAAAATTTAATGCACCGATCGTCACGATTATTTGACTGATCAATTGCAAGCCCTTCACTGCAGGAGAAGCTCACTAGATGATATTTTCAAAGATTTTTATATTTTATTTCAGGGTTTGTGAAAAGTGAATGACATATTTCGATACTTTTTGAAAATTGAATCAGGACCAAGATACATGTCAAATAGCGCTTGACAAAGAATTGAAGATTGAATTTCTCCACAGATCCTGAAACATAAGATGGGCAACCGTGAAATTCACGAATGTTAAACACTGCAAAAGAATAATATTGGAAAGATAATGAATAAAAGATGTACTTCTTAATTCATTCTAGAAATGAAGGGGCTTCATGGACTAACATTCAAGCATGCAACAAGAGAAAAATCTACCAGGATCTTATGATATTAAACATCGTGCGCTATGTTAGTTATAAGAAAAAGAAATCTTCTGCCCACCAGAATCTTTGACCTAAAACGTCACCAATAATTAATAAAAAGGGTCACCCATGCAAAGCATGAATATCAGGATCGGATGAATTAATTTGCATTTGACATCCGGATAAAACCCACCTTCGAAAAGCCATATCATATCTTTATAATGTCTATAAATGATATTATTCAATCATCTGAGCTTGGCTTTCATAAAGTAAGTTTGTTGCTCGCAAATTAATGCTTGTTGTTAGCAATAATAGCAATAATGCAACTCTACTCAACATCAGCTTGGGCTCCACTTAAACTATGACACACCTGATCTTTTTCTCCTGAGTCACAATCCTACATGGTACCAAATACGAAGCATATGCTATACCGTATCAGATATTTGTGCAGGTAACACACAAGCAAACAAGGAACTTTCATTTCCCAAGTAAACCTCAAACCTAAAGTCAAATGTATATGCAATATCTGCAGACTTTCACAGTGGCATACAATCTATCTGCTACCTCATTGATCAGTGACTCAGTGTCTTTCAAGAGAAATGGAAACTAATGATGGGAAGCAGGCCTATAATGGTAATGAAGATGCACAGGGAGTTTAAAACAAATCCCTGCCGAAGGATGGTTCATGAGGAAATCTAAGCTCCCTTCACCGGTATCTAAAGAGAAAAAGGGATCTTCTGTGTTTGTTACAGTTAAATTATTTTGCCAATATGATAGCCTTATCTTCATGTCCAATTCGGTATTGATATATGAAATATTTATTAGGTAGAAGCTATGTGCCCATGTATAAAAGGTTGGATACTCATAAGTGACAATTCATCCCAGCTGGTGAGAAATGAGTGTGTTGACCTCCCTATCAAACTTACATGAATGTCTAATGCAACTTGATACTCTGTTTCTCACTATTGATGATGCTCTTCTTTTTCTGCTACTCTTGTACGTGAATTTGGAAAAGCTTGTTCAACTCGTCATTAACAGATGTCACCTGTGTACTACGCTTTGATATAATGGTCATCGAGAGCAACCCTGTGACAAACAGTCCCTTTAAAAGAGAGGCATTCTTACTCGAGCTTTCATACCAAAGCACTACACTGCAACACACAAAAAGATATTGGGGAAAGAGGGGCATCTCTAAATAGCAAGGAGCTTCTTCTTGTAATTTCAAAAGAAAGTCTTGTGGATATCATTGGCACTGTGAAGGCCCTAACATCTGACTGGTGTGTTGAAGAATGAGCTTGACTCTAACACATCTTAGCCAAAGAGTAATCATAGCAAAAGCTTTATCCTCCTTTCATTGGCCAATAGCCACTTCCTCTTTGTATTATAAAAGTACTCTTTGGTCACTTAATAGGCCACATCCTGGCCAAGATCTATGGGGCAGTACTAGAGGCAAAGCTCAGTACGCACGCTGAGGCAGCTGGGATCAGAGCACCCGGTCAGGCAGGCTTCCGTCGCACTTTTTCCACTATCGACCATATCTTCGTACTTCGTTGCTTGATTGAGAGCGCGAAGGCGAGGAAGCAGAGATTATACTGTTGCTTTGTGCATTTCTGCAAAGCCTTCAACATGGTCCGAGAGAGACTACTATGGAGACTCCAGGAGTTACAGATACCATCAGACATGCTATGGGCCATCCATGCTTTGTATGCACGAGTCATAGGCAGGGTGCCCTGCCCCGGCGGCCTATCAGACAGCCTTGTTAGCACCATTGGTGTAAAACAAGGTTGCCCTCTCTCACCCAGTCTCTTAGGTCTCTACATCGACGAGATCACGGACTATATACAGCGAGAAGGATGGCTAGGAGGAGACCTCGGGGGTACGTCAGTACACACATTATTATATGCTGATGACATTGTCCTGCTTTCAGAGTCACAGGAGGGGCTACAGTCACATTTACAGGCGCTCGATACTTTCTGCATGGAGAGAGGACTCACAGTGAACCTTGCCAAGACCAAGGTCATGATCTTCCATACCTCCAAGACAGTACGCCATCGCGCCTCTTTCACCGCAGCTGGAGGACAGATAGAGGTAGTGGACTCCTATGTCTACTTAGGTGTCACCTTCTCGGGCAGCACAGGGGTATTCTCCATGGCACAGGCAGCGAGAGATAGATTGACGCGAGGCTATGCGGCACTTGCAGGATTGGAGAGACGCTGCTTTCAAGCACATTTTCAAGAGCCCCGGACTAAGGCATGGCTCTTGGATACTCTAGTGACACCCGCATTGATGTACGTAGCGACAGTATGGGCACCCGGGACCACGGAGGCGATGTGGACGTGGATTGAGAGGCCCCAGGTCCCCATGATCTCACGCTTGCTCCATAGCAAGCCCTCCGTTCCACACGAAATTATACAAGGTGAGCTTGGCACACCACCGATGCTAGTGGAGGCCCTCTTTCAGCTGGTGACCTTTATTTTGAGAGTCAAAGAGCTCCCCACCAGCCGACTCACCAGGCTTGCATTTGAGAGCTCTAGACATTTGGTAGAGATAGGCATGAGAGAGTATGGTATGCACAGACCTACTGATGGTTAGCAGACCATGGCATGAGCATTACCGATCTCCCCCCTTTTCAGTATGACCTCTCTTCCCCCTACATTACCCTCTCTCGTTCGGAGAGGAACAGGATCATCCGTCACGAGTCCGGACCTACTAGAGATACACGTTAGGGAGACATGGATAGCACCACGGGAGCCTCTTCCCACAAAGAGGCAACACTACAGAGAGCACTTCCCGACTTTGACAGCGGATGGTTTCATCCAAAGACCACGATACATGGATACATACATGGCTCTAGCAGAGAGAGTGGCCATTGGGCAGCTCACAGTATCATCACACCAGCTCGAGATTGAGGTTGGGCGAGCGACACTTACCCCCAATGACGAGAGATTATGCAGGATATGCCGAGAGGAGGTGGAGGACGAGGAGCACTACACATGTAGATGCCAGGCATACGAGGACATCAGAGACCGCTACCCCCAGCTCTGCAGGGCCCAAAGAGATCAGGGCTTTATTGGAGACGGAGGACCAGCGCCCTCTAGGTCGCTTCCTAGTAGAGCACCAGCGCCGCCGTGCATCACTTTGATAAGGATAAGTCTCACTATGCTCAGGTGACTCTGCGTAATAAGCTTGTGGACTATCTTCATAGGAGTAGTCAGAACTCTGAGCATGATGATCATTCTCTAGTACCAATGGGGTCATTGGCACCAATGCTCTATTAGGGTTTTTCTCTGCCATTGCATACTTAACTGGAATCACATTGGTAGGAGCTGGTGGTTGGTTTCCCAGGACTGGTTGTGGCCTATATTGCAGCGGATGGACATACACTTGGCCCCCCAGACTTCTATTACAGATTTTTTCAGACCCACAGCCACCCGAGGACCCGGCTCGACGCAGCGTGTCACATTACAGAGAGCAGAGGAGCTTAGACGACAGCGTTGATGACCGAGACCCCCCTCTCTGGAGAGCAAGTCCCCACCATAGAGAGATTCAGGCGATTCATGCACGCCATGACATGGAGATACGGAGACGTCAGCAGTGTACCCCTGTCGATCTCGATGTGCAGATCATTTTGAGAATCGCCACGATGCCTTACCCACCGATGCACTATATCCTACACCCACTCCAATGCACTATATCCTACACCCACTCCAGGCACTTAGAGCGTTATGACACCACCGAGGCTCCCCTCCCTATGCATATCATATTTGTACATCTATTGAGCATATAGAGTGCATACCCATAGCCATACCCTTGATGCCAACTATTATCCACTCCTTTTATATTATGTTTTTTACCCACACTTTATTTTCCTTTTGGGATCACAATGGATTGGATCATATTGATGTATATGTTTTGTCTCATAGGCCGATTTTGGTCTCTAATAGACGTTAAAATGTCTTTCTTTCTCTCTCTCTCTCTCTCTCTCTCTCTCTCTCTCTCTCTCTCTCTCTCTTCAACCACCTGATGTAGTTTCCCACCTAATCACCCATCTCTTCAACCGTGCTTTAGTTGAGGGATTACCTGACTCGTGGACTATGCATACCATTGCGCCTATCCATAAGTCCGGCGATATGATGGACCCAGGGAACTACGGGACTATTATGATAGGCCACATCCTGGCCAAGATCTATGGGGCAGTACTAGAGGCATAGCTCACTACGCACGCACACTGAGGTAGCTCGGATCAGAGCACGCGATCAGACAGGCTTCCGTCGCACTTTTTCCACTATCGACCATATCTTCGTACTTCGTTGCTTGATTGAGAGCGTGAAGGCGAGGAAGCGGAGACTATACTATTGCTTTGTGGATTTCCGCCAAGCCATCGACATGGTCCCTCGAGAGAGACTACTACAGAGACTCCAGGAGTTACAGATACCATCAGACATGTTATGGGCCATCCATGCTTTGTATGCACGAGTCACAGGCAGGGTGCGCTGCCCCGGCGGCCTATCAGGCAGCCTTGTTAGCACCATTGGTGTGAAACAAGGTTGCCCTCTCTCACCCACTCTCTTTGGTCTTTACATCCACGAGATCACGGACTATATATAGCGGGCAGGAGGGCTAGGAGGAGACCTAGGAGGTACGTCAGTACACATTATCATATGCTGATGACATTGTTCTGTTTTCAGAGTCATAGGAGGGGCTACAGTCACATTTACAGGCGCTCGATACCTTTTACATGGAGAGAGGACTCACAGTGAACCTTGGCAAGACCAAGGTCATGATCTTCCATACCTCCATGACAGTATGCCATCATGCATCTTTCACCGGAGCTGGAGGACAGATAGAGGTAGTGGACTCCTATGTCTACTTAGGTGTCACCTTCTCGAACAGCACAAGGGTATTCTCCATGGCACAGGCAGCGAGAGATAGATTGACGCGAGGCTATGCAGCACTTGCAGGATTGGAGAGACGCTGCTTTCAAGCACATTTTCAAGAGCCCCGGACTAAGGGCTGGCTCTTTGATACTGTAGTGGCACCCGCATTGATGTACGCAGCGGTAGTATGGGCACCAGGGATCACGGAGGCGATGTGGACGCGGATTGAGAGGCCCAAGGTCACCATGATCTCATGCTTTCTCCGCAGCAAGGCCTCCGTTCCACACGACATTATACGAGCTGAGCTTGGCACACCACCGATGCTAGTGGAGGCCCTCTTTCAGCTTGTGACCTTTATTCTGAGAGTCACATAGCTCCC
Organism: Ceratopteris richardii; assembly: GCA_020310875.1. Classification (NCBI taxonomy): domain Eukaryota; kingdom Viridiplantae; phylum Streptophyta; class Polypodiopsida; order Polypodiales; family Pteridaceae; genus Ceratopteris; species Ceratopteris richardii. Next base: position 96,363,806 of record CM035437.1, read on the forward strand.
CACCAGCCGACTCACCAGGCTTGCATTTGAGAGCTCTAGACATTTGGCAAAGACAGGGCATGAGAGAGTATGCTATGCACAGACCTACCGATGGTTAGCAGACCATGGCATGAGCATTATCGATCTCCCCCCTTTTCAGTATGACCTCTCTTCCCCCTACATTACCCTCTCTCGTTCGGATAGGAACAGGATCATCCGTCACGAGTCCGGACCTACTAGAGATACACGTCAGGGAGACATGGATAGCACCACGGGAGCCTCTTCCCACAAAGAGGCAACACTACAGAGAGCACTACCTGACTTTAACAGCGGATGGTTTCATCCAAAGACCACGATACATGGATACATACATGGCTCCAGCACAGAGAGTGGCCATTGGGAAGCTTAGAGTATCATCACACAAACTCGAGATTGAGGTTGGGCGAGCGACACATACTCCCAAGGACGAGAGATTATGCAGGATATGCGGAGAGGATGTGGAGGACGAGGAGAACTACACATGTAGATGCCAGGCATACGAGGACATCAGAGACCGCTACCCAGAGCTCTTTAGGGGGCCCAAAGAGATCAGGGCTTTATTGGAGACGGAGGACCAACACCCTCTAGGTCGCTTCCTAGTAGAGCTCCAGCGCCGACGTGCATCACTTCTCTAGCAGTGGAGGGACATACACTTGGCCCCCTAGACTTCTATAATAGATTTTTTCAGACCCACACCCACCCGAGGACCCAGCTCGACGCACGGTGTCACATTACAGAGAGCAGAGGAGCTTAGATGAAAGCGCCGACGATCGAGACCCCCACTATGGAGAACTCGTCCCCACATGAGAGAGATTCAGGCAATTCACGCACGCCATGACATGGAGATACGGAGACGTCAGCAGCGCACCCCTGTCTATCTCGATGTGCAGAGCATTTTGAGGATCGCAACGATGCCTTACCCACCGATGCACTATATCCTACACCCACTCCAAGCACTTAGAGCGTTATGACTCCGTCGAGCCTCCCCTCCCTATGCATATCATATTTGTACATCACCTATTGAGGATATAGAGTGCATACCCATAGCACCCCATACCCTTGATGCCAGCTATTATCCACTCCTTTTATATTCTGTTTTGTACCCACACTTTATTTTCCTTTTGGGATCAGAGTGGATTGGATCATACTGATGTATATGTTTTGTCTCGCAGGCCGATTTTGGTATCTAATAGACGTTAAAATCTCTCTCTCTCTCTCTCTCTCTCTCTCTCTCTCTCTCTCTCTCTTTCTCTCTCTCTCTCTCTCTCTCTCTCTCTCTCTCTCTCTAGGGATACATTGCCACCGAAAATGCTCTACTACCGTGAGCATTTTCTACATATATCGGACGAGGGCTTCATCGAGACTCCGAGATACATGCAGGCATACCTACCCCACCACCTTCGAGTCGTCATTGGGCAGCTCCGTGTTTCATCACATCAGCTCGAGATTGAGAGGGGTCGGTCCAGGGGAGTCCCCCGTGAGGAGAGGTGGTGCCCAGTATGCGAGACAGAGGTAGAGAGTGAGGAGCATTTTGTTATCAGATGCCCAGCATACTTAGACCTACGAGCATACTTCCAGATAGAGGAGTCCCTCCAGTTGTGCATGACTATGGGAGACCAACGACGCTTCGGACGCTTTCTCACAGCAGCATACGAGAGGCGAGAGCGGTCACTACAGCCCACACATCGGCCACGGGTGAGTACCCAGCAGACCATTACACAGTTCTTTCAGCGAGCTGAGCTACGTCAGAGAGGTCCATCTATAGGGCTCACGCTCCACCAGGCAGCAGCACAGAGAGCACGGCGCCGACCACGCATGAGAGGATATCGTCGACCACGACTATATCAGGAGGATATCTCACGCATCAGGACAGCCTACGACCACATGATGGAGCATAGGCGTACCACCACCCCCTGGGTTGTCTTCCTTCAGGAGGCACTCAGACCACCACCGATGTACCACATACTACACCCACCTCCACCCATCACCAGTAGCTAGGGTGTTTTTACTCACACTTTGGATCCCCATGTATTAGGTGGCCACTATCTGCAGAGTCAGAGCCACGTCTCCCCGATCTCTTTCAGCCCTATATAGCTTTGTGTAGCGATATACTTTTTATTTCATTTCATCTTCTACACAGGGTTACTACACTTGTATATGGTTTTTGTCTCATAGGCCAAGTTTGGCCTCCAGAAGACATTAATATGACTTTCTTTCTTTCTTTCTTTCTCTCTCTCTCTCTCTCCCCCCCCCTTTCCCGCCTCCCCCCCCTCCATGTAAGGGAAGAGCTTGCTACGCCACCAATGCTTATCAAGGCACTCTTCGAGATAGTATGCCTATTACAAAGGGTTTGGAGTATGGATAGAGAGAGCATCGCTTACATGCCCTTCTAAGCATCACGAGACATGGCTTTAGCAGGGGGACACATCCTCACGGTTAGTGCAAACACGGGATTGGCTGGCCGGCTATGGTTTTGATATAGACAGACTACCACAAGTATAGTATGACACCAAGTCCCCCACCTACTCGCTCACCCACCAGAAGAGGAATAGGATCACCTGCAAGGAGATTTGGCACACATACATAAAGAGGACATGGTGTGCTCCAAGCTTCTTCTTCTTCTTCCTTGTGTTGTTTGCGTGCTTCTGCTGATCTAAAACTCCAACAATTGGTGTCAGAGCGAGTCGCTGCTTCATCTAGGCCATCGTCAACACCCCTCGGGTCACAATCTCAATATTGCACAAAAATTGATGAGCATACTCAGAGTATCAAAGTTTTGATCTGAACTCCTTTTGGCCTCCGAATGCACTATCGCAATCTCTGTGCAGGCAATTTGGTCTTTTTGTGCCAAACATATATACACGTTTCACTTCACGAGTACAAGGGCCTACAGGTTCAACAGAGCTCAATAGTGTGGTTTTGTTCAACTTTTCAAGATAGTCATTTTTCTACATCAAGGTATTTAGTCAGTGGCCATGGCTGAAAGCAATGATATACTCCGTATGTTGGCTATTGAGCATAGGTTGGATGATACTAATTACCCATTGTGGGCGTATATAATGTTAAATACATTGGTAGCAAAAGGACTATGGAATATTGTGCAGGGTGTTGAAAAGTGTCCTACTATACCAACAAATACACTTATTGAAGGTAATGGAGATGGCCTTGAAGATGATGATCTTCGAATTCCTGTTCGTGATGCGGTTCCTGCTCCACCTACTACAGAGAAACTTCGTTCGGATGGCAAAGATGCTCAGGCACATGCATTGATAGCTTTGTCTCTCAAACATGCTATTATCCCTCACATTCTCTCTTGCAAAATAGCAAAGGATATGCGGGATACACTTATGACTTTGTACCAAGCAAGAAATGAGGCTCGTTTTGCTTACCTCCGAAAATAGTTGGAGAGTGAGCATATGAAAATAGGAGATTCTATCGACATTTTTTTGGCAAAAATCCATATCAAAGTTTTGCTTCTACTCTTCCATTGATGATGAAAGCCAATCCAAATGCTTTGACATTTGAGGAGTTAGTCTCTGTTATGTTGCAAGAAGTTCAATCCAGGCAAAATAGGTCCATTATGTGTCGTGCAGATCAAGCTTTCCTAGCTAGTCAAAAGGGCAAAGATAAATAGAGCTCATCTACTAGTAAGCAAAAATATGCTAATGATGTACAATTGAAGAAAGGGGATGAGAATGAGAAGAAAATAGAAAAGCAAAAACAAATTTGTAAATACTGGAAGGGAAATGATTGTCATAAAAAGTTGTCCAAAATTGGCTCCAAAAGAAGCAAAGATGAAAGAGGCTTGAATGGTTATTGCAGAGGCCTCTACACCTCAAACAGAGTCTTCTAATCTTGTTCAAATGAAGAATGGGCATTTACTAGTGTATGGAGCTATGACCCATCTTCTCATGAGCAATGTATGTCTGCTGTAAACTCAGATGTTTGGTACTTTGATAGTGGGGAAACCAAACATATTACCTCCTAAACGGAATACTCTCATATGTGCTAAGATCATTCTGACGGATGATAAGATCATTCAGACTAATGATAATGGAAGTTGCTAAGATCATTCTGGCTGATGATAAATCTTTCACATTATCAGATGCTTTGTATGTACCATGGATAAAAAAAAAAGAATGTTGTGAGTTTTAGCATTAGCCAAGATTAGCTTCGTTGTCAAATTTATTGATGACTGATGATTAGTTCATGATCTCTCAAATCCTCATGTTAGTATCACTTCTCACATTTTCTGTCGTGGGCTATATAAGTTCATAGACTGCAGTTCAAGATTCTCACGCTATCTCAAATGCAACGCTTTGGCATGCACGCTTTGGTCATCTGAATTTTGCTAGTTTGCTACGCCTACAGAAATCTAGGACGATGTCTTCTCTACCCAAACTTGAGGCACCTTGAAAACGTGTCTGTGAAGGCTATATTTTGGGCAAAATGCAACGTGCATTCTTCCCAAAAGGTGGTTGAGTTCGAGCTACTCATAAACTGCAGCTTGTTTCATAGTGATGTATGTTGCCCTATGTAGAAACCTTCTTTCAAGAACTACCTTTACTTCGGCACTGCCATTGATGATTTCTCCAGGGATGCATGGGTATATCCATTGAAAGCAAAGTCCAAAGCTTTGATGTCCTTCAAACAAAAAATTGGCACCCTCCGTTCTAATCAAGGGAGGAATACATGTCTTTTGATTTTAGTGTATTTCTGGGTGAGTGTGGGATAAAACATCAATGTAGAGTGTTGTATACACCTCAACAAAATGGAGTTGCAAACAAAAAAAGAACAAGTCTCTCATGGAGATGGTGAGGTGTATGGTTAAAAGTCAAGCTTTACCACATAGCTTCTAGCTTTAGGCTATTGTGTGTGGAGCATATTGTGGAGAATGAGTTCTCTTGTGCGCAACGAAAACGTGTGGTGAACCCTTGTATGTCAAGCGCTTGGATAAACAGCTTCACCTTAGATAGCTTTCTGCGCTCAATACAAAACTTAAATGGACCTCGCCTTTAGCGAATCAAAGTAGACAAAGAGAGCTTTCTAACAAGCTATAAAGACTTAATTTGGATAAGTTTTGATTAGGAAACGCAATTGACAAAGATGAACTACCTGTCTGCACAAGTATACTTGACATGTTATCACCGTATATAGGGATGGTTCCAACTTGCACTTCTAGATCAGCCAAAAGCTTTTTAATCCACATTGCTTCACATGAGGCAAATGCTAATCCTCTATATTCGGCCTCCATAGATGAAAGTGCAATAGTAGGTTTTTTCTTTGAGCTCAATGTGATAGGTTTGCTTCCTATCATGAACACATAACCTGAGGTTGATCTCCTATCTTCCTTTGAACCTGCACAATCAGCATCGCTAAAGCCTTTGACCTTCAATTTTTCATCAAACTTGTAAAACAAAGCATGACTAACCGTATGCTTTATGTATCTCAACACTCTCTTGGCTGAATTTAAATGTTCACTTGTCGTGGTTTGCATAAACTGAGAAAGTACACCAACAACACAAGATAAATCAGGTCTTGTAATGTTTGCATAGATTAATGATCCTACAATGCTTCTGTATGTCGTTACATCTTCCAATAGTTCATCATTTTAGCAAATCTTTGTATTTGTGTCCATGGATTGAGTGAGTGGTTTGCATTCACTCATTCCAAATCTAAAAAGAACATCCAACAAGCACTTCCTTTGCATCAAGTAGATTCCATTTTTTCCATAAACAACTTCAATTCCTAAAAAATATCAGCTCTCCAAGCTCTGAAATTTTAAACTCCTTACCAAACTTCCTTTTGATATCTTTAATCCCTGTAACATCATTTCCTGTCCTGATGAGGTCATCGACGTATATGCAAATATATACCTCTCTATTTTCTTTCTTCTTCATGTACAATGAAGGATCTACACTACTTGGATTGTATCCACACTTAGATAGATATTCTACCAATCTCTGATTCCATGCTCTTGGTGCTTGCTTCAAGCCATAAAGTCCCTTTGTCAACCTACAAACAAAGTCTGGATGGTTTTCATTTTCAAATCCAACCGGTTGACTCATGTATACCTCTTCTTGTAGTTCTCCATTGAGAAAAGCATTTTTGACGTCAAGTTGATATAATGACCATCTCCTTGAAACACCAATTGCTATTAATGTTTTGATTGTTTCCATCTTTGCAACAGGGCTGAAAACTTCATCATAATCTATGCCTTGTGTTTGTTTAAATCCTTTGGCAACTACTCTAGCTTTATATCTAGCTAGTGAACCATCAACATTCCTCTTTACGTTAAACACCCATTTGTTTGGAACAATCTTCATACCTTCTTTCTTTGGCACTAGCTCCAATGTGTGATTATCTTTGAGAGCTTTGATCTCCTCTTTCATAGCTTTCTTCCATTCCTTTTGTGTGCAAGCTTCTTCATATGTCTCAGGCTCTTTGTCTTTGATAACATGCATCATGTATGCAAAATGTTTCGCCATGAAACTATCATAACTTAGCCTTTGAGTTGGATACCTTGTCTTTGAAGATCTTCTTTCATTTCCTTTAGAAAGTTTCTTCTTTAACCTATTCAGCTTTACCTTCGGGGTGATTACCTCTTCATATTCTTCTTCACTTGTATCTATCTCACTGTTTGGAGTAGCACTTGCTTCTTCGGCTCTACTATGAGCTGAATTTGGAGACAAAGAATGACTCCCCCTCCATGTTGAACATTCTTCATTTGATGTAGATGCCTCTGGACCTAAAACCTTTGTGCTTGATTGTTGAACTTCTCTTTGATTTGTTCCTTCATAATCATCACAATCTTCTTCAAGAATATTTTCCTTTCCTTTATCTTCATACCATGGTCTTAGTTCATCAAAGACCACATCTCGCGAGACTCTTACTTCCTTTGTTCTAGGGTTGCAACACTTGTATCCTTTTTGCTCCGTCAAATAACCAATGAAAATGCATTTTTCTGACCTTGGTTCCATCTTTGTTCTAACTTCTTGTGAAATGTGAACAAAGCAAACACATCCAAACACTTTGAGGTGTGTAAGATCAGGTTTCTTACCGGAATATACCTCTTCTGAAGTCAAGTGATGTATTCCCGATGTTGTGCACCTATTCATCAAGTAAATGGCGGTTGTGGGAGCTTCAACCCAATAGTACAATGATACCTTCATCTCGTTGAGCATGCATCTTGCAATTTCAGCAATTTGCCTATTTTTTCTCTCAGCTACTCCATTTTGTTGTGGTGTATCCCTACAAGTAAATTGCCTTTTGATCCCATTCTCTTCTAGAAAATCTGAAAATTCTTTAGAGAAGTATTCTCCTCCACCATCGGACCTTAAGGTTTTGATAGACTTTCCTGTTTCTTTTTCAACTTCAACTTTGAATCTTTTGAATATAGAAAACACCTCTGATTTTTGCTTCATACAAAACAGCCATACCTTTCTTGAGTGATCATCAATGAAGATGACAAAAAATCTAATCACTAGCCATTGATGCCTCCTGGGTTGGTCCCCATACATCCGTATGTATCAAGTCAAAAACATTTGGGGCCACATAATTGCTCCTCTTGAATGGCTTCCTCGTTTGCTTTCCTAGTTGACAAGCTTCCAATGCTATTAAATTTTGGAGGACCTCTTGCCACTTCATGTTTGCTCATGTCCTTCAGCTTTGGAATGTTGATGTGTCCTATTCTTTTGTGCCATAAGTTCAGCTCTGAAATCTTCTTGTTCCCACATTGAATGTACATGACCTTTCCATGTGGATGTTGGACGTCCAAAGTGAACATCCTTCCTTCTCTTCTACCTCGAGCAATGACCTTGAAGCCTTCCTTTAGATTCTTTATGAAGCACCCATTCTCATTGATTATGACATGATAACCCTTCTCTACCATTCGTCCTACTGAAATCAAGTTCTTTGAAATTGTAGGAACATGAAGAACATTAGATAGTACCTTTGCTTTGCTTGTATCTCCAAGCCTTATATCTCCAATATGTTCAATCATGTGTTGAGTATCATCACCTGTTTCAACACATCCTTTTCCACTTGGTACCTGTAGATTAGTGAACAAACTTCTTTGGCATGAAATATGGTTACTACAACCTGAATCAATGTACCATTTTTTGTCATCTTCACAAGAGCTTCTATACTCATGTCTCATTGCAAGTAGTGTGTCCTTGCTTCCTTCACTTGAGGTGCTTGCATAGTTTCTTTGGCTCCTTTGATGGCCTCCATTTGGTCTTCCATTCTTCAACCAACAATCACTAGCATAGTGTCCTACGTTATCACAATGATAGCATGTTATACCTTTATGAGAATTGTAGGAGCCTCGGCCTCTTCCTTTACTTCTACCTCGACCTCTTCCTTGTGTGTTTGCATTTGATGCATCCTTCTTGTCTTCCGAATTGTTTTGATTGTAGTTGGAGTTGTTATGACCTCTTCCTTTTCCTTCTTGAGCCTCCTTTTGAGTTCCTTCCTTTACATCGACCTGCATATAACATTTGGTTGTGGCTGTCCTTTCCTTTGGGGCCACCAAAGCTAAGCTCTTCTGTGACAAGATGAGGGATTAGTTGTTCAAAACTTGGATATGCATCTTTCAAGTTAATGGAAGTTATAAAAGGCTTCCATCTTTCATCTTCTCTCAATCCATTGAGAATATAACACACAAGATCTTCGTCTTCAACCGTTGTGCCAGTATACCACACAAGATCTTCGTCTTCAACCGTTGTGCCAATAGAAGCTAAAGTATCACTTAGCTCCTTGATCTTCAAAGTATATTCAGCTATAGATTGACTCGAACTTTTTAGTTGAAGTTTCTTAGCTTTGGTATTTGTTGAATACATCCTTTCAAGAGCTTCCCAAGCATCCTTAGCTTTCTCTAGATGTTGAATATGCCCTACCATGGCATTAGTAATGACTTGTGAAATGAGGAACATGACTCTCCTATTCCTCTCTTTCCATTCTTTTGCTTACCCCCTTTGGACTTCGATGGCCGTAACTTGATTGATTTGAGGTTGAGCATCATCGCCGCTTATAATACCCCACAAGCCTTTGCCCATTAGGTAGTTGGTCATTCTAAACTTCCACACGGGATAGTTATCCTTATCCAATTTCTTTACTTATTTACCCAAGTCAACCATTGAAGACTATCAAAAACTTTGAGAGTTACCTCGAATAGTTATATTGTCCTTTGCTCTTGCATTTGTGAAGCTCCCCTTTGTTTTGTAGCTCCTCTTTTGCTTTGCTTTAACTCAAACTCTATTGATGAAGCTTCAGCACCAAGTTTGTTGTGATACCAACTGTGGAGAATGAGTTCTCCTATGTGCAACGAAAACGTGTAGTGAATCCTTGTATGTCAAACACTTGGACAAACAGCTATACCTTAGATAGCTTGCTGCTCCCAATACAAAACTCAAATGGACTTGTCCCTTTAGTCAATCAAAGTAGACAAAGAGAGCTTTCTAACAAGCTATAAATGACTTAATTTGGACAAGTTTTGATTAGGAAACGCAACTGACAAAGATGAACTACCTATCCACACAAGCTATAAATGACTTAATTTGGACAAGTTTTGATTATGAAACGCAACTGACAAAGATGAACTACCTGTCCACCTTAAATAGCTCGTTGCGCTCAATACAAAACTCAAATGGACTTGTGCCTTTAGTCAATCAAAGTAGACAAAGAGAGCTTTCTAACAAGCTATAAATGACTTAATTTGGATAAGTTTTGATTAAGAAACGCAACTGATGAAGATGAACTACCTGTCCATACAAGTATGTTGAAGAATTGAACTTAACTCTCTCACTGATAACTCCCTGAATATATATCCTTTGAGGAAGATATTTGAGAGAAAGAAAGTATACACAAATAGCTGTCCAACAAGCTAAAAATTAAGTAATTTAGATGAGTTTTGGTCAAGAAACTCAACTGACCAAAATAGACCACCTGCGCAAAGAAGTATACTAAAAAACTGGACTTCACTCTCTGATAGATATCTCACACAATATAAATCCTTGAATGATATATTTGGGACAAAGAAAGTACATGCAAAGAGTTTTCCAAGAAGCTAAAAACAAAGCAATTTGGATATGTTTTGATCGGGAAAATTAACCTACCAAAATAGACCACCTGCGCAAAGAAGTATACTAAAAAACTGGACTTCACTCTCTGATAGATATCTCACACAATATAAATCCTTGAATGATATATTTGGGACAAAGAAAGTACATGCAAAGAGCTTTCCAAGAAGCTAAAAACAAAGCAATTTGGATATGTTTTGATCAGGAAAATTAACCTACCAAAATAGACTACCTGTCTACACAGGTATGCTGAAAAATTGGACTTCACTCTTTGATTGATATCTCACAGAATATATATGCTTTGAGGGAGATATTTGAGATAGAGAAAGTGCACGAGATAAGCTTTCCAATGAGTGTTTAAACACAAGAAATGGTTACATATACACTGACATATGAGCTTCACAACAAAGTTATGTACAAAATGACGTGCGGCTGAAGGAGTCTATGGGAAGACAAAATGACAAAATGACCAGATCCGACTATTGGGAGCTCTTTCCTCTTTCTCTCCTTGTTTAGAACGTGCTCCCACTCCACTTTTATAACCAATGAGCATGTGAAGAAGTTTGTGCCTCCTTAACTCACCACTTTCATTTGATTTCCCACTACATGCCACTTACTACAAGGTAGATATTGTATCTTTTATTCATCATGAATTTTGACTGGACCTTTTTTTCTTTCTTTCTTTTCTCTTCTTTTCCTTTATCTTTATATTTGGTGCATTTATCCAAGCATAGCTCATGTGAAAATGAGCTTGTACATTTATCTTCAACACATGTACTTAATAGATGTCCCACCAAAGCTCTGCAATCTATCACTCCATATGAGACTTTGCATGGTTTCAAGCCATCTGTTGCTCATCTACGTGTCTCTGGTTATCTCTCATATGCATTAGTGCCTGAACAATAACAAAAGAAATTGGACGATAAATCATTGAAATGATTTTTGTTGGGTACGATTTTGAAAGCAAAGGCTATTGTTTGTACCATCGTGGAGAGTCAAGTGCTAGTCCAAATGAGGCAATTTCTTAACCTTGAGAGGTTCCACATGATGATGCAAATCATTCTATTTCTGGTGCATATTTACATGATAGCTTTTTGATGAGAGGCCTCATATAGAGGCGGAAAAAACTATGCCTAAATGGCTGGTGCAGACTTTGAGATAGCAAATTAGATGAACCTCTGTTATATCATACTCGTTCAGGCTCTCATAGTGCTTCCTTTGCATCAGATTGCTATGCTAGTCTTTCCAAAAAAATGGATGGCTTCTATGCAATTATGAATATGATGCTATGCAATCAAAATATGATCCCATTATGAAGAATGGTACTTCATCTTTATGTGATTTGCCTCCAAGCAAAAAGGCCATTGGCACAAAATGGGTATACAAGATGAAACATAGCTTGATGGAATAGTTGACAGGTATAAGGTAAGGCTTGTTGCAAAAGGTTATGCTCAAGAGAGAGGCATTGATTTTGTTGAGTTCTTTGCACCCACATGCTTAATGGCCATCGTTCCTAGCATCTGTGCACTAGAAGCTCATCGTGGTTGGAATGCACATGAGTTGGACATTGAAACTGCATTTTCGACCTACATGAAGAAGTGTATGTACTTTAGCCTCGTGTTTTTGTGCCAAAAAGCATGAAAACAAAGTGTGTAAGTTGACAAAAACATTATAT
>CM035437.1:96397511-96405011 GCA_020310875.1 Ceratopteris richardii
ATCTAACCCTCTTATCAATACAGAAACTTCTGCATGTAAAAAAAATCCAAACCTAAGAAGACACTGATGGTACCAACCTGGAATCAATCATTACCACAAGAGTATCATCAGGCCGCCACACCTGCACCATAGAAAATCCAACAGATTTCACTCATACATTAAAATCAATAGCTGCATAATGTTATTTAAGATGTTTTCATATGTATATATGTGTATTCGTGTGTGTGTGTGTGTGTGTGTGTGAGAGAGAGAAAGAGAGAGAGGGTGGAAGAGAGAATCGATTGAAGATAATACATGTGAATTCCCTATGCAACATGATTATTTTTGTTTTGTCCTCTCTTTTTTTCCTTTTTTTTTGTGTGTGTGCGCGCGCGCGCATGTGTGTTGGCCGTTTTTTTTGTTGTTGTTGTTGTTGTTGTTTTTTTTTTGTTTTTTTTTTTTTTTTTTTTTCTCTTTTTTTTGGGGGGGGGGGGAACAGAAGGTCCTCCAGCCAAAATGGATGGAACACTACAAAGAATTGTTCTTCATGCAGACAAGGGAACAATATATAGAACATCAGGCACTCCGTTTGTGGATGCTTTTGGCGTGTCCATTTCTTGTTAATGGCATGCAGGTGTACATGAAATAAATAGCTCCTATTATGTTTTCAAACAGTCCAAGAATGCATGCTCTTGCACATACGTGTGCAAAACAATCAGCTCTTCCATATAGAAGCAATACTTCAAAGAACATGTTCACATAGACCAGTGCCTATCCATGGGGAATCCATTCCCCATGGCTGGATTAGTGATATGATCAGCAATTAAGCAAGAACAAGAATCGAACAAATTGGATAAAGCAATTTTGTGACCAATAGCAAGCTGCTATAGTGCGGTAACACTGTTTAGAAGATGCATTGAACCTGGTTACTTTGATTTGATTAAATGAACAGTAGATGGACATAGTTCTAAAACTCTGTAAAATTCCTGAGAAAGCTATAACTGCAAAAGCTGCCCCATTGCATCCTTTTCCTCCTCCTTTGATTATCAATTCTCATGAGGCATGCAAACTCTAAGCTTGTCTGGTGCCAACAAACTATGAATGAGAGCCGGAGAAAAATGAAATGGAATGAGCCTCAAGACACTGTAGCCGGTGGATGGATAGATGGATAGCAAGAAGGGGGGAGGGAAGGGAAGGAAGGGTTTGTTTTTTCTTTCTTTCTCCTTCCCCCGGGGGGGCACGAGGGGGGAAAGGAGGAAGGGGCGGCCTCTGAATCTATGAAGAGCCAAGCAAACATATACACTCATATCTATGCATAAATTTTTCATTGTCTGGATTTTCATGATCATTTTTGAATCCATGTTACTAAGCACATAGAACATGAAGCTTTTCAATAAATGGAAATACATGCAAACTCATTAGAGGCTACTGATATCACTCACCAGGAAAATTTCAGTTCCTTTGTGCAGCTTCCTCTCTTTGCTAAAACATCTTGTGAATTCACGTAACTGCAGAAAAAATAATCCATGACTTGGTGTTGGCAAGCTACTTAAACAACCAGCAACAAAATATCACAAATGGTAACACATTAAATTATGAAAATCTAGGGATCATTTCTTATTTCTATTACATGGGTCCTTTTTAGCAATTAGAGAATATCGATAGAAGAGGTACCATGTTATCTGATTATCAATATCACAACAATTTCAAGCTTGAATCCTTTCACACAGATTGAGAGTAACTAAATTAACAAGCTGGCCCTTTTCATTTGCAGCACAACAAAGAATGAGCAAGAAATAAGATTGAAATAGTAAAATAAATTATCTAGAAAAAACTTACAACAGAACAAATCAAAGAAAAGCAAAAAGCAAATGACAACAGATGATGATCAGTAAACCGTCCCATTACACATGTTCTGCAATGTCCACTTCCCTTTTTCTTTCATTTGGCACTTTTTCTTCGTGGAATGTACTTAAATGTGAAGTTATGCAAGCTTATTGATTAGGTAGGCACATAGATTCATAAGATTGGGAACATTTTCATCTTGATAAAAAACACGGACAAGAAAAGGATGAGAGTTTAAAACAGTAAATCACTAATGAATTTGAAAAATTAAAAAATGAACGGAAGAAAGGTTAACACAGTAAATCATTAAATGAATTAAAAAAATAAAGGAGTAAAAGGTTGACAAATACATTGAAATCCATAAGACAAGTTCTTCATTGATGAGTTCAAAGTTTGGAATGTGCAGTATTTTATGATTAAAGCAAAAACGTGGATACTTACTGCATCTTTTCCAGGTCCTGCTTTGCCACCTTGCGCTTTGCGTATCCGAGGCAATAAAGACCGATCAAAGCCCTGTTCCATAAGCCATAAGCACAACCTTACTAGTCTACATGAGATCTATAGCTCTAGAATCTTCTCTATTTCAACGTAAGCATGGAATTCGGTATGAGAAAAGAACAACGTCCTCACACTAATGAATACCTGTAGATTGAAAGACACATCTTGAATGTTATAGTAGATAAATGCAGCATTAAATCCTTCTATAACCATACTAAAAGAAAACTGAGCCTATGTACTCATAGCATAGAAATCGACATCATAACAACGTACAAAACTTCTTGCAAAAATGCAATTATATACTTTTAGGATGTATTAAACAGTGTACATGATGAAATAATAGCCTTATTTTGGGATGACTCCATACTTTCGCAATATGATGACCTCCTACATCCTGATCCACTACTAGGATAAGATTGCGAGATGAGTGCATTGAAAGCAAAGCCTGATATCGAGCATCTTCATCTGCCTTCCACAGTCCCTGGTGAAAGAAAGAAGTTTTTTCAGTGACTTAAGCGATCATCTTTAGAGCAGTCATATAATGGTCAGTCAACTTTGTGTCAAGAAGGAAGAAAGTAATGCTGAATGCATGCATGCACACACACACACAAAAACACTAACCTACTTGTTGTAAACAGGATCGCAAGAGTAACAGAACCTCTAACTCCCATGATTAGCAATCGCTGGACATCCTCACAATGCAATCTATTTTCTGCATACATAAACCCATTATCCTACCCATGTAGTGAGCACAACTATGATTCCATCATCTATAGCTTCACTTGGCCTCTATTAGCATTAAAGTTGTCTTCATCCTGCTCTTCTCCTGGTGTTGGCTTGTTATATTCCACCATCTGTCCTGGCAACCAGATTGCTCTTTAAAACGACGCAAGTAGTTGTACATTCAGTTCCACTTTACATGACGGGATAGAAGATTGTTGAGCCTTGTGCTTTGTCCTAAAAAAAAACTCTGCATCTGTTTTCCTCCCCCTTGCTGTGCCAACAAGCCCCTCAATTTCCTCTCTATCTCTAACTTAACTGTTAGAGGTTAAAACATCCATCAGGTGAGCAATGAGCATCCTCATCAAACCCTCTAATTGTAAGCAGTTCTTAGCTAAGATAATCATCAGGCCTCAGATCAGCAGATGTCACGCGTGGCTCCTATGTCTTGACCCTCTTTACACTTAAATATATATGTACGAGTCTATGACATTGTCTAGAGTCTGGAATCTGCACTTAGTGATGAATCTAAGTGATCTAATGAATCATCATTCAAATTTCCTATGTTATAGATGACAATGGACATATGTCAAACACTCATAGTCCGATGTATCAAACATCAATCACAAATACTGGCATCCTTCAATCATCGATCACTCAATCATCTAACCAAACAAAAACATTATCTCACATGATGATATCATACGTAATTCAAGATTGATTCAAATTTCATGCAGTTATCAGACTGATGACCATTAATCTCACATAATAACATCAATGCTCACTAAATTACGAAAATTCAAAAATCAGTCCATGAGATAAAATATTCTCCAACATAGCCACTTGTACTTCTTCTTGTGCCTTTGACACCTTCAAAAAAATACCATTGCATAATTTGAAGTCCTTTTCAAATATTTGAAAATTCTCTTTAACTTTTTTCCAATGAATTTTAAGCAATATATGCATGAACCTACATACTTGAGAAACTGTAAACTGGATGTCAGGCAGTGTATTACATAGATAGATCGAGCAACCAACTATTTGAGTATATCGCGTAGCATCGAAAGGCTTTGAGTCTGCATATGCTTCTAATGACACATTAGTATCCACGGGTATTTGCATATGTTTACAATCTGTCATTTCAAACCTTTTCTAAAAGCTTCTCAATGTACTTTTGCTATGTCATATAGATATAATCATTTCTGAATTTGAATTCAATGCCAAGATAATAATGTAAAATACCAGGATCATTAGCAACAAAATGTATGCTTAAGTTGTGACTTGAAGAATTGAAAATATGAATCTTTAGGACCTGTCATGATAATAACACCAACATAATAATGATCATAATCAAGACATCTGTCTTTGACTTAACATAGAGGGTTGGAGTAGCTTCATAGTTTTTAAAACCAATGGATAAAAGACATAGACATGTCTTTTCATACCAAGCCCATGGTGCTTGTTCCAAACCATAAAGATCTTTTATAAGCTTGCAAACTAGGTGTACTTTACCTTGTTTTCTTCAAAACCTTATAGTTGTTGAACATAAACATCTTCATGAAGATCACCATTTATGAAAGTTGTCTTGATATCTAACTGGTATACATTCTAACCAAAAAATGCAAAACAAGAAAAAGAACTACCTTGGCTATGATCATACTAGAAGTAGGTGCAAATGTTTCATGATAATCTATGCCTTTCTTTTATGCATAACCTTTGACTACTAACCTCACTATATACATGTCAACTGTACAGTCATTTAACACCACTAGCTTTCTTACTTTTTGCTAGCTCACGAAGCTCCCATGTTTTATTCTTGTGAATAGAATCAATCTCCTCTTTCATTGCTTTCTTCCAAATAGGACTTTCTAATGCATCGTTGACATTGGTAGGTTCATTCTCAACTCAAGTAAGAGAAAGAATATTAGAAATCTCGAAATATTCTGCATAATTTACTATTTGTTTGGTCTTTCTTTGTTTGACTTCTTGTCCTTCTTGTGGAGTTTTCTATACCACTATCATGCACTGTTTGAAAGAACCATTTTGGAAGGTTCTTGAACATTGGTGCAATATTTGGTCCTTTTGTAGCTCTTTCCTCTAGAGCTCTTGAGGTTTCTCCAACTTTATAAGTTGATAGATCAAGCGGTGTTATAGGAATAGATGAGGATGAAGATGTAGATCATCATGATGTAAGAGCTACAACTTTCTCTTTACTCTATAACTAAAATCGTTGAGGTTTGAGAAGGTTGATCATCCTTCTTGTATGGTTGACACTGTTGGGGATAATGGCCCCAAGGACTCTTCTTTTGTATATTTTGACCCTTCCAAGTGAAAGCTCTCTCTGAGAGCTTTCCCGCAAAGCATTTGACACTGTTCCCAAAGACCGACTCTTCAGACGACTACTTGATATCGGAGCTCGGGAGGAGATGATATGGGGGATCTATGCCTTATACGAAAGAGTATTAGGTAGAGTCAGATGTCCAGGGGGCTTATCTGATCCACTTGCTAGCACTATCGGGGTGAAGCAAGGGTGCCCTCTTTCACCCACCCTCTTTGGTCTCTACATTGATGAGATAGTGGACTTCATACAGCAGCAGCAGGGGGAGATGGCATTGAGGTACGGGGATCCACTGTCCATATTCTTTTATACGCTGATGATATTGTATTGGTTTCGGAGTCTGCAGAAGGTCTACAGCATCATCTACATCGCCTAGATGACTTTTGCAGACAGAGAGGGTTATCTGTGAACCTTGGAAAACCAAGGCCATGATCTTTCATACATCTGCACATGTACGCAGACATAGTTTGTTCACAGCAGCAGGTGGACCGATCGAGGTGGTCGGATCATATGTTTACTTGGGAGTGACATTTACAGCAGCATCAGGGGTCTTCTCTCTGTTTCAGGCAGCTCGGGACCGCATCACACGTGGGTATGCAGCACTAGCTTTGATGGAGAGACAGTGCCACCAGGCATATTTTCAGGAGCCCCGCACGAAGGGGTGGCTCTTTGACACTTTGGTTACGCTAGCGCTCATGTATGGGGCAGCCATATGGGGGCCGGGATTAGCGACATCAGTATGGACAGCATTAGAGAGGCCACAGATCCTCATGATTGCCAGCTCTGCAGCAAGCCTCCAGTACCACATGATATCATTAGAGTAGAGCTCGCTGCACCACCGATGCTAGTTGAGGCGCTGTTCCAGACAGTATGCCTATTACACAGACTTCGGAGCATGGATACAGAGCGCATTGCTTATCATGCTTTGGCATCACGTGATATGGCATTAGCAGGCCACACCTCCTCATGGTATGCACAGACACGCGACTGGCTGGCCCACCATGGCTTTGACATAGACAGGCTACCACCACTACGGTACGACTCACATGCACCCACCTACTCGCTCTCTCATCAAGAGAGGAATAGGGTGATTCGTCAGGAGATATGGCATACATACATACAGAGGACATGGGTGAGCTCTAGGGATACATTGCCACCGAAAATGCTCTATTACCGCGAGCATTTTCTACATATATCGGATGCGGGCTTCATCAAGATCCCGAGATACATGCAGACATACCTTCCCCACCACCTCCGAGTCGTCATTGGGCAGCTCCGGGTCTCATCACATCAGCTCGAGATTGAGAGGGGTCGGTCCAGGGGAGTCCCCCATGAGGAGAGGTGGTGCCCAATATGCCAGACACAGGTAGAGAGTGAGGAGCATTTTGTTATCAGATGCCGAGCATACTTAGACCTATGAGCACAGTTCCAGCTAGAGGAGTCACTCCAGTTGTGCATGACTATGGGAGACCAGCGACGCTTGGGACGCTTCCTCAGAGAAGCATACGAGAGGCGAGAGCGGTCACTACAGCCCACACATCAGCCACGGGTGAGTACCCAGCAGACCATTAGCCAGTTCTTTCAGCGAGCAGAGCTACATCAGATAGGTCCTTCTATAGGGCTCACGCTCCACTAGGCAGCAGCACAGAGTGCACGACGACGATCACGCATGGTAGGATATCGTCGACCGGGACTATATCAGGAAGATATCTCACGCATCGAGACGGCCTACGACCACATGATGGAGCATAGGCATACCACCACCCCCTGGGTTGTCTTCCTTTAGGAGGCACTTAGTCCACCACCGATGTACCACATACTACACCCACCTCCCCCCATCACCAGTAGCTAGGGTGTTTTGCTCACTCATATTATGGATCCCCCCTTATTAGTTGGCCACTATCTGCTGAGTCAGATCCACGTCTCCCCAGCCTTTTACCAGCCCTAGATAGCTTTGTGTTTATTTCATTTCATTTTCTACACATGGTTACTACATTTGTACATGGCTTTTGTCTCATAGGCCAAGTTTGGCCTCCAGAAGACGTTAATATGACTTTCTTTCTTTCTTTCTTTCTCTCTCTCTCTCTCTCTCTCTCTCTCTCTCTCTCTCTCTCTCTCTC
>CM035437.1:96410011-96735011 GCA_020310875.1 Ceratopteris richardii
AGCCAAAGAGGAAGCACAAAAGGAAGAAGCACTCATCGTGCACACCACCATTGAAGAAGAAAAGATGAGACATGCCCGTCGTCTCAATGTACGCATCACGGGTATTGTAGAAAAAGAAGGCTCTACACCCGAGTCCGACGGGAAGACACTATGCAGGATGCTCGGCTACAAAGAGGACTCCCCTCCATTTATCAAGTCTTGGAGAATGGGACGAGACCCCACGAAGAAGAGAGCTCTCATTCTACACTTCCCTTCAGAAGATGTAAGATCTACTTTCCTACACAAGAGGGTGATTCTAAGAGCACTTGATGGCCCCCCCATCTACCTTGATGATGATCTCACACCCATGCAAGTAGCACACCGCCGTGCATGCATGCCGAGAGTACACCAAGCTCGCAAAGAAGGAAAGAAGGCTTCATACAGAGATGGTCGTGTCATCATTGATGGCAAGGCCATCCCATAGGGATTCGCGGCCTGTGAGACACTCGAGGAGATACACCTTGCAGTTTGGAACTGCAATGGAGACCTATGGACACACCCAGAGAGGTTGGAAGAGGTGCGCAAAGGCAAAGACATCATTATGCTCACAGAGACACATGAGAGCCCGGACCGGGGCCTACCTCGAGTCCACGGTTTCCAGTGGGAGTCCACATACAGAGAGTGTACACGTCAGCATACCACCAGAGGATAAGGAGGAGTAGCCATACTCTTCAGAGATGGACTTCAGAGCAGGATACAGATAGTCACACGTGACTCACAGGCCAGATATCTTTGGATTCGACTCCAGCTCTCACAGGAGCGGATCATCTTCATAGCTTTATGCTACTTTGCTCCCTCTAGCTCGCGATTCGCTATCATAGATCGAGAGGAGGACTCACCATACACTTGCTTGTCAGAAGAGATTACAGAGTACTCAGCACTAGGGGAAGTCTTCCTTATGGGAGACTTCAATGCCAGGACAGGCAATGATCAGTGTGAGATATTTGACCCAGAAGACCCACAGATACTACGTACCATAGAGGATGAGTCTACAGCTCGAGCTTCAGCTGACTCTACACACACTCATTATGGCACTCACTTACTCAGACTAGGCTCTCGACATAATCTCGTTATCTATAACGGGATGGCTCAGTGGCCTACCTCAGGAGGATTGACATGCATACCACACTCAGTCACAGATGGCAGGGGAAGTTCAGTAGATTACGTCATGGGATCTAGAGAGGCCATTCACCTACTTACCTCATTCACCATCCCACCTATACCCATTGGGGCCGATCACGCATACCTCGCTCTCTCCCTCAAGGGAGACACCCCTACACGCACACCCGCAGCTCGCATCCCACACACCACCATCCACTTCACACACGAGCTAGCTCACATATATGCGGCCCAAGTCGAGAAGGGTCTTCTCTTGCTTCACCCTGACACTCCACTATCCCTACTCACCTCACAGATAGCATCAGTTCTTCAGACATCCACCATCAGCTCCTTCCCACACACCATCCATTCTGGTCACACACCTCCCCCAGGGACTATGCCACAACATCGTTGGTATGATGAGGAATGCAGAGATACCTACCGCCGACTACGAGCTCAACGAGCATTGGGAGAGATCACAGAGAGACAGGCCACAGGACAGATGAAGACTCTCACACGTCGGAAGAGGCGAGCCTTTGAGGAGGCACAGATGCTTGAGCTATATCATCTCTTTATGAGTATGGACAGTGCTGCAGCATGGCGTACCCTACGAGAGCCACGCCCGACCACACCTATTGGGGACCTACACACATGGCATGATTATGCTCAGAGATTATATGAGGTGCCTGGGCAGCCTCCCATTCCCCAGCCACTTGAGCCTCGCCCTACTAGTTCTTCTCTTTTCACAGCAAAGATGGTTGAGAGGGCCATAGGACGACTGCGACATGGACGTTCGACAGACCATACGGGATTGCAGAGCGAGCACCTCATATATGCATCCTCCACTATAGCCCCGTTGATTGCACATGCCTTCAATCGGGCTATAGGGGAGGGCTTCCCAGAGGAGTGGACTAGGCACACCATTGTGCCTATCCACAAATATGGCAACACCCTGGATCCAGGGAATTACAGGACCATCATGATTGGCCACACCATGGCCAAACTATACGGTGCCATACTTGAGGCAGAGCTCAGCTCATATGCAGAGACTGAGGGGCTACGAGCACGAGGCCAGGCAGGTTTTCGGCGAGCTTTCTCTACTATTGATCACATCTTCATTTTGCGCTGCCTCATTGATGGGGCAAGGGTGCGGAAGAAGAGACTATATTGCTGCTTTGTGGACTTCCGCAAAGCTTTCGATACAGTGCCACGAGAGAGGCTCTTCCAACGCCTTCAGAGCTTGGGAATACCATCAGGGATGATTTGGGCCATCTATGCACTCTATGAGCAGGTGACCGGGAGAGTACAGTGTCCAGGAGGTATGTCTGAGGTCATTGCTAGCACCATCGGTGTTAAGCAAGGCTGCCCGCTCTCTCCCACTCTATTTGGTCTCTACATCGATGAGATTGAGGACTACATTCTCCGGGCTGGAGGAGAGGGTGCAGACCTCGCAGGCACACCTGTCCACATTTTATTATATGCCGATGACATTGTCTTGATTTCAGAGTCACCCGATGGGTTACAGCGCCACTTGGATGCCCTCGATGAGTTTTGTACACAGAAGGGCGTGACAGTAAACCTTGGCAAGACCAAGGTCATGATCTTCCACACCTCCCCCTTGGTGAGGAATGGAGCAGGATTCACAGCCGGCGGTGGACAGATTGAGGTGGTCACTTCCTATGTCTACCTCGGAGTCACATTCACGAGCTTACCTGGCCCCTTCAGCATGAGACAGGCAGCCACCGATAGACTCACACGAGCATATGCAGCTTTAGCCATGTTAGAGCGGAGATGTCACCAGGCACACTTCCAGGAGCCCCGCACGAAGGGGTGGCTATTTGACACACTAGTCCGACCAGCTATGATGTATGCTGCGACAGTTTGGGCCCCAGGCCTCACAGCCACCCAGTGGAGTGCGATCGAGAGGCCCCAGGTACGTATGATCTCGCGACTATTTCGCGGGAAACAGTCGGTACCACATGACATCATCAGGGCAGAGCTAGCTGCACCACCCATGGTAGTAGATGCACTATTCCAGACTATCTGCTTTATTCAGAGGATGAGGGAGCTCCCTACAGACAGACTCACACGCAGAGCTTTTGAGGCATCTATATAGATATCAGAGTCAGGATATGAGAGAGCTTGGTACACTCAGGTTACAGTATGGTTTGATAGTCATGGGCTTGATATGGACAGATTACCGCCTTTTCAGTACGACCCAGACTCACCTCACATCCACCTCTCCCGTCATGAGAGGAATGTTGTGTTGAGACAGGATCTTTGGCAGCGCTACATTAGTCAGACATGGCACACATCACACATGGGATCGAGACTATTGCACTATCGAGACCAGTTCTTAGACATCCTAGCAGACGGTTTCATCCGGCGGCCATGTTACATGGATACTTACATGCCTCATAGCTCGAGGGTAGCGATTGGCCAGTTGAGAGTCTCATCACATAGACTAGAGATTGAGACGGGCAGAGCCGCAGACATTCCCAGAGAGGAGCGGGTATGCAGGGTTTGCAGAGTAGAGATAGAGGATGAGGAGCACTTTGTATGCAGATGTAGCGCATATGATGGCATCAGAGGTAGATACGGGACTCTATTTACAGGGCAGCCCACCCTCCGAGAGATCATGGACTCTAGAGACCAGCGACAGCTCGGGCAATTCCTACTAGAGATACAGAGTCACAGAGATTCCCTACTCCAGCCTACTGTAGCAGCCCATACAGGAGGGAGACAGAGTCAGCTCACTGAGTTCTTTATTCCACGACGTGCTGCAGCCCTCCCTCCCTCAGCCCACACACCGAGAGGGGTGACTCTTCAGCAGGCTCAGGCTGCTCGAGCTAGGAGACGACCCCGTGCTAGAGGATATTGGGCCCCGAGACATCACCGACATCAGATTGCAGAGATCCAGGCTCGTCACCATGGCGCCATGGAGGAGAGACGATTCCAGATGATGGCTGATCCCGTTGCAGCTATCACGATGGCCCTGACTCCACCTCCACCTATGTATCACATCTTACACCCGCCCATTAGCACAGGATGGAGCTAGTTAGTCGTTTCAGATGCATTCCCATGCTTGTTGTACTACCCCTTTGCATATAGACTGCCATAGATATCGCACTCCATACACCCCCCCCTTTCATGGGTATCTCCACACGCATTTCACAGAGATATGTATTAGCTTTACCAGTTTCTTTTTCAGCACTTTTTTCTTCTCTGATAGACAGAAGATACACCCATGTACATCGATTTGTCTCATAGGCCGAGTTCGGCCTCATAATAGACGTAAAAACACTTTCTTTCTTTCTTTCTTTCTTTCTCTCTCTCTCTCTCTCTCTCTCTCTCTCTCTCTCTCTCTCTCTCTCTCTCTCTCTCTCTCTCTCTCTCTCTCTCTCTCTCTCTCTCTCTCTCTCTCTCTCTCTCTCTCTCTCTCTCTCTCTCTCTCTCTCTCTCTCTCTCTCTCTCTCTCTCTCTCTCTCTCTCTCTCTCTCTCTCTCTCTCTCTCTCTCTCTCTCTCTCTCTCTCTCTCTCTCTCTCTCTCTCTCTCTCTCCCCCCCCCCCCCCATCCCCCCCCCTCTCCCCCTCTCTTCCCCCCCTCTCTCTCTCCCCCTCTCCCCCCCTCCCTCCCCCTCTCTCCCCCCCCTCTCTCTCTCCCCCCTCCCCCCCCCCTCTTCTCCCCCGGTCCCCCCCTCTCTCTCTCTCTCTCTCTCTCTCTCTCTCTCTCTCTCTCTCTCTCTCTCTCTCTCTCTCTCTCTCTCTCTCTCTCTCTCTCTCTCTCTCTCTCTCTTTGTGGTAGACTATGTTATCGGACCCCTCGAGGCGACACATCTCATCACCTCATTCACCATCCCACCCATTCCGATTGGAGCTGATCACGCATATCTTGCCCTATCCATACACGGCTGACCATGCATATCCCATCCCGCCACCATACAGCCACACGCCCATACCACCATTCAGTTGAGCGACGTGGGTGTCACATTACAAAGGGCAGAGGAGCTTCAACGTCGACGACCGAGACCCACACTCAGGGGGGGCCCATCCCCACCAGAGAGAGATGCAGGCCATTCACGCACGCCATGACATGGAGATATGGATACGTCAGCAGTGAACCCCTGTCGATCTCGACGTGCAGAGCATTTTGAGGATCGCCACGATGCCTTACCCATCGATGCATTATATCCTACATCCACTCCAGGCATTTCGAGCGTTATGACACCACCGAGCCTCTCCTCCCTATGCATATCATATTTGTATCTCACCTATTGAGCATATAGAGTGCATACCCATAGTACGCCACAGCCTTGACGCAGCTATTATCCACTCGTTCTATACTCTGTTTTTGTACTCACCCTTTATTTTCCTTTTGGGATCACAATGGATTGGATCATACTGATGTATATGTTTTGTCTCATAGGCCGATTTTGCCCTCTAATAGACGTTAAAAAGTCTCTCTCTCTCTCTCTCTCTCTCTCTCTCTCTCTCTCTCTCTCTCTCTCTCTCTCTCTCTCTCTCTCTCTCTCTCTCTCTAATAGACAGCTCTTCAGGGGGCCTAGAGAGATCAACGCTTTATTGGGGACAGAGGACCAGCACCCTCTAGGTCGTTTCCTAGTAGAGCTCAAGCACCACCGCGCATCACTCCTCCAGCAGCAGATGGAGATACACCTGGCCCCCCCCCCTCAGACTCATATTACAGATTTTTTCAGACCCACATACACTCGAGGGCCAAGCTCGATGCGGGGTGTCACATTACACAGAGCAGAGGAGCTTAGACGACAGCGTCGACGACCGAGACCCCTTGTCCGGAGAGCTCGTCCACATCAGAGAGAGATTCAGGCGATTCACGCACGCCATGACATGGAGATACAGAGACGTCAGCAGCGCACCCCTATCGATTTGGACGCCCAGAGCATTTTGAGGATCGCCATGATGCCTTACCCACCGATGCATTATATCCTACACCCACTCCAGGCATTTAGGGGGTTGTGACACCATCGAGCCTCCCCTCCCTATGCATATCATGTTTGTATCTCACCCATTGAGCATATAGAGTGCATACCCATAGCACCCCACACCCTTGATGCCAGCTACTATCCCTCCTTTTATACCCGTTTGTAGTACTCACACTTTATTTTCGTTTTGGATCACAGTGGATTGGATCATACTGATGTATATGTTTTGTCTCATAGGCCGATTTTGGCCTCTAATAGACGTTAAAAAGTCTTTCTTTCTTTCTCTCTCTCTCTCTCTCTCTCTCTCTCTCTCTCTCTCTCTCTCTCTCTCTCTCTCTCTCTCTCTCTCTCTCTCTCTCTCACCAGACAGGACGGGCGTCGCTTGTGCACATTACTTGGATACTGCGCGGATGAGCCTCTCCCTTTCACCAAAGTATGGAGAGCAGGACGGGACACCACACGGAGCAGAGCACTTATCCTTCACTTCTCAGATGAGGCCAAGAGGAGAGACTTTCTCATACGACGGGCGGTACTACGCACTACACCGGGAACCCCCATCTATTTGGATGACGACCTCACACGGATGCAGGTAGAGCACAGACGGGCATGCATGCCACGTGTCCTCCAGGCCAGACGAGAGGGACATCGTGCCCTCTACAGAGAGGGTCGGATCATCATTGATGGACGGCCCATTGACTAGGGGTTCGCGGCCTATGAGACAGCACACCAAGAGGTGCACATTGCAGTCTGGAACTGCAATGGATCTTTATGGACACACCCAGGGCGCCTCGAGGAGGTGATGGAGGGCAGAGACATTATCTTCTTGACAGAGACACACGAGAGCCCGGGGAGGAGCCTACCGAGGATTGAGGGCTATATGTGGGAGTCAGCTCACCGCCGCCAGATGAGACAGCACACCACACGGGGACCAGGAGGAGTAGCCGTGCTCTATAGACAGTCGTTACAGCACAGGGTACAGGTGGTAGCCAGAGACCCAGAGGCACGTTTCATGTGGATACGCTTGCACCTATCAGAGGAGAGAGCAGCGTACTTGGCCGTATGCTATATTGCACCCATTGGTTCACGCTTCACACATTCCCCGGAGCAGCTATCAGGAGGGGAGGGACCAGACACCACATCGCCATATGACTGCCTCAGTGACACGATTATGGAGTATACCGGGATGGGTGAAGTCTTCCTTGTAGGAGACTTCAATGCCCGCACTCAGACCCAGCGGTGTGATATCTACGACTTTGACGACCCTGAGATGCTTCGTACCATAGAGGACATGCCCAAACTCAGAGCCTCAGCCGACACCGCCACACCCACCTTATATGGCCGACACTTACTCCAGATGGGAGCGGAACACCGTCTCGTTATATATAATGGGATGGAGAGCTGGCCCACCTCGCGCGGTCTCACCTGCATTCCACCCACGACACCACAGGGGGGCAGTGTGGTAGACTATGTTATCGGACCTCCGGAGGCGACACATCTGATCACCTCATTCACTATCCCACCCTTACCGATTGGAGCTGATCACGCATATCTTGCCCTATCCATTCGCGGCTCACCATGCATACCCCACCCCGTCACCATACAGCCACGAGCCCGTACCACCATTCACTTTAGACATGAGCTAGCACATATCTATAGCTCCCATGTTCGAGAGCGCATCTACTCCCTTGATCCCTCTGCCTCCTTGGACACCCTCACCGCCCACTTCTCCTCGATCCTCCATACATCCGCTACTCTCAGCTTCCCATACACCACCCAAAGCACTGCACATCCGACACGGCCGAGGCATACACCCCAGAATAGATGGTACGATGAGGAGTGTAGGCGACTATACCGACATCTCAGAGCACAGAGTATCTTGGGATCCATCACAGAGAGGGAGGCAGGACGACAGATGCGAGCCCTCACACGCCGGAAGCGGCGAGCTTTCGAGGAGCGACAGGAGGCAGAGTTGATCGACCTTCTCATGAGTAGGGATTGTGCCACCGCGTGGAGGGCACTACGTGAGCCACGTCCACCTACACCCATAGCAGATCCTTCGACTTGGCACACCTACGCCCAGAGGTTATATGACGTCCAAGGACAGCCACCATTACCGATTCCTTCCACACCGCGTCCGGTGATATCCACCCTCTTCACAGCAGGCATGGTACGACAGGGCATCCATAGGCTACAGCATGGCCGTTCTGCAGACCACACGGGGCTACAGGGAGAGCACTTTATATACGCAGCAGATGTAGTTTCCCACTTGATCGCCCATCTCTTCAACCGTGCTTTGGTTGAGGGATTACCCGACTCATGGACTATGCATACCATTACGCCTATCCATAAGTCTGGCAATATGATGGACCCAAGGAACTACAGGACTATTATGATAGGCCATATCCTCGCCAAGATCTATGGGGCAATACTAGAGGCAGAGCTAAGTACACACACTGAGGCAGCGGGGATCAGAGCACCCGGCCAGGCAGGCTTCCGCCGCACTTTCTCCACCATCGACCACATCTTCGTGCTTCGTTGCTTGATTGAGAGCGTGAAGGCGAGGAAGCAGAGACTATACTGTTGCTTTGTGGATTTCCGCAAAGCCTTCGACATGGTCCCTCGAGAGAGACTACTACGGAGGCTCCAGGAGTTACAGCTTCCATCAGACATGCTATGGGCCATCCACGCTTTGTATGCACGAGTCACAGGTAGGGTATGCTGCCCCGGCGGTCTATCAGACAGCCTTGTTAGCACCATTGGTGTAAAACAAGGTTGCCCTCTCTCACCCACTCTCTTCGGTCTCTACATCGACGAGATCACGGAGTATATACAGCGAGCAGGAGGGCGAGGAGGAGACCTCGGAGGTACGCCAGTACATATCCTATTATATGCTGATGACATTGTCCTGCTCTCAGAGTCACAGGAGGGGTTGCAGTCACATTTACAGGCGCTCGATACCTTTTGCATGGAGAGAGGACTCACAGTGAACCTTGGCAAGACCAAGGTCATGATCTTCCATACCATCAGGACAGTACGCCATCGCGCCTCTTTCACAGAGGCTGGAGGACAGATAGAGGTAGTGGACTCCTACGTCTACCTAGGTATCACCTTCTCGGTCAGCACAGGGGTAAGGGGTATTCTCCATGGCACAGGCTGCGAGAGATAGATTGACGCGAGGTTATGCGGCACTTGCAGGATTGGAGAGACGCTGCTTTCAGACACATTTTCAGGAGCCCCGGACTAAGGGGTGGCTCTTTGACACTCTAGTGACACCCGCATTGATGTACGCAGCAGCAGTATGGGCACCAGGGATCACAGAGGCGATGTGGACGCAGATTGAGAGGCCCCAGATCACCATGATATCACGCTTGTTGCGCAGCAAGCCCTCCGTTCCACATGACATTATACGAGCTGAGCTTGGCACACCACCAATGCTAGTGGAGGCCCTCTTCCAGTTGGTGACCTTTATTCTGAGAGTCAGAGAGCTTCCCACTAGCCGACTCACCAGGCTTGCATTTGAGAGCTCTAGAAACTTGGCAGAGAGAGGGCATGAGAGAGTATGGTATGCACAGACTTACCGATGGTTAGCAGACCATGGCATGAGCATTACGGATCTCCCCCCTTTTCAGTATGACCTCTCTTCCCCCCACATTACCCTCTCTCGTTCGGAGAGGAATAGGATCATCCGTCAGGACCTACTACAGATACACGTCAGGGAGACATGGATAGCACCACGGGGGCCTCTTCCCACAAAGAGGCAACACTACAGAGAGCACTTCCTGACTGTGACAGCGGATGGTTTCATTCAGAGACCACGATACATGGATACATATATGGCACCAGCTGAGAGAGTGGCCATTGGGCAGCTCAGAGTATCATCACACCAGCTCGAGATTGAGATTGGGCGAGCCACACATACCCCCAGGGATGAGCGATTATGCAAGATATGTAGAGAGGAGGTGGAGGACGAGGAGCACTACACATGTAGATGTCAGGCATATGAGGACATCAGAGACCGCTACCCACAGCTCTTCAGGGGGCCTAGAGAGATCAAGGCTTTATTGGGGACAGAGGACCAACGCCCTCTAGGTCGTTTCCTAGTAGAGCTCCAGCACCGTCGCGCATCACTCCTCCAGCAGCAGATGGAGATACACCTGACCCCCCCCCTCAGACTTATATTACAGATTTTTTCAGACCCACATACACTCGAGGGCCCAGCTCGATGCGGGGTGTCACATTACACACAGCAGAGGAGCTTAGACGAAAGCGTCGACGACCGAGACCCCTTGTCCGGAGAGCTCGTCCACATCAGAGAGAGATTCAGGCGATTCACGCACGCCATGACATGGAGATACAGAGACGTCAGCAGCGCACCCCTATCGATTTGGACGCCCAGAGCATTTTGAGGATCGCCATGATGCCTTACCCACCGATGCATTATATCCTACACCCACTCCAGGCATTTAGGGGGTTGTGATACCATCGAGCCTCCCCTCCCTATGCATATCATATTTGTATCTCACCCATTGAGCATATAGAGTGCATACCCATAGCACCCCACACCCTTGATACCAGCTACTATCCCTCCTTTTATACCCGTTTGCAGTACTCACACTTTATTTTTGTTTTGGATCACAGTGGATTGGATCATACTGATGTATATGTTTTGTCTCATAGGCCGATTTTGGCCTCTAATAGACGTTAAAAAGTCTTTCTTTCTTTCTCTCTCTCACACACACACACACCCGTAGCTAGGGTGTTTTACTCACATTATGGATACCCCATGTATTAGGTGGCCATTATCTGCAGAGTCAGAGCCACGTCTCCCTAGACTTTGCCAGTCCTATATTGCTTTGTGTAGCGGTATACTTTTTTATTTCGTTTCATCTTCTACACAGGGTTACTACACTTGTACATGGTTTTTGTCTCATAGGCCAAGTTTGGCCTCCAGAAGACGTTAATATGACTTTCTTTCTTTCTTTCTTTCTTTCTTTCTTTCTCACATATCAGCACAGGTACGCAGGCATAGTTTGTTCACAGCAGCGGGTGGACCGATCGAGGTGGTCGGATCATATGTTTACTTGAGAGTGACATTTACAGCAGCATCAGGGGTCTTCTCTATGTCTCAGGCAGCCCGTGACCGCGTCACACGTGGATACACAGCACTAGGTCTGATGGAGAGACAGCGCCACCAGGCATATTTTCAGGAGCCCCGCACAAAGGGGTGGCTCTTCGACACCTTGGTTACGCCAGCGCTCATGTATGGGGCAGCCATTTGGGGGCCGGGATTAGCTACATCAGTATGGAAAGCATTGGAGAGGCCACAGATTCTCATGATTGCCAGACTTATCCGCAGCAAGCCTTCAGTACCACATGATATCATTTGAGCAGAGCTCGCTGCGCCACCGATGCTAGTTGAGGCACTATTCCAGACAGTATGCCTATTACACAGACTTCGGAGCATGGATACAGCGCACATGGCTTATCGTGCTTTCCAGGCAACACGTGATATGGCATTGGCAGGTGACACCTCCTCGTGGTATGCACAAACACGAGACTTGCTGGCCCACCATGGTTTTGATATAGACAGGCTACCACCACTACAGTACGACTTACATGCACCCACCTATTCTCTCCCCCATCAGGAAAGGAATAGGGTCATTCGTCAAGAGATATGGCATACATACATACAGAGGACATGGGTGTGCCCTAGGGATACATTGCCTCCGAAAATGCTCTATTACCGTGAGCATTTTCTGCATATATCGGACGAGGGTTTCATTGAGATTCTGTGATACATGCAGACATACCTACCCCACCACCTTCGAGTTGTCATTGGGCAGCTCCGGGTTTCATCCTATCAGCTCGAGATTGAGAGGGGTCTGTCTAGGGGAGTCCCCAAGAGGAGAGGTGGTGCCCAGTATTCCAGACAGAGGTAGAGAGTGAGGAGCATTTTGTTGTCAGATGCCCAGCATACTTAGACCTACGTGCACAATTCCAGATAGAGGAGTCGCTCCAGTTGTGCATGACTATGGGAGACCAGCGGCGGTTGGGACGCTTCCTCACAGCGGCATATGAGAGGCGAGAGCAGTCACTACAGCCGACACATCAGACACGGAGGAGTATCCAGCAGACAATTACTCAGTTCTTTCAGCAAGTTGAGCTACACCAAAGAGGTCCATCTAGAGGGCTTATGCTCCACCAGGCAGCAGCACAGAGAGCACGACGTCGACCACGCATGGTTGGATATCGTCGACCACGACTTTATCAGGAGGATATCTCACGCATCAGGACAGCCTATGACCACATGATGGAGCAGAGGCGTACCACCACCACCTCGGTTGTCTTCCTTCGGGAGGCACTCAGACCAGCACCCATGTACCACATACTACACCCACCTCCACCCATCACCAGTAGCTAGGGTATTTTGCTCACTCACATTATGGGACTGCCATGTATTAGGTGGCCATTATCTGCAGAGTCAGAGCCACCTCTTCCCAGCCTTTTCCAGCCCGATATAGCTTTATGTAGTAAGTACTTTTTTCATTTCATTTTCTACACAGGGCTACTACACTTGTACATGGTTTTGTCTCACAGGCCAAGTTTGGCCTCAAGTAGACGTTAATATGACTCTCTCTCTCTCTCTCTCTCTCTCTCTCTCTCTCTCTCTCTCTCTCTCTTTTTTTGTGGCAGCGGCATAGAGAGTGTGACGCCGACCACATCTGGTTGGGTACCGACGACCACGACTGCACCAGGAGGATATCTCACGCTTCAAGATAGCCCACGACTACATGATGGAGCAGAGGCACATCGCCACCACTTTGACAGGCTTCGTCCGGGAGGCACTCCTACCGCCGCCGATGTACCACATACTCCACCCACCTCCACCCATCATCAGCAGTTAGGGTATACACATTCACTCCCTCATGGGTCCCCCTTGTATCAGGTGGTCATTATCTGCTGAGCCAGAGCCACTCTCCCCCCAGGTACCGTTCATGGCTAATCCTAGCTAAGCTCATTGGGAGGGGGTCAATCTACCTTGAGATATTTGAAAGGGACCAAAGGTAAATGTCTATCTTATGGAAAGGGTTCATTCGAGTTGAAAGGATTTCCTGATTCAGACATGGCAGGTGACGTGGACACTTGCAAGTCCACAAGGGCTATATATTGACCCTTGCAGGTGGAGCTATTTCACGGTGCTCTAGACTTTATAGGATAGTTGCACTATCTACTTCAGAGGCTGAATATATTTCAGCCACAGATGCTCTCAAAGAAACCATTTCGTTGGCCGCTTGTGCATAGAGTTTGGGATGCCTGAAAAAGCATCTGTTCTTGGATATAACTAAAATAATAATAATAATAATAATAATAATAATTATTATGGACATGTTTAGTTTAGTTTCTATACATCTAGTCTTGTCATCTTGTAATCTCGTAGTACGAGATCTTGTCCAATCATATCTTGTATCTAGTTCATCTCCATCAATGAAGTTCTTGTAATTTAGATATCTTATTTCATACCTAGGATCCCAAGGAGTGGGATCTTTTGTATCTTGTCTAGTCCAATTGTTCGCACCTATTAGTCCTGGTTTGTGGAACTTCTCGTATCAGTTGTATATTCTTGTATTGCTTCCTGTGTTAGAATCTTGTAATCAAAAGTATATATCAAAATCTTGCCAATCTAGTCAAAAAGCACAATCTGCTCCCCTGACATTTTGGCAACACTACATATTATTAAGACTAGGCACCATGGACATTAATTGTGAAGAAATCTACCACATTCAGGTTGCCTCAAACTCATCTTCTCCCATGCCATCTCACATGAAACAACAGCCTGTTGTGCAAACTTCATTGCAACATACCAGCCCTTCACCACCCATTGCCCTTCCATAGACTTTCTTTTCCAATGCATACACACATACACACACGTGCACATACATATGTATGTGTTTATTTACTTATTAATAAATAAAATACACATGTCATGAGCCATGAATATCTTGCGTTTGTGATTTGTCACAATTAGCTTATTTAGCACTCACTATCTGCTAACATGGTTCATCTGCTTTGATATAGGCAATGGGCATGGTCCAAACTCAGGGTTAAAGCTGTGATTGCATGATGTATAACTTTTGATTGTTTAAAAAATAAAAACTGAATGTCCTCTAGACCAATGTGGTCTTTTCAATTTCAGTTTCCGTTTTCCAATGTTTAATATTAGCTTACCATACCTGGATCTCCTATTTTTCGGTTATATGTGGATCGTTTCAAATATGGGCAGAGTGCCATCAGTACCATATACAGGTACAATTCCATTACATGTGAGTTTAACAAATAATGTGTGTGCTTCTTGACATGCATCTCATGCATTCCTCCAAAAAAAGAGTCATTGATGCTCCTCAATAAGCAATCCCTAGTTATTCAAAAATTGACAATAATAATAAAGGATTTTTTTTTCCTGAAAAAGTGTAAATATTTTGCCAAGGTTCAAGTCATTCAGAGCATGCAGAGACAGACACCTTCCTTTTGGTTACCAAAAGGAATTTGATGTTGGTGCAAAAGCTAAGAAATGAAATACTCTTAGCCTCTCGAATGAGTGAAACTTTTAGGTTTCCATCAGCAATATGCATACTGTTGAAGTTCATCGGTAATGCAAACTAAAAACTTACTTCATCCACATCCGTCGCATACAACCCTATAGCGTAAGCTCGAGCCTTTGCAAATTTACACTGTAAAGAAAAAGACGAGTTATCTTCAGAACATGTAAATCTTTTAAGATGGAACCAATATACAGTTTCAAAAGAAACACTGAACACCTGGCCAAGCATGCATCGAACAGCAGTTGCAAGAAGATGATAGTCTCCCTTTGCTTCAGGTTGAAGAATATCCCTTCTACGATCAAACTCAACACCTGTGAAAGGTTCTTTCACCTTAACTGTGAAAAAAACATAGTTATTAGCAGTATTCAATAGAACATAAGTAACAAACAGACAAAGATGCCTTGCAGCATTCAACAGTATGATGCCAGTCTAACAAAAATATTAAAAATTCCCAAGTAGTCATACTTTATCGCATGCAACAAAATACATAAATACATTCATATAAGCTCCATTAATCAATCAGAGGAAAGAATATGGAAAATGCAACGTAAGAAAATCCTTTATACATTTTAAAGATCTTGATTTAAATGAAAAAGCACATCCAGGTACATCATACATGCTTGAGTAACCTTTATACAACTTAGGCCTGCTCAGAGGGAGAAATTTAATGCAAATACATACATCAAGATTGCTTGAAGGAGACTAATTACCTTCCTATAGTGACAGAAAGCTTGACTCAAGATGAATCATTGTATAACTTATACATGACAGAATTACAATACATAATCATGATTACAAAACTCGATGACAAGATCATGAAGCTTCTAAGATGAGATACAAATTGTGTGATTCTCATAAGGTCTCCAAGTCCCAATGATACGTTGTGGAATCTTTGAAAGTTTTCTGCTCTTCTTTGGTCTTTTGTAATCTCTTCTTGATGTTCTCAAACTTCTTAAACAGAAGAAGGCATCAATGTTGCACTGCAACGCGTTGCGATGCGTCCGCAATGCAACGTCGCAACATTCACAACGTGTTGCGATAAAATTCAATTTTTTTGCCTCAAATGAGGCCGTTTCGCTAAAACAGCCTCATTGAGGCATTTTGAGCAAAGATCTCGAGAGGAGCTTCCGAGCATCCTTTTGTGTAAAGGTAGAAAAGGAGGTAAAACGGTTACAATTGAAGTTTACACAAACACACACACCCAATGCTCAAGCTATCCCCTCCAAGCTTCTCAAATCTCCCCTCCTATCCCCTCCAA
Source organism: Ceratopteris richardii (assembly GCA_020310875.1). Taxonomy (NCBI): domain Eukaryota; kingdom Viridiplantae; phylum Streptophyta; class Polypodiopsida; order Polypodiales; family Pteridaceae; genus Ceratopteris; species Ceratopteris richardii. The sequence continues at coordinate 96,425,968 of CM035437.1, forward strand.
GCTATCCCCTCCTATCACCATGCCCAAAGCAAAGCAAGCTTGTTGGCAATATGTCACAAGCCAAGGCAAGATGGGCTCGGGGGGTAGTGAGAGATGGACTTGCAAGCTATGTGGCTATAGTGGAGCCGGTGGAGCCAATAGAATCAAGGCACACCTTGCAAAATTTAGTGGCATAGGGGTCGCATCTTGCAAAGAGTCAATGCCCGAAGCTACCACGGAAGAGCTATTGGAATGGGTAGCTCAAAAAATCCCAAGGTAGAAGGAATACACCTTCACAATCTCAAGCTAGATCACATGCAAGCGGTTCACATGGCTCATGTGATCCCCAAACTCAAGCATCTCAAGCTTATGAGGCTCCCATGGACATTGACATAAAGCATGAGCCACCAAGCAACAGTAGAAGAGTAGAGCGTGATTATCAAGAGCACCTGCATGGCTCTCCTCGAGGAGCCTCTATACGTGCTAGCTTGCAAAAACAACGTAAACAAGAAGCCACACAAGCCATCTTGAAGGCTTTTATACAATGTGGGTTGTCTTTCAATGTTGCACGGACACAGGCATGGAGAAATGCCATTGAAAATGTATCATTGTTAGGGTATCGATGACAAAGGCCTACCTATGAAGAATTGAAGACAACGGAGCCCAAAAGAACAAAGGAAGCATTAGAGGGAGAGCTTGAGCCCATCAAGGAGACCTGGGCAAAGTATGGATGTGCAATTATGTGTGACGGATGGATGGACACGAGAAAGAAGAATGTGTACAACATTTTTGGTGCATTGTTGGCAGTTGCAAAGGGAGCATGTCCCTTCAAACCATAGATGCATCACTTGCTGATACGACCATCACAAACACTTTAATATTTAAATTTCATAGTCTATGCTAATTTCTAATTTCTGAAATTTCAGTTTATCATTGATTGTGCAATATGCATGTACAATGTGCATGTCCATGTGCAATGTGCATGTGCATGTGCAATGTGCATGTGCATGTGCATGTGCAATGTGCATGTGCAATGTGCATGTGCATGTGCACGAGCATGAGCATGTTCCGTGTGTGTGCGCGTGTGCCGGGTGCGGGGTGCCCAGTGCCAGTGCAGTGCCAGTGCCAGTGCCAGTGCCAGTGCCAGTGCCAGTGCCAGTGCCAGTGCCAGTGCCAGTGCCAGTGCCAGTGCCAGTGCCAGTGCCAGTGCCAGTGCCAGTGCAAGTGCAAGTGCAAGTGCAAGTGCAAGTGCAAGTGCCACTGCCATGCACATGCGCATGCGCATGCGCCATGTGCATGTGCATGCGCCATGTGCATGACACATGCGCATGTGCATGACACATGCGCATGTGCATGACACATGCGCATGTGCATGACACATGCGCATGTGCATGACACATGCGCATGTGCATGACACATGCGCATGTGCATGACACATGCGCATGTGCATGACACATGCGCATGTGCATGTGCATGTGCATTGTGCATGTGCACATATGTGCATTGTCACTTGTGCATGTGCAATGTGCACGTGGCATGTCACATGTCATATGTGCAATGTCACATGTGCATGTGCATGTGCTATGTGCAATGTGCTACCTTTCAAGATAAATTATCAACTGATTAATGATTCATTCTGTTTTACATGTAAACACGTTGGTTCATTTATGGCCATATCCATCAAGTTATCATGGACATTGGTGTAGAAAAAGTAGTCCAAGTGATCATAAATAATGGAAGTAATTATGTCCCTATGGCCAAGCTTTTGGAAGAAGAATTCCTCTCTATTGTGTGGAGCCCATGCGTTGCCCATTGCATTGATTTGCTGATAGAGGATGTAGGGAAGATACCATGCATTTACACCATTTTAAACACTTGCTCAAAAGTGGTCTCTTTGTTCATAAAGAGAACTAAGAACCAAAGTTGCTTTCTTTATTTAGGTCTTTCAGTGATATCGACTTGGTGAAGCCTACCAAGACAAGATTCGCATACATGTGCATAATCATGGAGAGATTAGCAAGAGTAAGGCAAGCATTGATGCAGACAGTTGTATCACCTCATTGGACAGCTTGGGATGGACATACTAATCCAAAGGATAAGCTTTTTCGACGGACATGTTTGGATGATAGTTTCAGTGCAAGCTTTATGACCCTTATATTCACTTATACTCATGGCAGATAGAGAGGGTTGCACGCTTGGACTTGTATACGAGTTCATAGATCGTGTCAAAGAGTCTATTCAGAGATGTCCTTATCTGACATTTGGAGAGGTAAGTTGGTAACTATATTTTATTTTTTTATGTGTGCACTGTGTATGTCACGTCATGTGTGTGTGTAATAATGTATGTCACGTGTGTAGGAGTCATGACATATCATATATGTCACATGTGTATGTCACATAATACATTTGTGTATGTGTCATGTGACATATCACGCGTATATGCATTGTGTATGACATATGTGAGGTATGTATGTCACATGTGTCGTGACTCATGTGCGTATGTACTATGTGTATGTCACGTGTGTGTGTGTGTATTATAATGTAATATAATATATCATATATGTACTATGTCACATGTGTGTATGATATATGTGCATTGTGTATGTGACATTTGTGTGTGTGACATATGAGTATGTGGCATGCCACATGTGCATTCAAGTTTTCAACATTCTTATTGTTTTGCTTCTAACTTGATTTGTTTTCTATCCATTGGATAGACGAAATAAAAGGAGTATGGAGGAAGAGGTTGGATTGGTTCCATTGCCCTATACATGGGCTACTACACCTTTTATGGAGATCTACAAAACAGTCATTGGATATGGAGCTTGTGAAAGCTTGGAATGACTATGTAGATCGATTGTATGGAGCTTCTGATGTGGAGCTATGTGAGAAGCTAGAGATTCAGCTCACTCAGTTCCAAAATAAGGGCGGGCTTTTTGGTAGAGACACTACATGCTTGAAAAGCATGCAATTGATGCTTGTGACATGGTGAAGAGACATAGTTCAAAAAGAGAGCGCAAATAAAATTCGCGTTTTAAACGTTTTAAACATTTTAATCGTTAGGTTTAAAAATAAAAATTGCGATTTTTATTTTTTGGGGATTTTTGTGATTTTTTTTTTTGTATATACACATATAAAACATTTTAGTATTTACATATATATCATATAGTTTATATATATAATGCATGTAACATAGGTAAAATGCTTCATAATGTCTCATAATAGAGCCAAAATAAAAATCAAAATCAAAATCAAAATCGCGAAAAACTCATTTAAATCATTTTGAGATTTAAAAGATCTTTATTTTATGAAAAAATTGCGATTTTTTTGAACTGTGTGGAGAGATACAGTATTGATATGCCTTAGCTAGTAATTCCTGACTTCATACTCACTATTAACTAATAACTCATTCCTCTTGAGTCTTTATTTTTTAATGAACTCTTTAATTGATTAAAGATTTCTCTTTTTCTTTTTGTATTATGCAGAGACACTTAGCCATTCGTATACTTTCATAGGACTATAGTGCCAACCCTTCTGAGAGAATTGGAGTATATGGCCCTCTTCCACACAAAGAAGAGGAATAGGCTATCTATACTTCAATTGGAACAAGTTGTATATATTGCCACTACAACTTGCGTTTATTGGAGAGTGGTGGCCACTCTGTGGAAGTGCGACACGTCAACATCGATGACCTTGAGATTGAGAGGGTCCATGACATGCCTACCATTCCAACAGAGGACTTTGATCTATATGACATGCTTTATCACGAGTTGACCGTAACAAAGCATAATATGAGGATATCTCAGACTCGTGCTAGTCATAGTGCACATACTGTACCAAGCCTACCTACTAGTCGAATGGAGAGACACTTAGCCATTCGTATACTTTCATAGGACTATAGTGCCAACCCTTCTGAGAGAATTGGAGTATATGGCCCTCTTCCACACAAAGAAGAGGAATAAGTATCTATACTTCAATTGGAACAAGTTGTATATATTGCCACTACAACTTGCGTTTATTGGAGAGTGGTGGCCACTCTGTGGAAGTGCGACACGTCAACGTCGATGACCTTGAGATTGAGAGGGTCCATGACATGCCTACCATTCCAACGGAGGACTTTGATCTATATGACATGCTTTATCACGAGTTGACCGTACCGAAGCATAATATGAGGATATCTCAGACTCGTGCTAGTCATAGTGCACATACTGTACCAAGCCTACCTACTAGTCGAATGGAGAGACACTTAGCCATTCGTATACTTTCATAGGACTATAGTGCCAACCCTTCTGAGAGAATTGGAGTATATGGCCCTCTTCCACACAAAGAAGAGGAATAGGTATCTATACTTCAATTGGAACAAGTTGTATATATTGCCACTACAACTTGCGTTTATTGGAGAGTGGTGGCCACTCTGTGGAAGTGCGACACGTCAACGTCGATGACCTTGAGATTGAGAGGGTCCATGACATGCCTACCATTCCAACAGAGGACTTTGATCTATATGACATGCTTTATCATGAGTTGACCGTACCGAAGCATAATATGAGGATATCTCAGACTCGTGCTAGTCATAGTGCACATACTGTACCAAGCCTACCTACTAGTCGAATGGAGGCATCTACTAGTCTGGCATCAAATCATGATGATGATGATGATATTGACTCAAAGGATTTTGACGGTTGATGATTGATCATGATTCATGATTTATTTGATATTGATTGTATTATTGACAATTTATTGTTTGACTATTTAGTGGTATGATGCATCATTTATGACACTATCACAATTTTACTCTTCAACATATTTTATACATGATTTGTGACTCACTGACTTGTCATAATTCATTGTATTTGTCATGCTTTGAATCTTGAATCTTGATGGACATTGGATTGTAAGTTTAGATTTCGGAGTCAAATGTCATGACTCATTGATAATTGTCACTTGTGCAATGTGCAATGTGAATTGTAATTTGTGATTCCTGATTCCCTAAAGTTACAAACTTACAAGTAACTAGTTACCAGTTTAAAAATTAAAGTGAGCGTTGAGTCATGACTCATGAGTCATGACCTAAATCTTTAAATTTTAAATGATTGAGTGTGGCATATGCAATGTGAATTTAAATTTTAGAATGACAATGATTATTTGTGCAATGTGAATTTAGAATGATAAGTTTGAACTTTGAGTTTTGAAATGCCAAGTTCGACATGTGCATTGTGTACATACTAGTAACTACATACTACAGTATACTATAGTCACTAGTGGAAGTGACCAATGTACACTGGATAGTATAAATTTTATATATATATATATATATATATATATATATATATATATATATATATATATATATATATATATATATATATATATATATATATATATATATATATATATATATATATATATATATATATATATATATGTGTGTGTATGTGCACTCTCTCTCTCTCTCTCTCTCTCTCTCTCTCTCTCTCTCTCTCTCTCTCTCTCTCTCTCTCTCTCTCTCTCTCTCTCTCTCTCTCTCTCTCTCTCTCTCTCTCTCTCTCTCATGGCTCCCAAGCTGGACGAACAGTTGGCCACCTTAGAGCATGCCCTCCGAGAGTTGATAGGAAAACACAAGAAAGAAGGAGATTCTGCACTGAACGGGGTTACCCGTAGAGTTGTCGCCCTCGAAGCCAAGGTGGCAACCTTGGAGATGGAAAACGAATCCCTTCGGGAAGAGCTTCTCGCTACCCGCAAGCAGCACTCACAGGACCTGGAGGAGTTGCACACTGCGCTTACTGATATGAAAACGAAACTGGACAGCATGCACGAGGAGGGGGAGATCGCTCCACATCTAGAGGACATTCGGGTGACTATCAAGAAGGAGTGTATGGAGGTGGTGCAGAACGAGCTTGAGACTAAGAAAGATGGATGGGTCGAGGTTGTCAAAAAGAACCTTCGACAGGAGGCAAAGAAGAACCACCACCATGAGGAGATCCACATAGTGCATACCACGATTGAGGAGAAGCGGATGCGACAGGCCCGCAGGCTCAATGTTCGCGTCTCCGGCCTCACAGAGACAGACGGATCACCAGAGCAGGACGGGCGTCGCTTGTCCACATTACTTGGATACCGCGCGGATGAGCCTCTCCCTTTCACCAGAGTATGGAGAGCAGGACGGGACACCACACGGACATAGTTGAAAAAAAACGCGTTTTTTTTCAAAAATAAAAAACGTTTAGGACGTCCGGACGTTCCGGACGTCCTAATACGTTTTTTTGCAAGTTTTTTTTTCGATTTTTTTTTTGGGGGGCGTTTTGGGCAGATATACAGCTCGCAAGCTGTGCTTCAGCCATTAGGGTCCTCATGAGTTATTGCTCAAGCTTCTCTATCTATTGAGTCTTGCCTTCTCCTCTTTGCACACACTCTTGCCATCCAGACTCTCTTTCCCTCTTTGCTTTCAAGTTTCACCATGGGTAGAGCTCCTCATGTCATCCGTAATCATGTATACATTCATGATTCATGTTCTGCTCTTTTATGTAATGGATTTCTATGATCACTATCCCATGTTATGAATAATGGGTCATTATTGAATTTAAATAATTTAGTGTTTAATAATTAATTTAACTTTAACATGTTAATGATCATGCTTGTGAATCGTTATGTATCGAGCAAGTCTCGACTCTCAGGATGTGACTCGCAACATGTTACGTCTTCTATAAGGTACTGGATTAAGTTTTTTATGTGTTTTTAGCACCAGATATGTAAATGAATATAAGATATGCATTATTCATGGATTATTTTAAAAAAAATAACAATAATGTTGCGACAAAATATAATACTCGTTTTTTATTTCTATTTTTTTAGTACCCTACGTACTAAACGTTTTAAAACCCGTTTTTAAAACTCGTTTTTAAAACTCACTTTGTACTATGACTTCCACCACTAACACACCACCTACCATTCCCGTATTCATGATTCACACTTCACACACCATCACATCCGATCCTATGGACATTTCACCTTCCACAGGACCACTCACCACCACTTTTGTCTCAACATCACCACTTGTAACTTCACGCATGCCACCGCATACACCCATTGTCGGCACAACATCCACTTTTCCCCTTCCCATTTCCCGAACCTTGCATCTTTCACCTCCACCTCTGCATTCACCTCATTCAGTCATGCATTGGACACCATATTCGAAGCCGCTGCCCAGCTTAATGAAGAATACCGATTATTGGAACAAAACAATAAGGAGTTGTGTACTCTCTCATCCCACCTCTAGGCACGTGTCAATGCCTTGGAATTGAGTAATGCAGCATTACAACAAGAAGTCACCGCCCTCCAACAATCCCATGTGGAGCTCGAAGCCAAACATACAGAGACGACTAGGGCAACGGAACAACAACTGAGAGATCAGCTAGCCCGTAATGCTAGACTACAACGAAACATGGCTCTACTCCGACGCCACCTAGCGGCTGCCCAAGAAGAAAACAAGAGATTACAGCAACAAAATCAAGACAATCTCAAGGCTGCCATAGAAAATATTCCAGGGGCACCCATCGACCCTGCTAGCTTCCGGGCCATCCCCTCAGAAAGCATACAAAAAATATTGGAAACCTATGCTAACCTCTTAGAAGCACATGATCAGCTTGCCGACCAAGTAAAGGAACTACAAAGATCCCAAGTGCCTACACCACACCCACAAGAACCTAAAGAGATGGTCAATGTTGCAACTTCACCAGAGCCCGAATCTTCAAAGACCAATGAGGTATTTGAGCTACGACAACAAGTGGCAGAATTAAAGATCAAGTTGTCACAGTATGAACGACCCCCCTCTCCACCTGATCAACCAATAGAAGAAGCAGTAATCATTCCAGTGGAGGAAACATTTGAAGACAACTATGAGCCTCAACCCATTCCAAGAGGCAAAATCACGGAGGAAGGACAAGACACATATGAGGAGCCCTTGTCGGCATGGATGAAACAGGTAGAAGAAATGGGGACAACTCATGAGGAACATATCTCCACCCAGATGTTGGCCATGAGGACTTTTGAAGAAACCATACTTCAATCAGAATATTTCAGACACCTAGCCTCTAGAAGACTGATAACTAGTTTAGAATTACAATATAAACCCTATTTTGTATTATTGGCCGACTACAACATAGAAATCAAAAGAGTCACCAACAGGTATCCTACTTTCGCAACACAATTCGAACCAGAGGATATTCCAGAGGAAGCCAGAAAAGGGGCTATATTCCAACCCACTTGGAGGCAACAATTACTTGAGACCTATCCAGAAATGCTACGAACATGGGATCATGCTCCCATGCATTTGAAATATAACCCTTGCTTTGGGCTAATGCAAAGAAGAAGATCATGGAAAGCATTTGCCATCAAGGTTCAGAACAATGCAAATTATAAACAATGGCTAAATTACCCCTCCATCGCACCCCCAACCGGCACACCAACGATAGCTTACATGATGGCCACGTCACCGCACAGATGATGCTCAAAATCTTGGACATGATGCAAGTGGTGTTAAAGACTTTTCGAAATGTATGTAATATTCAGCCGCCAATTCCGGGCTTCATCAATGGTAACTATGACTTACTTTATGATATGAGCACGACCCCGAGTATCCGAGTGGCTTATGCGTGGCATGCACGAATAAGATATCTCCCTGCTTGCTACAAGCAAACGTTTGATGACATGTTCACCACGGGGTTCTGGGAAGCACACTCAGAAGTGTTCGCGCCGCGCCCAACTCATCTGCTACAATTATTCGCTTGCAAACAAACAATGCATTCAGAACTCTACACCACGCCACAACCTGACATACCTGGCGCTGTTAATTGGGATGCCCTGCAGAGAGATTTGGTCAAGGGATTACGCATCAAAGAACAAGAATTGGCAACCGACCTACTGCAGCAGTACATTGATCAAACCGTGGAGCACAGGTCTGTTAGGGACGATAGACGCTAGGGGGGGGAGAGTGTTGGCATCATACGGGAAGAAGCAAGTATAGGCGTACATGCAGATCTAGCACTGAGGCAACCCATCAATTTTTTCCAACCCTTACATCATTTAAAAAGTGATTCTCATCACTAAAAACCCTTGTAAATACCGTTTCACCTTTTTGTAGCTCCATTTTGTACAAGCCGAGGAGTCCTCGAGCTTGAGGAGCCTTAGAAGTAAGTGCCTACCAATTTTTATATTTTTTAGATCTCGTTTGAACCCTCAAATAAGCCCTGGAACCTAATTTTTAACTAGGCCGAACACTAGGTCTGGACAGGGCCAAAGCTAGTCAAAAACTATAAATAGAGCTAGAGAGCTCATTTTTGGGGTAGCTTCTTGTAGTTTTGAGCTTGTATGAGAACGTGGTTGTAATAGAAGTGATTCCATTGTCTTACTCTCTTTGTTCTTACCGAGTGTGTGTGTGTGTGTATGTGTGTGCATATTGGTGTGCTTCTCACTCACACATTTGTGCCTTCACTTGCTCGAGGTTTTCATACCATCCTCATGTCTTCCCGGATTGACATTAAAGGAGGTGCTACTCATCACTGAGCTACATCTTGTGAACAAGTGATCCACTTAGCTTAGTGGTTAAGTCTCAAGGATGTGAAGGAGGAGGTCTTGGGTTCAATCCTCGTGGGGGACATGGGGAGAGTATTTTACCCAAAGACATCTAGAGCCTTCTAGAAGCATCCACTTGAGTTAACTCGAGTTAACTGGGACACTTGGCGCACATGCAGTTACATGGTCGACACATGGCTGGCTAGTATACACCTGCCCAAGAAGGCAGTCCCCTGGAGAGAGCTATATATAGAGGCATTTGGTTGGAAGGAGAGTCATCTCTCTAGCATGTGGTAGTCGTAATCCTTGTTCTCTTGTAAAAAGAATCAGATACCATATCTGAGTCAATTCCAAAAGATTCTGAAAGCAGAAAAAAAGAACTAAAACTCTGTTCAACCAATTCATACTTTGAAGATATGTAAACTTTTTATGAGTCAAAGTCTAGATGTCTCAAGGACTTTAACTTCTCAAAGATCTGTTTGAACAGGATATTCAAGCATTTTCTCTATTTTTTAGAGTAATAAGCTAGATTCTCAAAAAGATTCAAAGCAAATCTAAAAACATCATCCAACCACAAGATACTAGTATGGTAACCAACATCAGTGTGTCGACCCACTGAGGTTCTGTGCTTGAGACTAAGTTCAAGTCATATTCAGTCTTTCTGACTCCTTACTGAGAATGCAATTCTTGTGCATTTCTTTGAGTCAAAAGAGTGAATTTACCAAGTTACACTAGGAACTTGGTGCTTGACTTAGTCAATCAAATCCTTGGTTGAAAGGATCAACTCAAAGTCAAAGTCCAACTTTTTAAGAAATTTATCAAATATTTCTGATCGAAAACACTTAAGCTTGAAGTGTTGTAAGAAGATCTTAGAAGTTACTTACTTCATATCTTCAATTTCCTTGATCTTGAAGTTATCTTGAAGTATCTTGAGATACTACTTTCATCCTTCTTGAATTAAACTCCTTCTTTGAAGTTTTAATTTCCTTGAGGATCAAACCTAACTTCAAAGAAGGAGTTTAATTCAAGAAGGATGAAAGTAGTATCTCAAGACACTTCAAGATAACTTCAAGATCAAGAAAATTGAAGATATGAAGTAAGTAACTTCTAAGATCTTTTAGAACACTTCAAGCTTAAGTGTTTTCGATCAGAAATATTTGATAAATTTCTGAAAAAGTTGGACTTTGATTTTGAGTTGATCTTTTCAACCAAGGATTTGATTGACTAAGTCAAGCAACAAGTTCCTAGTGTAACTTGGTAAATTCACTCTTTTGACTCAAAGAAATGCACAAGAATTGCATTCCCAGTAAGGAGTCAGAAAGACTGAATATGAACTGAACTTAGTCTCAAGCGAAGCATTATTTGAATACAAAACTCATCAATAGAACCTCAGAAGGTCGACACACTAATGTTGGTTACCACACTAGTATCTTGTGGTTGGATGATGTTTTTAGATTTGCTTTGAATCTTTTTGAGAATCTAGCTTATTACTCTAAAAAATAGAGAAAATGCTTCAATGTCCTATTGAAACAGATCTAAGTCCTGAGTCATCCAAACTTTGACTCATAGCAAGTTTACGTATCTTCAAAGTATGAATTGGTTGAACAGAGTTTTAGTTCTTTCTTTCCGCTTTTAGAATCTTTTGGAATTGACTCAGTTATGGTATCTAATTCTTTTTATAAGAGTCAAGGATTAGTCAGTTAGAACCAAGAAATTAAATTAAAACATCCTAGATAGATGTTATGTAGAAGAACCTTTTCAATCTTCAAAAGATAATAAGTCTAAGTTGCTTCAAGTTATAGCATAAATGATTTCCTAGAGTCCAGTATACTCAAAGTCACATGGGGACGCGTCCCCGGGTCCTAGGGACGCCGGGACGCCGTCCCCTAAAGCTAGAATATGGGGACGCCTAACCGGGACGGTTGGCGTCCCCTTACAACTGTTTGATACAGCAAAACGTACGCGGGACGCGTCCCGGGGACGGATTCATGTGATCGGACCATTTCGGGACGGCAATCCGGGGCAGCTGGGGATGTGGGACGTTTTTTTTGGCATAAAAATGTCAACTTTTTTTGCCCCTCTTTAGGAAGTTTTAGAGCCCACTTTAGGGGGTCTATAGAACCATCTTTAGGGCCATAAACAACCATAAATATAGGCAATCGCTCCCTCAAAACCATAGTACAATAAAACGCGTTTTTTTTTTAAAATAAAAAACGTTTAGGACGTTCGCACGTTCCGAACGTCCTAATACGTTTTTTTGAGTTTTTTTTTTTTTTTTTTTTTTTTTTTTTTTTTTTTTAAGATCAGCTTCAATTTTTGTTTTTATTTCATGAACAGTATTATGAAAATGTATGGTTTTCTTTCTGTCTCTACCAAAATAAGAACCAAAAGTCCCTCCTATCTGGATAAGAAAAAAGTTCCTATTTTGATTTTAAAAGATATTTCATTCAGCAAGGAGTCATGACATCATTAAATTGTTGACATTGTTTTTATCCATTCTGGAGTCAATCACTCTAAATGCATTGTCTTAAGAGTTTTAATGTGCTTTATGTGGGGCTTTAAGGTCATCAATCCTTTGTTTAAGATTTCATTCCCATTTTTTGTTTAATTTAACCAGATTCATTTTGGGCCTTCCTAACTCCAAATCATTGTACTGGTAGTAGATTAAGGTTTTTTATGTGTTTTTAGCACTAGGTATGTAAATGAGTGTTAGATATACATTATTCATGGATTATTAGAGAAAAAAAAATTGAAATGTTGCGACAAAATATAATACTCGTTTTTTATTCCCATTTTTTTAGTACTCTACGTACTAAACGTTTTAAAACCCGTTTTTAAAACTCGTTTTTAAAACTCTCTTTGTACTATGCACACGGAGCAGAGCACTTATCCTTCAGTTCTCAGATGAGGCCAGGAGGAGAGACTTTCTCAGACGACGGGCGGTACTACGCACTACACCGGGCACCCCCATCTATTTGGATGACGACCTCACACGCATGCAGGTAGAGCACAGACGGGCATGCATGCCACGTGTCCTCCAGGCCATACGAGAGGGACATCGTGCCCTCTACAGAGACGGTCGGGTCATCATTGATGGACGGCCCATTGACTAGGGATTCGCGGCCTATAAGACAGCGCAGCAGGGGGTGCACATTGCAGTCTGGAACTGCAATGGATCTTTATGGACACATCCAGGGCGCCTCGAGGAGGTGATGGAGGGAAGAGACATTATCTTCTTGACAGAGACACACGAGAGCCCGGGGAGGAGCCTACCGAGGATTGAGGGCTATATGTGGGAGTCAGCTCACCGCCGCCAGATGAGATAGCACACCACACGAGGATCAGGAGGAGTAGCCGTGCTCTATAGACAGTCGTTACAGCACAGGGTACAGGTGGTAGCCAGAGACCCAGAGGCACGTTTCATGTGGATACGCTTGCAGCTATCAGAGGAGAGAGCAGCGTACTTCGCCGTATGCTATATTGCACCCGTTGGTTCACGCCTCACACATTCCCCTGAGCAACTAACAGGAGGGGAGGGACCAGACACCACATCGCCATATGACTGCCTCAGTGACACGATTATGGAGTATACCGGGATGGGTGAAGTCTTCCTTGTAGGAGACTTCAATGCCCGCACTCAGAGCCACCAGTGTGATACCTACGACTTTGACGACCCTGAGATGCTTCGTACCATAGAGGACATGCCTACACTCAGAGCCTCAGCCGACACTGCCACACCCACCTTATATGGCCGACACTTACTCCAATTGGAAGCAGCACACCGTCTCGTTATATACAATGGGATGGGGAGCTAGCCCACCTCGCGCGGTCTCACCTGCATTCCACCCACGACACCACAGGGGGGCAGTGTGGTAGACTATGTTATCGGACCCCCGGAGGCGACACATCTGATCACCTCATTCACTATCCCACCCTTACCGATTGGAGCTGATCACGCATATCTTGCCCTATCTATTCGCGGCTCACCATGCATACCCCACCTCGTCACCACACAGCCACGAGCCCGTACCACCATTCACTTTAGACATGAGCTAGCACATATCTATAGCTCCCATGTTCGAGAGCGCATCTACTCTCTTGATCCCTCTGCCTCCTTGGAAACCCTCACCGCCCACTTCTCCTCGATCCTCCATACATCTGCTACTCTCAGCTTCCCATACACCACCCACAGCACTGCACATCCGACACGGCTGGGACATACACCCCAGAATAGATGGTACGATGAGGAGTGTAGGCGACTATACCGACATCTCAGAGCACAGAGTCTCTTGGGATCCATCACAGAGAGGGAGGCACGACGACAGATGCGAGCCCTCACACGCCGGAAGCGGCGAGCTTTCGAGGAGCGACAGGAGGCAGAGTTGATCGACCTTCTCATGAGTAGGGATTGTGCCACCGCGTGGAGGGCACTACGTGAGCCACGTCCACCTACACCCATAGCAGATCCTTCGACCTGGCAGACCTACGCCCAGAGGTTATATGACGTCCCAGGACAGCCACCATTACCGATTCCTTCCACACCGCGTCCGGTGATATCCACCCTCTTCACAGGAGGCATGGTACGACAGGCCATCCATAGGCTACAGCATGGCCGTTCAGCAGACCACACGGGGCCACAGGGAGAGCACTTTATATACGCAGCAGATGTAGTTTCCCACTTGATCGCCCATCTCTTCAACCGTGCTTTGGTTGAGGGATTACCCGACTCATGGACTATGCATACCATTACGCCTATCCATAAGTCCGGCGATATGATGGACCCAGGGAACTACAGGACTATTATGATAGGCCATATCCTGGCCAAGATCTATGGGGAAGTACTAGAGGCAGAGCTCAGTACACACGCTGAGGCAGCGGGGATCAGAGCACCCGGCCAGGCAGGCTTCCGCCACACTTTCTCCACCATCGACCACATCTTCGATCTTTGTTGCTTGATTGAGAGCGCGAAGGCGAGGAAGCAGAGATTATACTGTTGCTTTGTGGATTTCCGCAAAGCCTTCGACATGGTCCCTCGAGAGAGACTACTACGGAGGCTCCAGGAGTTACAGCTTCCATCAGACATGCTATGGGCCATCCATGCTTTGTATGCACGAGTCACAGGCAGGGTACGCTTCCCCGGTGGTCTATCAGACAGCCTTGTTAGCACCATTGGTGTGAAACAAGGTTGCCCCCTCTCACCCACTCTCTTCGGTCTCTACATCGACGAGATCACGGAGTATATACAGCGAGCAGGAGGGAGAGGAGGAGACATCGGAGGTACGCCAGTACATATCCTATTATATGCTGATGACATTGTCCTTCTCTCAGAGTCACAGGAGGGGTTGCAGTCACATTTACAGGCGCTCGATACCTTTTGCATGGAGAGAGGACTCACAGTGAGCCTTGGCAAGACCAAGGTCATGATCTTCCATACCTCCAGGACAGTACGCCATCGCGCCTCTTTCACAGCAGCTGGAGGACAGATAGAGGTAGTGGACTCCTACGTCTACCTAGGTATCACCTTCTCGGGCAGCACAGGGGTATTCTCCATGGCACAGGCTGCGAGAGATAGATTGACGCGAGGTTATGCAGCACTTGCAGGATTGGAGAGACGCTGCTTTCAGACACATTTTCAGGAGCCCCGGACTAAGGGGTGGCTCTTTGACACTCTAGTGACACCCGCATTGATGTACGCAGCAGCAGTATGGGCACCAGGGATCACAGAGGCGATGTGGACACAGATTGAGAGGCCCCAGATCACCATGATATCATGCTTGCTGCGCAGCAAGCCCTCCGTTCCACATGACATTATACGAGCTAAGCTTGGCACACCACCGATGCTAGTGGAGGCCCTCTTCCAGTTGGTGACCTTTATTCTGAGAGTCAGAGAGCTCCCCACTAGCCGACTCACTAGGCTTGCATTTGAGAGCTCTAGACATTTGGCAGAGACAAGGCATGAGAGAGTATGGTATGCACAGACTTACCGATGGTTAGCAGACCATGGCATGAGCATTACGGATCTCCCCCCTTTTCAGTATGACCTCTCTTCCCCCCACATTACCCTCTCTCGTTCGGAGAGGAATAGGATCATCCGTCAGGACCTACTACAGATACACGTCAGGGAGACATGGATAGCACCACGGGAGCCTCTTCCCACAAAGAGGAAACACTACAGAGAGCACTTCCTGACTGTGACAGTGGATGGTTTCATTCAGAGACCACAATACATGGATACATATATGGCACCAGCTGAGAGAGTGGCCATTGGCAGCTCAGAGTATCATCACACCAGCTCGAGATTGAGATTGGGCGAGCCACACATACCCCGAGGGATGAGCGATTATGCAGGATATGTAGAGAGGAGGTGGAGGACGAGGAGCACTACACATGTAGATGCCAGGCATATGAGGACATCAGAGACCGCTACCCACAGCTCTTCAGGGGGCCTAGAGAGATCAGGGCTTTATTGGGGACAGAGGACCAGCGCCCTCTAGGTCGTTTCCTAGTAGAGCTCCAGCACCACCGCGCATCACTCCTCCAGCAGGGGATGGAGATACACCTGGCCCCCCCCCCTCAGACTTATATTACAGATTTTTTCAGACCCACATACACTCGAGGGCCCAGTTCGATGCGGGGTGTCACATTACACAGAGCAGAGGAGCTTAGACGACAGCGTCGACGACCGAGACCCCTTGTCCGGAGAGCTCGTCCACATCAGAGAGAGATTCAGGCGATTCACGCACGCCATGACATGGAGATACAGAGACGTCAGCAACGCTCCCCTATCGATTTGGACACCCAGAGCATTTTGAGGATCGCCATGATGCCTTACCCACCGATGCATTATATCCTACACCCACTCCAGGCATTTAGGGGGTTGTGATACCATCGAGCCTCCCCTCCCTATGCATATCATATTTGTATCTCACCCATTGAGCATATAGAGTGCATACCCATAGCACCCCACACCCTTGATGCCAGCTACTATCCCTCCTTTTATACCCGTTTGCAGTACTCACACTTTATTTTCGTTTTGGATCACAGTGGTTTGGATCATACTGATGTATATGTTTTGTCTCATAGGCCGATTTTGGCCTCTAATAGACGTTAAAAAGTCTTTCTTTCTTTCTTTCTCCTCTCTCTCTCTCTCTCTCTCTCTCTCTCTCTCTCTCTCTCTCTCTCTCTCTCTCTCTCTCTCTCTCTCTCTCTCTCTCTCTCTCTCTCTCTCTCTCTCTCTCTCTCTCTCTCTCTCTCTCTCTATCTATCTATCTATCTATCTATCTATCTATCTATCTATCTATCTATCTATCTATCTATCTATCTATCTATCTATCTATCTATCTATCTATCTATCTATCTATCTATCTATCTATCTATCTATCTATATATATATATATATATATATATATATATATATATATATATATATATATATATATATATGTATGTGTGTGTGTGTCACCTATATATTGATATATGTATCTAAACTGTCATATATTAGATATAAGTAGCCTAAGGTGCCA
Source organism: Ceratopteris richardii (assembly GCA_020310875.1). Lineage (NCBI taxonomy): Eukaryota > Viridiplantae > Streptophyta > Polypodiopsida > Polypodiales > Pteridaceae > Ceratopteris > Ceratopteris richardii. The sequence goes on from CM035437.1 coordinate 96,443,040, forward strand.
AAATTTGAAAGAAATGCAAAAAAAAAAAGAAAATGTCGCAACGTTTTCCGAACGTCTCTAGCAAAACATTGCTATGTTGCTAACGCATTAGCAACACGTTGCCTTGGATGTTGCGAAAATGTTGCTAACAGCCTTGGAAGGCATCAATGTTGGTTGTAGCTGTGAGAAGTCAAAAAAAAAGCACTGTTTATGTAGACCATGAAACTAAAACATCAACGGTAATTGAATAAATTCTTAAGAAATGTTTCTTGTAGACTTGAGAGGAAACTAAAATTCTTTATACATGTGAAATTGATTTTTAACAAAAATGATCTCTCTACTATACGATTTTTAACTTGGGTTCAAAAAAGCTTATAATCTCTACTAATAGAAATATAGCTTTAAAAAATGCATTTTTTTCTTCCTTTTCTCTTCTAGGACATGAGTGGCTTTCCAATATGTAGCTTTAGAAAAGGATATGTTATAACCTCTACTTTCATGTACTAAAAAGATGTCGATCAATCAAAGAATGTTTTTAAGTGTGTGCTCCCAATGAGCAAATCTCCCAAGGTACATACATTTCAAACAAGAATAGAGATCGTTCCAATTTTATGCACGTGTACATAACGCATTTGTTCATGAGAAAGCAAAGACTAAAGAGGCAACTTTTGAGGGACATAAAAGTACATGCACAATAAAATTGGATGGCTACTATGCAATTAAAATGCAATGCTATTATGAAGCATGATAATTATTCTTTAAGTGTTTCACTTCTATATGATAGGTACTAGATGGTTCTAGACATTGAAATATAAGCATGATGAGATAATTAATGGATATAAGGCTAGACTTCACACAAAAGATTATGCTTGAAAGGAAGGCATTGACTTTAATGAGACCTCTTCAACATGTCATATATCATAGCACTTCTATACTTGAAACTCACAATGTTTGAAATGTGTCTCAATTGAACAATAAACCTACATTTTTTAATGGGGATTCATGTGAGAAACGAGATGAATTTCAATTCCAATTTCCATGGGTAAGAAAACAAGGTGTTCATATTAAAGAAGACATTGTATGGCTCGAAGCAAACACTTGATGCATTCTGAGAGCGTGAGTAGGATACTTAAGTTCATGTTTTCTTATATTTTTGGATTCATATAGCTTATCATCCTACCATCCTATGAAAGAACGCATCCTATTTGACTCCCACTTGCATCGCATGCAACCACAAAAGATTTTCCCACATGGCTTTCAATGACTTTTCATTTCAATGATTGAAATTATTTTTTTACAAACGTTAATCCACACAAATCTTGCTTTCTTTTTAGCTTAGTCATCTTAGAGAAATCCTTAAAATGTCCTCTCTCATATAATATATTGCATCAATCCTAAGAAGCTTACAACACCCTTTACAGTCTTAGGAACTCCCCAATCAACTATTGTTTCCAAAATTATCCTAGTCTATATGAATCCCTAAATTATATTCTTGTAATGTTTGCAAAGTTTTCTTGAGATGTCAAGCATGCTTCTCGTCATCTTTAAAGTAAAAAAATATATCATCAAGAAATATTAAAATGAAATCATCCAAACAATCATGAAAAACATTGTTCATCAAGCACATGAATGTTGTAGGGGCATCTGTTGATCCAAAAGGTAAATTGTAAACTCGTAATGGCCATAATGTGTTCAAAAAGCTGCATTGGATATATCATCAGGTTTGATTTTGATTTGGTGATAACCAAATCTTAAGTCAATTTTCGTGAATGAAGGTGCTCCACTTAATTGACTAAACAATTCATCTATATGAAGGAATAGATACTTATCTTTTATCGCTCTTTTATTCAACCCCCTATAGTCAATGCATAATCTATAGGAGCCATCTTTCTTCTTCTCAAATAAGACATGTCCTCCCTAAAGTGAAACACTCTGTCTTATTAAGCCTCTCTTTAAAAGGTCATCTAATTGAATATTGAGCTCCTTTAATTTATCTATGTTAAATCTATAGGTGCTCTCGAATATGGTTCACTTCTAAGATTCAAGTCAATAGCGTGCTCAATCTTCCTAAGTGGAGATATATCAGGTAGGTCTTCAAGAAATACATCTCTATATTCTTTCAAAAGGTTTTACATAATTCGGAAGCTTTTCCTTATTGTTTTCCCCATGCAGATTATTCAAATACACTACAAATGTTTTGAAGCCATCACGTATATCTCGATTATCTACATGGCAGAAATGAGAGTAGGCTTAGAATTATGTTCATCACATAGGAAGTGGATAGATTCACCATCTTGCTTAAAGTGATTGTTCTTTGTTCACGATCAATTGTTGCAGAATTTTGAACTAACCCTACCTATAATCACATCATACAATTTCATTTCAATCACATGAAAATTCCCAAAAAAACATATATCAGAAAGCGTAAAGGCAAGGTTTTCAACGTATCCTTTCATATAGTGTAGTCATCCATTGGTCATCTCTTAAGACCTTGATACCTACGGATTCAAGGATATCGCTAAATATGCACCAACTTGAAAGATAGAAAACAATGTGTGCTACCCGAATCGATCATACTCGAGATCATGATTTAAGAAGCCCTTGGAAAAGAATTGATCATCATGCAATGAAGAGTAGAGTTGGAGCACTTACCTCCATAATCTCCTTTGTCAATTGATGTACATTCATCAATTACGTTTATCGTCTTCGCTTGTGCAGGTCCAAAGATTGCCTTGTTCAGGTATTCATAAGTCTGATGTCCTTATTCTCCCCAACGAAATCATAATCCGAGTCTTTTCATCTGCTCAATAAACTCAAAGTCGAGACCAATGAATCAATTGACTCCTCTTTTGAGTTTCCACATGAGTAGGATTCTTACGTTGGTTATTAAAAGATGGAGTCTTCTTTGAATTGTTCATATTTGTTATAGAAAGTCTTTATAGCTTATGTCCCGTCGAAATGAATCTGGATCTAATCGCCTTCTACATATTGAACTTCTCCATCTTCTTGAAATTTTTGACCATCATTCAAGAAATCTACACATCCGCGTCCTTTCGCTTGGTAACGGAGTTCCTCTCGAAGCCCTTCAATTAATTTCCTCTTCAGAGCATCTTGTTAACCTCCAATGCATATTTATGAAGATGTAGAAATTTCTCTTTATAATCATCCACCGACAAGCTATGTTTGTCACCTTCATACTACCAAAAATTATAGAACTCCATCTTCTTGTCCATATGATAATGTAGAGAGTAATAATGCTTTTCTGCTTGCTTCCTAAATTTCTTCCATAGAACAAAACCAAAACACGTCCAAGTTTGCATATAGAACTTCCACCACAATTTAGTTATTCCGCAGAGATGTAGGATCCCCATCTTTGCTTTGGACTTCTCACTAAATGGATGAAGATCAAAGAAATCATCTAGCTCCTTAATCCATGCCTCCAAATCTTCTCCGCTCTTCTTACCATCAAAGACATTCAATTTTGCCTTCTTAAAGACTTGATTAAGGGCAAACTCACCGACCTCCAAACCCTCATAGTTGCATTTCTATCTTCTCCCGGGCACGTTAGAAGTTCCTGCACCTTCGTCAACATCATCGTTGAGCTCCATGAACAAATTGGTGGTGCCCTCTAGTGCTTTCCGCCTCGTTCTCTACATAATTCTCCAAGAAGCTTCTGAATAAGCTCTCTTTCACACAAACCTTCTTGGCATATTACGGATGCACACTCTTGAGGGAGGTGGCATAGATGCCACATGGCATCACTAAGGGCATTATGCCCATTTGGTAGAAGGGGGAGAGAGAAAACTCTATGATTGGAGAGAGAGAGATTATCAAAACTACACTTTGTAGTTTTGAGGGTTGGCTCTAGATATCTCTCATATAAGCACAAGAAAATAAATGCTCGGGCGTGGCAGGGCGGAGAACACACTTTTAATCTTTGTGTGAGTCTCGAATGATGGACGCGAACACGCAAAGGCATTCATCGATGCAAAAGGAACCAAGCGACTATAAAATTGGTATCAGAGCCTAGTTGCGAAATCGGGCTTGGTAGACGGTGGCGCGACGCGGCGCGTCTCAGGGTACATCCTGTCAGGGTACACCAGACAGGGTACATCCGTGGGCACTTGGAAGAAGCACTTATCCATGGTGAGTGTGAAACTAGTCTTGGATGAATGTGCATGGGCATTTGGGCACCCACGGAGGGTGGGATAGGTCCAAATTTGGTCCATGGGCTGGAGTTTGAGGCTAGTGGAAACACTCATGCATGGAAAGTGGGTCCGAGAGAGTCAAGAAGGTCCACAAGTGAGCATTGAGGACAATGCTCAGTCTAAGGGGGAAGGAATGTAAAATAATTCTAGTAGGAGATGGTTGAACCACGCTCTAAGAGAGAGGATTAGCAAGTAATCCTCAACCATGGCTTTTGGGGCAAGTGGCTAGCCCATCACACTCCTAACTAGGAGGTTGTGGGTTCGATTCCCAACACCTCTGGTCAGACCCCTCTGGTCAGATGTGATGAAACTCGAAGCTTCCCAATGATGACTTGGAGGTGGTGTGATAAGTATGTCTACAAGTATCGTGGAGTCTCAATAGAGCCATGATCTGAGATCTGTACAAAATGCTCACGGTAGTAGATCATTTTCAGTGGCAGTGTATTCTTGGGGCTAATCCATGTCCTCTGTATATATGTGCCAAATATCTCCTGGCGAATGACCTTGTTCCTCTCCTGGTGGGAGAGCGAATAGGTGGGGGCCTGTAAGTCATACTGCAATGGTGGTAGTCTGTTTATGTCAAATCCATGATGGCCTACCAATCTCGTGTTTGTGCGTACCATGAGGAGGTGTGCCATGTCATGTGACACCTGGAAAGCTCAATAAGTGACACGTGGAAAGCTATGTGTCCATGCTCTATACCCTGTGTACTAGGCATATTGTCTGGAACAGTGCCTCTACTAGCATCGGTGGTGCAACAAGCTCTGCTCTGATGATATCATGTGGTACTGAAGGCTTACAGCGGAGAGAGAGAGGGGGGGGGGGGGGGGGGGGGGGGGGGATTCTGTGAAAATTCTGTGAATCATGTGTCAGGTACCTCATTTTAGGCTCTGAAATTAGTTCACTATAAAATAATGGCTTGTTTTTATTCGTTTGTCTAAAATTTTTGAACTTGCGAGGCTGAAAATTCATATTTCAAGGTTGATTTGGACTTAGGAAATCTCTAATATTGTTGTGCAGGCTGAAGAGCTTAACATTTTTGCCTCTCAAAAGTATTTTGAAATTTCGCATGGTTTTTGAGTTACAGGGCCCAAAAGAGTGATTTTTCCAACACTTCAAAAAAGGCTCATCTCTTATTATTCCAATTTGTGATTTTGGTGCGTATGTGTTGTCATGCATGTTCTTGTTGTTGACATATATGTCCCTTTGTTGCTTTTTCTTCTACTTTTGACAGGTGTCGCTAAAGAAAGCAATAGACCGTTAAAACAAATGCTTTTTACCAAAGTTTTGCATGCAACCCTCGGAAACACGACTTTTGCTAAATTTGGTGGATCATGTGCTTTCTTCATGAGGGACAATTATCTGTTTTATAGGAGATTGTTGCATCGTGCAAGAGGAGATTGCAAATCAAAGATTTTCCTTATGATTGAGATTACTCAGGGATGGTCAGGAGGTTTAGGCTTGGCCATAAAGCTATTTTGCACAAGCTATTGTATCGGATTTAGACCTATAATACATAATTCTCTCTTTTTGCGACCCATATGGTCTATTTTGATACGTCAGATTTTCTCTTATCTTATGCACGTTCATCTCATTTCTACTGAAGTTTAGTGATTGAGAGCTTTGTGATTGCGGGGAATCATTACAAGTGGTATCATACGGAACCGATCCAAGAAAACTATGGAGGCTTTGATAGAGAAGTTTTATGGTCGCTTGGTTCCCTTTTGCATCGATGAATGCCTTTGCGTGTTCGCGTCCATCATTCCAAACTCACACAGAGATTAGAAGTTTGTTCTCCGCCCTGCCACGCCCAAGCAGCTATTTTCTTATGCTTATATGAGAGATATCTAGAGCCAACCCTCAAAACTACAAAGTGTAGTTTTGATAATCTCTCTCTCTCCAATCATAGAGTTTTCTCTCTCCCTCTTCTACCAAATGGGCATAATGCCCTTAGTGATGCCATGTGGCATCTATGCCACCTCACTCAAGAGTGTGCATCCGTAATATGACATTTCCTTCCCCTTGAAAGCATTTTCGTCCTTGAAAATGTAAATGAAATGTCCGTAATGGTAGAAGAAAGTGCTCGGACTCCCCTGAACCCCATGTACTCTATGTACATGGTCATCTCTCTGTGCTGTTTTCCCGTATCCTTCCCCTTAAGAAGTCTCAGATGAGATAATCTCAAAGGTGGGAAATCGTATGAGTGGTGCCTACTATCTCCCATGTACACTCTACTTCCAAACTATCACCCCCATAACATACAACATCATCCAAAATGACCTAAGTCCATATGATGTATCCTCTATGGAGTAATAGTATAAAAAGCAAGTATAAAGTGCCAAACTTATAAGTTTGACCGTACTATAATGGAGATAATAAACCATAGAATCCTCTAAAGTGTAAAACAAAGTCCCATAACAAGTGACTCCAAACCCATCTAAAACTAAATGATAGATTGCCATCATACCACTCTAGGTCTTCCCTACCTTGAGTGTAATCACAAGTAATAGTTTAATCTAAACTACCTTGTGAACTATGCAAATCCATCATCTAGCTCATATATAAGAATTTCTTAGTAGTAAAATGTAATCTCTACATTTCACCAGCCGAGAAGTATGTGGTTTGTCATCCTTTACCATTGGACTAAGTTCTATTGGAAGAGCATCTATTGGCACTAGTTCAAACTCTAATATTTCTCTTCCCTGTAGTTTGCCATATGAATGCAAAAAGCATTCCCTTCGAGATTCAGATAATCCCTAAGTACCCATCCTCCTAACTGACGTTTACTCATCATACTCATGATGTAACATCAACTAAGAGTTTGGTACCCTAATAGGTTAGATACATCCCCATCTCCTGGAAACTCAAAAGAGAAGTATCATCAATCTATGCCGAGTCTAACTAATGCCAATAACTAGATCATCTCTTCTAGTCAAAGACCATCACTGGAGTAACATAACTACTACTCTCTAGAGTCTCCATGTGAGACTCAATCTAACCATCATGATTAACTGATCTCCCGTCTTTGATAGAAGAGTGCCACTTCTATCCAGACAACCTAAAAGTGAGAAAGTGAAACTCTCTCTCTCTATTCAATCTCTTCTAAGGAAAGAGCTCTAGAAGTGGAACCTATTCCACTTTCCCTTTCCCTTTGAAAGAGATTCTGTTGAATCTGTTTGCTCTACTCAGCCATAACTGAGAACAAGTATATAAGTTCTCCATATTTTTCCTTCCAAAGTAGTGGAGAATCATACTCCCATGTTAAGGAAAATTACACTGAAAAGTAGAGTAAATGAATTCCTTCTGAAATAAAGACTAAGAGATGTTTCCCAAACACCTCTTCTGTTTAAAGAAAAACATACTCTATTCTTCTCCCATGAAGAAATGATGTTTTCCTTTCCTTCTTTCTCTCTCAAAGAATAGGAGCTAAAGTGAGAGCACTAAACTAAAGTAAGATCTCTCATGGATCTCTGAGCTAATTCCCACTTTCTCCTTTCCTTAAAAGAGAAACTCATGAATTTATTTAGTCCTCTCTTCCATACTAACGTATAATCCCTCATTACACATATTCCTATGAAATGGAGAATAAATCTCCCCTGAATAATAAAAGTGTGTACAGGGAAGAGCGGAGAAAAATAAATTCCTAATAAAGATCAAAGCCCTCTACTAAATGGTCAGCAATGATATGACATGATACCGTAAACAGATGTGTATCCATAATAAAGAACTATCTCTGCCAACCATCTTCTGTACATGGAGCTATACGATCCAATCAAACTAATGGAATTATCCTTTCTGAAAACCACAACATGAGTATGTGATATCCATGGTGATAAAATCACCTATCACATTCTCTTCTAGAAGAATAAATCTTCCCTAAACAATGAAGGATAACTCCCAATGCTAAGGAGATGTCTACTAAGAGCTCTCCCCGATCTAGTGAGACATGACGCCATGAATGATGAGTCCTTTTCTCCCTGGCCATAGAAGAAGAGTGCTCAAAAGGAAGTCATTTCCACCGTCCCATACCAGTGAAAACTTCTTCCAATTCACGGTGGCATACCCACACTAAACCGAATATATATTCTATATATATGTAATGGAATATATAGGTGGACTCTCATGAATCCCATGTCCTAAAATCATGCGAGTGGACTCAAGTGAGTCCCATGTCCTCGAACTAGTTAGTTTGGTTCTAGTCAACAATGTGACAATGGATATCCCCTTCTGTTCCAAACCAACTTGTTCCTAGGTACCAAGATTAAGTCTAGGTACCTCTCTGTAGATCTCGATATACATATATGTATTCGGTACCCCAACTACTCTTAACTAAGGGATCTATGCTCTGAATCATAGAGCTAGTGCCATACCTCTGGCCTTCCTAACCATCACTCAAATAACATAAGCACCCGTCGATGCTATCTCATGAAACCCATCTCTGTGATCCAATCTAATTGGTTTCCTTAGTAGTGTAGCAAAAATGCTTGAGTGATGTGCATGAGTGAAACTAGTCACTGTTTGGGTATTCATCATGATACCCCATAGTCTCCTAATCATAGTGTGAGACTCTTGTGAAGATAAATAAATCTTCGCTAGCTTGGAGATTATCAAATTGTATCTCCCGTGCCTCTATGCAACTTCCTATAACCTATAGGATTGCTTGTGCACATTATTAATGGTGAAGGTGTAGCTCCTTCCTTTAACAATCCTATGGTCTAAATCCATAAGGATTATTTGTAGGGATCGTGTTACTACTGAAGCTTCCTTATGTATAATACTCTGATGGTACTAAGTCCATCAAATACATGCTTATAAGCATGCCTAAATCTTATTGATGTTTGCAGAAAAGGCATATTACCATGCCATAACATTCTTACCTAAAGGCAAGTGCGTATATAACGCCATGAGGGGGGAAAAATTTCGATAGCATTTCCCTAGGAAATGAAATCCCAAAAAAAATAAACCATAAGCTCAGTGGCATAGAGGCCACCCAAAAACATAGGGCTTGACAGGCCCATGGCATGCACACCATAAACTCATATATGAATTCCATAACCTGCAAAAACATAAGAGCAATTGCTAGCAACAATTCTCTGTGTTGCATAGCCATATAGTTTCTGCAATCCTCTTTTCTGCAAACAATCAAAAGTGTACTTCTCACCTATTGATCCATACTTTTAGAATTTAAACAATGATCAATATTTGATGTATGCAATCCAATCTATGCATGTACATACAAAACATGCCATAACACAAAATAAAATGCCTGAAAGCATAAAGCATATGTCCCTGAATAGTATTGATTTTGGAATTGCATGCATCCAATCCTTCTCGACGATCTTCGAGACCTCTACACCTTCCTCCTCAGATCCTAATACAAACTTTGAAGTGTCCGAAAAGATCGGATCACTTCCCAAAATATAAAGTATGGTCAGGTGGTTACCAAAATAATGCAAATTTAGTCAAAAAATGCATTAGTAATCCTTGTTTAGACTTGCAAAAATCACTTAAGGATCTGCAAATGTTCATAAACTAAAATATATAGCATGTGCAAAGAGCTCGAAGTGAAATTACTCAAATCGCCTTCCTAGTTTTTAAAATACAGCTCCCGAAAGGTAGTTGCTAAAAATTGTTCAGACTTTGCAGACCTGTTCAAACCTACAAAAATACTTATTTTCCAAAATTTTTTCTCATAAACTCAAAATAGACCTTGTGCTCTTCAAAATGAGCCATAGCACGTCCAATTTGAAGTTTTCTAGCCCAAGATATGGCCATTCCAAGGGGGACATGCCAAACTAGTGGACTGTTGGAGAGCTAGAAAAAGTGTAAAAATGTGATTTTTGAGGTGCCCAAAAGCATTCTTCCATCAAGCAAATCCTAAAATTCTCTCCATAACCTCAGAGAGTGATATATGAAGATGCTTGAGCCTATTTTCACCTTTCCAAATCCTCCCTTCATGCATGCTAATTCACTCCCCAAAATAGGCCTAAAACAAGTTTTTTACTTTTATGTAAAATTTAAATGGGAGCTTTTAGCAAGCTTCTAATCCACTCCAAATGTGGATTTTTCTTGGATTTTCTTATTTTCCATGGTAATACATACATCATACTTCATGTATGTATGCAATACTCCCTGGGAAGCCTCTTAAGTGGTCTTTTTTGCTACTCCCAAAAGTGGAGTTTGATAAATTTTAACATCTGAAATTTTTTCAAAAAGTGTGGAAAGGGGGTCTTCGAGGATACAAAATTCCTCCTTAACTTATCATTTTCATGAATCTAATGATTCGTCTAAGAAGTCCATACACCATACTCTCAGTATATATACTTTTTCCGATCCATCCATATCTATCGCACCTCTTTTTCCCTCTTCCAAAATGGGAATTTCTTAGATTCAGGTGCTGAAATTTTTTTCTCAAATAGTGATGGAAGGGTGTTTTGTGGAGCTTCAAACTCCCATCATACTGAGATAATCTTTAAATTTCTTGATTGTATATGAAATTCCATACTCTAAACTATGTGTGCATGGTTTTCTTCATAAATCCATGAAAAATCCCGCTTCATTTCCCCTTCCCGAAATGGTTATTTATCCAAAATAGCATCTGAAATTTATGTAAAAACCATAAACAGGGCCACTTTCGAAATACCTAAAAGCCTCTGCTTTCATGTTTTGAGGAACTTCTGAACTTTTCATGGGAGTACAGATCTCATACTCCCCAATACATGATTTTTTCTTTAAAAAGAAACTTTGCTTAGAGCCCATTCTATCTTTTTCTTTTCCAAGATGGAGTGTTCCTATAATGAATTCCTGAAAACAATAAGAAATTGAAATTTACATGTACCGGTAGATATGATGTGAAGAGACTTCACTTGGAGTCTTGTACTCCATCTTGGCTTCTCTTTTTCCATATTATGTACTTCCTTGTGTGAGCTTGTCACAACCATGAGTGGGCGGCGGGAATAGCACTACAATATGTACATACCTGTCGGGTTATGCATCACGAAAGGAACCTTGGTGTATTGGATAAGTTGGTTGGCCTCCATTAGGATGGTATGGGTTCAAATCCCACGATCTGCAGCGCCGAATGCATTGTCCAGAATCTTGCTCTGATACCAATGTCGGGAATCGAACCCACAACCTCCTAGTTAGGAGTGTGATGGGCTAGCCACTTGCCCCAAAAGCCATGGTTGAGGATTACTTGCTAATCCTCTCTCGTAGAGCGTGGTTCAACCATCTCCTACTAGGATTATGTTACAAGAGGAATACCTAGAGAGGAGAGATGGTGCCCAGTATGCCATACAGAGATAGAGAGTGAGGAGCACTTTGTTACCAGATGCCGAGCATACTCAGATCTACGAGCAAAGTTCCATATAGAGGAGTCACTACAGTTATGCATGACCATTGGAGCCTAGCGAAGGTTGGGACGATTCCTCACAGAAGCATATGAGAGTCGAGAGCAGTTGCTACAGCCCACGCATCAAGACACAGATGAGTACACAGCGGACCATTACTCAGTTCTTTCAGCGAGATGGGCTACATCATACGAGCCCACCTTCGAGAGGCATAGGGCACGCTCCAGCAAGCAGAGGCACAGAATGCGACGTCGACCACATAGAGCTTGGTACGGACGACCATGACTATGCCAAGAGGATATCTCACGCATCAGGATAACCCATGACCACATGATGGAGCACCACCACCACCTGGGCAGCCTTTCTTCAGGAGGCACTCAGGCCGCTGCCGATGTACCACATACTCCACCCACCTCCACCTATTACCTGTAGCAAGGATATACATACTCACTCTTGTCATCGGGGCCCCATGTATTACCATTATCTACAGAGTCAGAGCCACATCTCCCCACGCACCACTACATTATCCCCAATACCTCTCCGTCACCCGATACACTATCCTATGGTTGTTTCCATGTTCAAGCTACACAATTTTGTGTGGCGAGTACTTTTCCATTTTATTTTATTTCTACACAAGGGTTACTATAGTTGTACATGGTTTTGTCTCATAGGCCATATTTGGCCTTCAAAAGACGTTAATCTCTCTCTCTCTCTCTCTCTCTCTCTCTCTCTCTCTCTCTCTCTCTCTCTCTCTCTCTCTCTCTCTCTCTCTCTCTCTCTCTCTCTCTCTCTCTCTCTCTCTCTCTCTCTCTCTCTCTCTCTCTCTCTCTCTCTCTCTCTCTCTCTCTCTCTCTCTCCCCTACATACATACAGAGGACATGGCTGAGCCCTAGGGATACATTGCCACCAAAAATGCTCTATTACCGTGAGCATTTTCTACATATATCGGACGAGGGCTTCATCGAGATTCCGAGATACATGCAGACATATCTACCCCACCAGCTTCGAGTCGTCATTGGGCAGCTCCGGGTTTCATCACATCAGCTCGAGATTGAGAGGGGTCGATCCAGGGGAGTCCACCGTGAGGAGAGGCGGTGCCCAGTATGCGAGACAGAGGTAGAGAGTGAGGAGCATTTTGTTATCAGATGCCCAGCATATGTAGACCTACGAGCACATTTCCAGATAGAGGAGACACTCCAGTTATGCATGAGTATGGGAGACCAGCGACGCTTGGGACGCTTCCTCGCAGCAGCATACGAGAGGCGAGATCGGTCACTCCAGCCCACACATCAGCCACGGGTGAGTACGCAGCAGACCATTACCGAGTTTTTTCAGCGAGCTGAGCTACATCAGAGAGGTCCATCTATAGGGCTCACGCTCCACCAGGCAGAAGCACAGAGAGCATGGCGCCGACCACGCAGGGGCACATATCATCGACCACGACTATATCAGGAGGATATCTCATGCATCAGGACAGCCTACGACCACATGATGGAGCATAGGCGCACCACCACTCCATGGGTTGTCTTCCTTCAGGAGGCACTCAGACCACCCCCGATGTACCACATACTACACCCACCTCCACCCATTCACCGGTAGCTAGGGTGTTTTACTCACACTTTTACTCACATGTCCCCCATGTATTAGGTGGCCACTATCTGCGGAGTCAGAGCCACATCTCCCCATCCTTTTCCAGCTTTATATATATCTTTCTGTCGCGATATACCTTTTATTTCATTTCATCCTCTACACAGGGTTACTACACTTGTACATGGTTTTTGTCTCATAGGCCAAGTTTGGCCTCCAGAAGACGTTAATATGACTTTCTTTCTTTCTTCTTTCTTTCTCTCTCTCTCTCTCTCTCTCTCTCTCTCTCTCTCTCTCTCTCTCTCTCTCTCTCTCTCTCTCTCTCTCTCTCTCTCTCTCTCTCTCTCTCTCTCTCTCTCTCTCTCTCTCTCTCTCTCTCTCTCTCTCTCTCTCTCTCTCTCTCTCTCTCTCTCTCTCTCTCTCTCTCTCTCTCTCTCTCTCTCTCTCTCTCCCCCCCTTCAAAAGACGCATGGAGGGTTGGGAGGGATACATCACGTTTGCGAGCACTCATCCTCAAGATGAGTTCGGAGGAGGCACGGACCGCCTTTTTTAGACGTCGATCGGTACTACGTGGACTACCCGGCGGCACCCTCTACATGGACGAGGACCCCACGCGTATGCAGGTGGCACACCGACGCGCTTGCATGCCACAGATACTCCAGGCACGTCGAGAGGGGAGGAAGGCCTTTTACCGTGATGGTAAGGTCTTCATAGATGGATGCCCTATCAAATAGGGCCATGCGGCCTATGAGACATCACTACACCAGGAGACACCACTCAGAGGAGAAGTGTGGAACTGCAACGGGGCACTCTGGACGCGACCAGACAGAGTCGAGGAGATCCTGGCATCACATGACTTTGCGTGCATCACAGAGACACACGAGAGCCCAGAGAGAGGTCTACCACGCATCGCAGATTTTCATTGGGAATCTTCATTCAGGACTACGACGAGACAGAGTACAGCGCGAGGATCGGGAGGAGTGGCCATCCTATTTCGACAGGAGATACAGAGCCGGATCCATATTATAGGTAGAGATGAGGAGGCACGATACATGTGGGTTTGCATAGAGATAGCACAGGGGAGCTCGATTTACATTGCTATATGCTACTTCCCACCAGCCGGATCTCGATACGCAGGACAGGATCTGGGGGGACCGATCCGAGATAGAGACTCACCATACACAGCGCTTTCAGATGAGATACTACATTACAGCACACTTGGTGAAGTCTTCCTTATGGGGGACTTCAATGGCCGCACTCAGTCGCATCAGTGCGAGGCATATGACATGGATCACCCGCATCTCATGAGGGCCAGAGACCCGGTTGAGATTAGCACCAGCAGAGTATCGACAGATACGGGTCAGGACACCACCGGCTATGGCAGACATCTACTCGAGCTAGGCAGTCGACATCATCTCGTTATATATAACGGGATGAATCGGTGGCCAGGTTCAGGCGGATTTACTTGCTTCCCTCACGGGGGAGGTGAGAGCACAGTCGACTACATTTTGGGTACTACCTCTGGAGCTTCACTCATCCCTTCACTTAGTATTGGACGACGCCCACTCGGTGCTGACCACACATTTATTACATTCACACTCTCATCTCCGATTCCATTAGACCCTCCCTCACCCACTGAGATACATACCACGATACACTTCACACACGAGCTCTCACACATTTATGCACACCATTTACACACCCGCCTACTCTCCCTCGATCCATTCTCACCTTTGGACAAACTTACATCACATATCACCTCCATCCTACAGGACTCAGCTCTCCGCAGCTTCCCACACCGCACACATATGCACCCTCCACGCACAGGATCCATGCCCCAGAACCGTTGGTATGATGAAGACTGTCGTGAGCTGCAGAAGCACCTATGGATTTTAGAGCATAGAGGAGATATTACACACGCACAGGCACAGCGTCGCATGCAGAGCCTTACTCGCCGCAAACGGCGAGATTGGGAGGAGAGACAGTATTGGGATATTTACCATTTGCTCATGAGTCGAGACAGTGTAGTGGCATGGCGACATTTGAGAGAGAGGAGACAGCAGACACCTATCCGAGACCCGAGCACTTGGCATAGCTATGCACGGAGCCTATACGAGATCCCATACCAGCCTCCCATTCCCAGACCGCAGAGCCCACGTCCTACTACCTCTCACTTCTTCACACCCACTATGGTGGGACGTGCTATTGCCCGGCTGCAGCATGGCAGGGCCCATGATCATTTCGGTTTACAGGCAGAGCACCTCATCTATGGAGGCACGACTCTCGCACCGCTCATTGCCCATCTCTTCAACCGTGCATTGGTTGAAGGGTTCCCAGACTCATGGATTGAGCACACCATAGTGCCAATTCATAAGTCAGGTGATACTATGGATCCAGCTACATACCAGACGATCATGATTGGCCCTATATTGGCCAAGTTATATGGGGCGGTACTAGAGACAGAGTTGAGTACTCTCGCTGAGAGGAAGGGCATCAGGGCTCCAGGATAGGCAGGTTTCAGACGAGATTACTCTACCATTGACCACATCTTCACTCTGAGATGCCTGATCGACCAGGCCAGGGTGAGGAAGAGATTATATTGTTGCTTTGTGGACTTCCGCAAAGCATTTGACACTGTTCCCAGGGATCGACTCTTCAGATGACTACTTGACATCGGAGCTCCTGAGGAGATGATATGGGGGATCTACGCCTTATACGAGAGAGTATCTGGTAGAGTCACATGTCCAGGGGGCTTATCTGATCCACTTGCTAGCACTATCGGGGTGAAGCAAGGATGCCCTCTCTCACCCACCCTCTTTGGTCTCTACATTGATGAGATAGTGGACTTCATACAGAAGCATGGGGGAGATGGCATTGAGGTACACTGGTCCACTGTCCATATTCTTTTATACGCTGATGATATTGTATTGGTTTCAGAGTCTGCAGAAGGTCTACAGCATCATCTACACGGCCTAGATGACTTTTGCAGACACAGAGGGTTATCTGTGAACCTTGGTAAAACCAAGGTCTTGATCTTTCATACATCAGCACAGGTACGCAGACATAGTTTGTTCACAGCAGCAGGTGGACCGATCGAGGTCGTCGGATCATATGTTTACTTGGGGCTGACATTTACAGCAGCATCAGGGGTCTTCTCTATGGCTCGGGCAGCCCGTGACCGCATCACACGTGGGTACGCAGCACTAGCTTTGATGGAGAGACAGTGCCACCAGGCATATTTTCAGGAGCCCCGCACAAAGGGGTGGCTCTTTGACACTTTGGTTACGCCAGCGCTCATGTATGGGGCAGCCATATGGGGACCAGGATTAGCTACATCAGTATGGACAGCATTAGAGAGGCCACAGATCCTCATGATTGCCAGACTTATCCGTAGCAAGCCTTCAGTACCACATGATATCATTAGAGCAGAGCTCGCTGCACCACCGATGCTAGTTGAGGCACTAGTCCAGACAGTATGCCTATTACACAGACTTTGGAGCATGGATACAGAGCGCATTGCTTATCGTGCTTTCGAGGCATCACGTGATATGGCATTAGCAGGCGACACCTCCTCATGGTATGCACAGACAAGAGACTGGCTTGCCCACCATGGCTTTGACATAGACAGGCTACCACCACTACAGTACGACTCTCATGCACCCACCTACTCGCTCTCTCATCAAGAGAGGAATAGGATCATTCGTTAGGAGATATGGCATACATACATACAGAGGACATGGGTGAGCCCTAGGGGTACATTGCCACCGAAAATGCTCTACTACCGCGAGCATTTTCTACACATATCGGGCACGGGCTTCATCAAGATTTCGAGATACATGCAGACCTACCTTCCCCACCACCTACGAGTCGTCATTGGGCAGCTCCGGGTTTCATCACATCAGCTCGAGATCGAGAGGGGTCGGTCCAGGGGAGTCCCGCGTGAGGAGAGGTGGTGCCCAGTATTCCAGACAGAGGTAGAGAGTGAGGAGCATTTTGTTATTAGCCACTCCCACCCTTACTCCATCGCGCATCGGGCGCGCTCCCGTCTTCATCGCAAGTCTTTAGGCTCAGTACACTGAGCATTTTTTTCATCTTCGAATGCAATGAGCGCTACGGCTAAGAAGGACGATTTGACAAAAATGGAGGACAAACTGACCATAGCTATCAAGGAAAACAAGAAGATGGTGGACTCCACTATCACGGCCATCATCAGCCGCCTCTCAAAGCTCGAGAAGGAAGTAGAAACATATCATAAGGAGAGGGAAGCATGGCAAAAAGAGAAAGAAGAATGGGCTAAGGAGAGGGCAAACATGAAAGAGGAATTGGAGCTCCTCAAAGCTTCAATGGTCTCTCTTACACCCGAAGAAGGAGAGATTAATATGAACAAGACAGAAGCTCTCAAAGAAGAACTCACCAAATCCTTGACCGAGAGCATGGAAAACAAATTAGAAGCTACCAAAGAAGGGTGGATCGACATAGTGAAGAAGAACATCAAAAAAGAAGCCAAAGAGAAAGCACAAAAGGAAGAAGCCCTCATCGTGCACACCACTATTGAGGAAGAAAAGATGAGACATGCCCGCCGTCTCAATGTACGCATCACGGGCCTTGAAGAAAAAGAAGGCTCTACCCCCGAGTCCGATGGGAAGACACTATGCAAGATACTCGGCTACAAAGAGGAGTCCCCCCCATTCATCAAGTCTTGGAGAACGGGACGAGACCCCACGAAGAAGAGAGCTCTCATTCTACACTTCCCTTCCGAAGATATAAGATCTACTTTCCTACGCAAGAGGGTGATTTTGAGAGCACTTGATGGCCCCCCCATCTACCTTGACGATGATCTCACACCCATGCAGGTAGCACACCGTCGTGCATGCATGCCGAGAGTACATCAAGCTCGCAAAGAAGGAAAGAAGGCTTCATACAGAGATGGTCGTGTCATCATTGATGGCAAGGCCATCCCATAGGGATTCGCGGCCTGTGAGACACTCGAGGAGATACACCTTGCAGTTTGGAACTGCAATGGAGATCTATGGACACACCCAGAGAGATTGGAAGAGGTGCGCAAAGGCAAAGACATCATTATGCTCACAGAGACACATGAGAGCCCGGACCGGGGCCTACCTCGAGTCCACGGCTTTCAGTGGGAGTCCACATACAGAGTGTACACGTCAGCACACCACCCGAGGATCAGGAGGAGTAGCCATACTCTTTAGAGATGGACTTCAGAGCAGGATACAGATAGTCGCACGTGATTCACAGGCCAGATATCTTTGGATTCGACTGCAGCTCTCGCAGGAGCGGATCATCTTCATAGCATTATGCTACTTTGCTCCTTCTAGCTCGCGTTTCGCTATCATAGATCGAGAGGAGGACTCACCATACACTTGCTTGTCAGAAGAGATTACAGAGTACTCTGCATTAGGGGAAGTCTTCCTTATGGGAGACTTCAATGCAAGGACAGGCAATGATCAGTGTGAGATATTTGACCCAGAAGACCCAGAGATACTACATACCATAGAGGATGAGTCTACAGCTCGAGCTTCAGCTGACCCTACACACACTCACTATGGCACTCACCTACTCAGACTAGGCTCTCGACATAATCTCGTTATCTATAACGGGATGACTCAGTGGCCTACCTCAGGAGGATTGACATGCATACCACACTCAGCCACAGATGGCGGGGGAAGTACAGTAGATTACGTCATGGGGTCCAGAGAGGCCATCCACCTACTTACCTCATTCACCATCCCACCCATACCCATTGGGGCCGATCACACATACCTCGCACTCTCCCTGAAGGGAGACACCCCTTTACGCATACCCGCAGCACGCATCCCACACACCACCATCCACTTCACACACGAACTAGCTCACATATATGCGGCTCGAGTCGAGAAGGGTCTTCTCTTACTTCATCCTGACACTCCACTATCCCTACTCACCTCTCAGATAGCATCAGTTCTTCAGACATCAGCCATCAGCTCCTTCCCACACACCATCCATTCTCGTCACACACCTCCTCCCGGGACTATGCCACAACATCGTTGGTATGATGAGGATTGCAGAGATCTTTACCGCCGACTACGAGCTCAGCGAGCATTGGGAGAGATCACAGAGAGAGAGGCCAAGGGACAGATGAAGACTCTCACACGTCGAAAGAGGCGAGCCTTTGAGGAGGCACAGGAGCTTGAGCTATACCATCTCTTTATGAGTATGGACAGTGCTGCAGCATGGCACAGCCTACGAGAGCCACGCCCGACCACACCTATTGGAGACCCACACACATGGCATGATTATGCTCAGAGGTTATATGAGGTACCTAGGCAGCCTCCCATTCCCCAGCCACTTGAGCCTCGCCCTACTAGTTCTTCTCTCTTCACAGCAAAGATGGTTGAGAGGGCCATACGACGACTGCGACATGGACGTTCGACAGACCACGCGGGATTGCAGAGAGAGCATCTCATATATGCAGCCTCCACTATAGCCCCGTTGATTGCACATGTCTTCAACCGGGCTATAGGAGAGGGCTTCCCAGAGGAGTGGACTAGGCACACCATTGTGCCTATCCACAAATCTGGCGACACCCTGGATCCAGGGAACTACAGGACCATCATGATTGGCCACACCATGGCCAAACTATACGGTGCCATACTTGAGGCAGAGCTCAGCTCATATGCAGAGACTGAGGGGCTACGAGCACGAGGCCAGGCAGGTTTTCGACGAGCTTTCTCTACTATTGATCACATCTTCATTCTGCGCTGCCTCATTGATGGGGCAAGGATGCGGAAGAAGAGGCTATATTGCTGCTTTGTGGACTTCCGCAAAGCTTTTGATACAGTGCCGCGGGAGAGGCTCTTCCAACGCCTCCAGAGCTTGGGAGTACCATCAGGGATGATTTGGGCCATCTATGCACTCTATGAGCAGGTGATTGGGAGGGTACGGTGTCCAGGAGGTATGTCTGAGGCCATTGCTAGCACCATCGGTGTTAAGCAAGGCTGCCCACTCTCTCCCACTCTATTTGGTCTCTACATTGACGAGATTGAGGACTACATTCTCCGAGCTTGAGGAGAGGGTGCAGACCTCGCAGGTACACATGTCCACATTT
This sequence comes from Ceratopteris richardii, assembly GCA_020310875.1. Taxonomy (NCBI): domain Eukaryota; kingdom Viridiplantae; phylum Streptophyta; class Polypodiopsida; order Polypodiales; family Pteridaceae; genus Ceratopteris; species Ceratopteris richardii. The sequence goes on from CM035437.1 coordinate 96,463,271, forward strand.
TATTATATGCCGATGACATTGTCTTGATTTCAGAGTCACCCGAGGGATTACAGCGCCACCTTGAGGCCCTGGATGAGTTTTGTACACAGAGGGGCTTGACAGTAAACCTTGGCAAGACCAAGGTCATGATCTTCCACACCTCCCCCATGGTGAGGAATGGAGCAGGATTCAGAGCTGGTGGTGGACAGATTGAGGTGGTCACTTCCTATGTCTATCTCGGAGTCACATTCACGAGCTTGCCTGGCCCCTTCAGCATGAGACAGGCAGCCACCGATAGACTCACACGCGGATATGCAGCTTTAGCCATGTTAGAGTGGAGATGTCACCAAGCACACTTCCAGGAGCCCCGCACGAAGGGCTGGCTATTTGACACACTGGTCAGACCAGCTATGATGTATGCTGCGACGGTTTGGGCCCCAGGTCTCACAGTCACCCAGTGGAGTGCGATCAAGAGGCCATAGGTACGTATGATCTCGCGATTATTTCGTGGGAAACAGTCGGTGCCACATGACATCATCAGGGCAGAGCTAGCTGCACCACCCATGGCAGTAGAGGCACTATTCCAGACTATCTGCTTTATTCAGAGGATTAGGGACCTCCCTACAGATAGACTCACACACAGAGCTCTTGAGGCATCTATACAGATATCAGAGTCAGGATATGAGAGAGCTTGGTACACTCAAGTTAGAGTCTGGTTTGATAGTCATGGACTTGATATGGACAGATTGCCGCCTTTTCAGTATGACCCAGACTCACCTCACATCCACCTCTCTCGTCGTGAGAGGAATGTTGTGCTCAGACAGGATCTCTGGCAGCTCTACATTAGTCAGACATGGCACACACCACACATGGGATCGAGACTATCGCACTATCGAGACCAGTTCATAGACATACTAGCTGACGGTTTCATCCAGCGACCACGCTACATGGATACTCACATGCCTCATAGCTCGAGGGTAGCGATTGGCCAGCTCAGAGTCTCATCACACCGACTCGAGATTGAGACGGGAAGAGCCGCAGACATTCCCAGAGAGGAGCGGATATGCAGAGTATGCAGAGTAGAGATGGAGGATGAGGAGCACTTTGTATGCAGATGTAGCGCATATGATGGCATCAGAGGCAGATACGAGACTCTGTTTGCAGGGCAGCCCACCCTCCGAGAGATCATGGACTCTAGAGACCAGCGACAGCTCGAGCGATTCTTACTAGAGATACAGAGTCACAGAGATTCCCTACTCCAGCCTACTGTAGCACTCCATACAGGAGGGAGACAGAGTCAGCTCACTGACTTCTTTATTCCACGACGTGCTGCAGCCCTCCCCCCCTCAGCCCACACACCGAGCGGGGTGACTCTTCAGCAGGCTCAGATATCTCGAGCTAGGAGACGACCCCGTGCTATAGGATATCGGGCCCCGAGACTTCACCGACACCAGATTGCGGAGATCCAGGCTTGTGACCATCGCGCCATGGAGGAGAGACAATCCCAGATGATGGCCGATCCCGTTGCAGCCATCAGGGTTGCCCTGACTCCACCTCCACCTATGTATCACATATTACACCCACCCACTAGCACAGGATGGAGCTAGTAGTCATCTTAGATGCATTCTCATGGTTGTTGTACTACCCTTTTGCATATAGACTATCATAGATATCGCACTCCATACACCCCCCACCATTTTCATGGGTATCCCCACATGCATACTACGGAGATCTATATCAGCTTAACCAGTTTCTTTTCAGCACTTTTATCTTTTCTGATTGACAGAAGATACACCCATGTACATCGATTTGTCTCATAGGCCGAGTTCGGCCTCCTAATAGACGTAAAAACACTTTCTTTCTTTCTTTCTTTCTCTCTCTCTCGCTATGCCGGATCTCTGCTCAGATCTGCGGGGTATGACATGGCCCTCTCTCAAACCCTAAAATCCCTAACTCCGTACTGCTAGGAACCCTAACCATAGTCCTTCCCTCACGCCATGTGACTCTAAACCCGAACCTTAAGCGGCAACCAACCCTAACCCTAAGCGCAAACAAACCTTAACCCTAAATCCTAAGCCTAACCCTAACCCTAACCCTAACCCTAACCCTAACCCTAACCTGAAACCCTAAACTGAACCCAAACCTCCCACCTAACCTCAGCCCCCCCCCTTCTCTCTCTCTCTCTCTCTCTCTCTCTCTCTCTCTCTCTCTCTCTCTCTCTCTCTCTCTCTCTCTCTCTCTCTCTCTCTCTCTCTCTCTCTCTCTCTCTCTCTCTCTCTCTCTCTCTCTCTCTCTCTCTCTCTCTCTCTCTCTCTCTCTCTCTCTCTCTCTCTCTCTCTCTCTCTCTCTCTCTCTCTCTCATGGCTCCCAAGCTGGACGAACAGTTGGCCACCTTAGAGCATGCCCTCCGAGAGTTGATAGGAAAACACAAGAAAGAAGGAGATTCTGCACTGAACGGGGTTACCCGTAGAGTTGTCGCCCTCGAAGCCAAGGTGGCAACCTTGGAGAAGGAAAACGAATCCCTTCAAGAAGAGCTTCTCGCTACCCGCAAGAAGCACTCACGGGACCTCGAGGAGTTGCACACTGCGCTTACTGATATGAAAACGAAACTGGACAGCATGCACGAGGAGGGGGAGATCGCTCCACATCTAGAGGACATTCGCGTGACTATCAAGAAGGAGTGTATGGAGGTGGTGCAGAACGAGCTTGAGACAAAGAAAGATGGATGGGTCGACGTTGTCAAAAAGAACCTTCGACAGGAGGCAAAGAAGAACAACCACCATGAGGAGATCCACATAGTGCATACCACCATTGAGGAGGAGCGGATGCGACAGGCCCGCAGGCTCAATGTTCACGTCTCCGGCCTCACAGAGACAGACGGATCACCAGAGCAGGACGGGCGTCGCTTGTGCACATTACTTGGATACCGCGCGGATGAGCCTCTCCCTTTCACCAGAGTATGGAGAGCAGGACGGGACACCACACGGAGCAGAGCACTTATCCTTCAGTTCTCACATGAGGCAAGGAGGAGAGACTTTCTCAGACGACGGACGGTACTACGCACTACACCGGGCACCCCCATCTATTTGGATGACGACCTCACACGGATGCAGGTAGAGCACAGACGGGCATGCATGCCACGTGTCCTCCAGGCAAGACGAGAGGGACATCGTGCCCTCTACAGAGACGGTCGGATCATCATGATGGACGGCCCATTGACTAGGGATTTGCGGCCTATGAGACAGCACAGCAGGAGGTGCACATTGCAGTCTGGAACTGCAATGGATCCTTATGGACACATCCAGGGCGCCTCGAAGAGGTGATGGAGGGAAGAGACATTATCTTCTTAACAGAGACACACGAGAGCCCGGGGAGGAGCCTACCGAGGATTGAGGGCTATACGTGGGAGTCAGCTCACCGCCGCCAGATGAGACAGCACACCACACGAGGATCAGGAGGAGTAGCCGTGCTCTATAGACAGTCGTTACAGCACACGGTACAGGTGGTAGCCAGAGACCCAGAGGCACGTTTCATGTGGATACGCTTGCATCTATCAGAGGAGAGAGCAGCGTACTTCACCGTATGCTATATTGCACCAATTAGTTCACGCTTCACACATTCCCCTCAGAAGCTATCAGGAGGGGAGGGACCAGACACCACATCGCCATATGACTGCCTCAGTGACACGATTATGGAGTATACCGGGATGGGTGAAGTCTTCCTTGTAGGAGACTTCAATGCCCGCACTCAGAGCCACCAGTGTGATATCTACGACTTTGACGACCCTGAGATGCTTCGTACCATAGAGGACATGCCTACACTCAGAGCCTCAGCCGACACCGCCACACCCAACTTATATGGCCGACACTTACTCCAGATGGGAGCAGCACACAGTCTCGTTATATATAATGGGATGGGGAGCTGGCCCACCTCGCGCGGTCTCACCTGCATTCCACCCACGACACCACATGGGGGCAGTGTGGTAGACTATGTTATCGGACCCCCGGAGGCGACACATCTGATCACCTCATTCACTATCCCACCCTTACCGATTGGAGCTGATCACGCATATCTTGCCCTATCCATTCGCGGCTCACCATGCATACCCCACCCCGTCACCACACAGCCACGAGCCCGTACCACCATTCACTTTAGACATGAGCTAGCACATATCTATAGCTCCCATGTTCGAGAGCGCATCTACTCTCTTGATCCCTCTGCCCCCTTGGACACCCTCACCGCCCACTTCTCCTCGATCCTCCATACATCTACTACTCTCAGCTTCCCATACACCACCCACAGCACTGCACATCCGACACGGCCGGGGCATACACCCCAGAATAGATGGTACGATGAGGAGTGTAGGCGACTATACCGACATCTCAGAGCACAGAGTCTCTTGGGATCCATCACAGAGAGGGAGGCACGACGACAGATGCGAGCCCTCACACGCCGGAAGCGGCGAGCTTTCGAGGAGCGACAAGAGCGAGAGTTGATCGACCTTCTCATGAGTAGGGATTGTGCCACCGCGTGGAGGGCACTACGTGAGCCACGTCCACCTACACCCATAGCAGATCCTTCGACTTGGCACACCTACGCCCAGAGGTTATATGACGTCCCAGGACAGCCACCATTACCGATTCCTTCCACACCGCGTCCGGTGATATCCACCCTCTTCACAGGAGGCATGGTACGACAGGCCATCCATAGGCTACAGCATGGCCGTTCAGCAGACCACACGGGGCTACAGGGAGAGCACTATATATACGCAGCAGATGTAGTTTCCCACTTGATCGCCCATCTCTTCAACCGTGCTTTGGTTGAGGGATTACCCGACTCATGGACTATGCATACCATTACGCCTATCCATAAGTCCGGCGATATGATGGACCCAGGGAACTACGGGACTATTATGATAGGCCATATCCTGGCCAAGATCTATGGGGCAGTACTAGAGGCGGAGCTCAGTACACACGCTGAGGCAGTGGGGATCAGAGCACCCGGCCAGGCAGGCTTCCGCCGCACTTTCTCCACCATCGACTACATCTTCGTGCTTCGTTGCTTGATTGAGAGCGCGAAGGCGAGGAAGCAGAGACTATACTGTTGCTTTGTGGATTTCCGCAAAGACTTCGACATGGTCCCTCGAGAGAGACTACTACGGAGGCTCCAGGAGTTACAGCTTCCATCAGACATGCTATGGGCCATCCACGCTTTGTATGCACGAGTCACAGGCAGGGTACGCTGCCCCGGCGGTCTATCAGACAGCCTTGTGAGCACTATTGGTGTGAAACAAGGTTGCCCCCTCTCACCCACTCTCTTCGGTCTCTACATCGACGAGATCACGGAGTATATACAGCGAGAAGGAGGGAGAGGAGGAGACATCGGAGGTACGCCAGTACATATCCTATTATATGCTGATGACATTGTCCTTCTCTCAGAGTCACAGGAGGGGTTGCAGTCACATTTACAGGCGCTCGATACCTTTTGCATGGAGAGAGAACTCACAGTGAACCTTGGCAAGACCAAGGTCATGATCTTCCATACCTCCAGGACGGTACGCCATCACGCCTCTTTCACAGCAGCTAGAGGACAGATAGAGGTAGTGGACTCCTACGTCTACCTAGGTATCACCTTCTCGGGAAGCACAGGGGTATTCTCCATGGCACAGGCTCCGAGAGATAGATTGACGCGAGGTTATGCGGCACTTGCAGGATTGGAGAGACTCTGCTTTCAGACACATTTTCAGGAGCCCCGGACTAAGGGGTGGCTCTTTGACACTCTAGTGACACCCGCATTGATGTACGCAGCAGCAGTATGGGCACCAGGGATCACAGAGGCGATGTGGACGCAGATTGAGAGGCCCGAGATCACCATGATATCACGCTTGCTGCGCAGCAAGCCCTCCGTTCCGCATGACATTATACGAGCTTAGCTCGGCACACCACCGATGCTAGTGGAGGCCCTCTTCCAGTTGGTGACCTTTATTCTGAGGGAGCCGACTCACCAGGCTTGCATTTGAGAGCTCTAGACATTTGGCAGAGACAGGGCATGAGAGAGTATGGTATGCACAGACTTACCGATGGTTAGCAGACCATGGCATGAGCATTACGGATCTCCCCCCTTTTCAGTATGACCTCTCTTCCCCCCACATTACCCTCTCTCGTTCGGAGAGGAATAGGATCATCCGTCAGGACCTACTACAGATACACGTCAGGGAGACATGGATAGCACCACCGGAGCCTCTTCCCACAAAGAGGCAACACTACAGAGAGCACTTCCTGACTGTGACAGCGGATGGTTTCATTCAGAGACCACAACACATGGATACATATATGGCACCAGCTGAGAGAGTGGCCATTGGGCAGCTCAGAGTATCATCACACCAGCTCGAGATTGAGATTGGGCGAGCCACACATACCCCCAGGGATGAGCGATTATGCAGGATATGTAGAGAGGAGGTGGAGGACGAGGAGCACTACACATGTAGATGCCAGGCATATGAGGACATCAGAGACCGCTACCCACAGCTCTTCAGGGGGCCTAGAGAGATCAGGGCTTTATTGGGGACAGAGGACCAGCGCCCTCTAGGTCGTTTCCTAGTAGAGCTCCAGCACCGCCGCGCATCACTCCTCCAGCAGCAGATGGAGATACACCTGGCCCCCCCCCCCTCAGACTTATATTACAGATTTTTTCAGACCCACATACACTCGAGGGCCCAGCTCGATGCGGGGTGTCACATTACACAGAGCAGAGGAGCTTAGACGACAGCGTCGACGACCGAGACCCCTTGTCCGGAGAGCTCGTCCACATCAGAGAGAGATTCAGGCGATTCACGCACGCCATGACATGGAGATACAGAGACGTCAGCAGCGCACCCCTCGATTTGGACACCCAGAGCATTTTGAGGATCTCCATGATGCCTTACCCACCGATGCATTATATCCTACACCCACTCAAGGCATTTAGGGGGTTGTGATACCATCGAGCCTCCCCTCCCTATGCATATCATATTTGTATCTCACCCATTGAGCATATAGAGTGCATACCCATAGCACCCCACACCCTTGATGCCAGCTACTATCCCTCCTTTTATACCCGTTTGCAGTACTCACACTTTATTTTCGTTTTGGATCACAGTGGTTTGGATCATACTGATGTATATGTTTTGTCTCATAGGCCGATTTTGGCCTCTAATAGACGTTAAAAAGTCTTTCTTTCTTTCTCTCTCTCTCTCTCTCTCTCTCTCTCTCTCTCTCTCTCTCTCTCTCTCTCTCTCTCTCTCTCTCTCTCTCTCTCTCTCTCTCTCTCTCTCTCTCTCTCTCTCTCTCTCTCTCTCTCTCTCTCTCTCTCTCTCTCTCTCTCTCTCTCTCTCTCTCTCTCTCTCTCTCTCTCTCTCTCTCTCTCTCTCTCTCTCTCCCGTCCTCTGCTGTGCCTGCTCGGCCCAGCTCGTCCCAGCTTGTCCTCCTCAGACAGCCCCTCCTGCAGCCCCTCCAGCCCCCCTCGGTCCCTCTCCCTCTCCCCCATCCTCTGCTGCGCCTGATCTGTCTCGCTCAGCCGAGCTCGTCCGCCTCAGACAGCCCCTCCCGCAGCCCCTTCAGCCCCTCCCTCTGTCCATTCCACAGCCCCGCAAACCTCCTCCCTTCTCCCTGTTCGAGCGCCTCTGCCAGCCCCGCCCAGAGTTACTTGAGCTGCTCCCGACCCTACTCACACAGCACCCCCGACCCCCTACCCAACCCAACCCCGACCGTGTCCGACACCACCCCTCCCAATCCAAGGCCCGACCCGTGTTTGCTGTACCCACATCTCCAAAGTATGTGCAACCCTAACCCTAACCCTAACCCTAACCCTAACCTGAACTCTAACCCTAACTCCATAACCTAATCCTAATCCCGAACCCTAGGAAAAACCCAAACCCCCTCTCTCTCTCTCTCTCTCTCTCTCTCTCTCTCTCTCTCTCTCTCTCTCTCTCTCTCTCTCTCTCTCTCTCTCTCTCTCTCTCTCTCTCTCTCTCTCTCTCTCTCTCTCTCTCTCTCTCTCTCTCTCTCTCTCTCTCTCTCTCTCTCTCTCTCTCTCTCTCTCTCTCTCTCTCTCTCATGGCCCCCATGGATAGGAGGGAAGTGGACGAACTTATCGCTAGAGCTCTCAAAGAGGCCAAAAAGGAAGCAGATCGCAACCTCAATATGGAGATACGAAAAATGATGGAAAAGTTCAAAGGACTCGAAGAACAAGTGATGGATAAAGTCAAAGGACTCGAAGAACAAGTAAAGACTCTCACAGAAGAACGAGACAATTGGAGGAGAGCTTATGAGCACCTGAAAGAAGAGGGAGAGATCTCCAACGTGGAGACACTCAAAGAAGAAATAAAGAAGGAAATCAAAACGGAGATAGAATCCACACGAGAGTCCTGGGTGGAAGTAGTACACAAAAGGGTTAAGAAAGAAGTTAGAGAAGACGTGCAGAAAGAAGAACTCACACGAGTCCAGGATACACTTGAGGAGGAGAGGCTTCGACACACTCGAAAACTTCACATTCGGATTACAGGCCTACCCGAGGGTGCATCACAAGAGGCATATGCAACTGACATTTGCCGTAGACTTGGATACGAGAGCATGCCCTTCACAGGCGCGTGGAGGGTTGGGAGGGATACATCACGTTTACGAGCACTCATCCTCAAGATGAGCTCTGAGGAGGCAAGGACGGCGTTCTTTAGACGTCGATCAGTACTACGTGGACTACCAGGCGGCGCCCTCTACATGGACGAGGACCTCACGAGGATGCAGGTGGCACACCGACGCGCTTGCATGCCACAGATACTCCAGGCACGCCGAGAGGGAAGAAAGGCCTTTTATCGGGATGGTAAGGTCTTCATAGATGGATTCCCTATCAAATAGGGCAATGCGGCCTACGAGACATCACTACACCAGGAGACACCACTGAGAGGAGCAGTGTGGAACTGCAACGGGGCGCTCTGGACGCGACGAGACAGACTCAAGGAGATCCTGGCATCACATGACTTTGCGTGCATCACAGAGACACACGAGAGCCAAGAGAGAGGTCTACCACGCATTGCAAGTTTTCATTGGGAATCTGCATTCAGGACCACGACGAGACAGAGTACAGAGCGAGGATCAGAAGGAGTGGCCATCATATTTCGACAGGAGATACAGAGCCGGATCCATATTATAGGTAGAGATGAGGAGGCATGTGGGTTCGCATGGAGATAGCACAGGGGGATTGGATTTACATTGCGATATGCTACTTCCCACCAGGCGGGTCTCGATACGCAGGACAGGATCTTGGGGGACCGACCAGAGACAGAGACTCACCATACACAATGCTCTCAGAGGAGATGCTACATTACAGCACACTAGGTGAAGTCTTCCTTATGGGGGACTTCAATGGCCGCACTTAGTCACATCAGTGCGAGGCATATGACATGGATCACCCACATCTCATGAGGGCCAGAGACCCAGATGAGATGAGCACCAGCAGGGTATCGGCAGATATGGATCAGGACACCACCGGCTATGGCAGACATCTACTCAAGCTAGGCAGCCGACACCATCTCGTTATATATAACGGCATGAATCATTGGCCAGGTTCGGCCGGATTTACTTGCTTCCCTCACGGGGGAGGTGAGAGCACAGTCGACTACATTTTGGGTACCACATCTGGAGCTTCACTCATCCCCTCACTTAGCATTGGACCACGTCCACTTGGTGCTGACCATACATTTATCACACTCACACTCTCATCTCCGATTCCATTAGACCCTCCCTCACCCACTGAGACACATACCACGATACATTTCACACACGAGCTCTCACATGTTTATGCACATCATTTACACACCCGCCTACTCTCCCTCGATCCACTCTCACCTTTGGATACACTTACATCACAGGTCACCACCATCCTACAGGACTCAGCTCTCCACAGCTTCCCACACCGCACACATATGCACCCTCCACGCACAGGATCCATGCCCCAGAACCGTTGGTATGATGCAGATTGTCGTGAGCTACGGAAGCACCTACGGATTTTAGAGCATAGGCGAGATATTACACACACGCAGGCACAGCGTCGCATGCAGAGCCTTACACGCCGCAAACGGCGAGATTGGGAGGAGAGACAGTACTGGGATATTTACCATATGCTCATGAGTCGAGACAGTGGAGTGGCATGGCGACATTTGAGAGAGAGGAGACAGCAGACACCTATCCGAGAGCCGAGCACTTGGCATAGCTATGCACGGAGTCTATACGAGATCCCAGACCAGCCCCCCATTCCCAGACCGCAGAGCTCACGTCCTACTACCTCTGACTTCTTCACACCCACTATGGTGGGACGCGCTATTGCCCGACTACAGCATGGCAGGGCCCATGACCATTTCGGTTTACAGGCAGAGCACCTCATCTATGGAGGCACGACTCTCGCACCGCTCATTGCCCACCTCTTCAACCGTGCATTGGTCGAAGGGTTCCCGGACTCATGGACTGAGCACACCATAGTGCCCATTCATAAGTCACGTGATACTATGGATCCAGCTACATACCGGACGATCATGATTGGCCCTATATTGGCCAAGTTATATGGGGCAGTACTAGAGACAGAGTTGAGTACTCTCGCTGAGAGGAAGGGTATTAGGGCTCCAAGACAGGCAGGTTTCAGACGAGATTACTCTACTATTGACCACATCTTCACTCTTCGATGCCTGATAGACCAGGCAAGGGTGAGGAAGAGGAGATTATATTGTTGCTTTGTGGACTTCCGCAAAGCACTGTTCCCAGGGACCGACTCTTCAAACGACTACTTGATATCGGAGCTCCGGAGGAGATGATATGGGGGATCTACGCCTTATACGAGAGAGTATCTGGTAGAGTCAGATGCCCAGGGGGCTGATACACTTGCTAGCACTATCGGTGAAGCAAGGATGCCCTCTTTCACCCACCCTCTTTGGTCTCTACATTGATGAGATAGTGGACTTCATACAGCAATAGGGGGGCGGATGGCATTGAGGTACGGGGATCCACTGTCCATATTCTTTTATACGCTGATGATATTGTATTGGATTCAGAGTCTGCAGAAGGTCTACAGCATCATCTACATGGCCTAGATGACTTTTGCAGACAGAGAGGGTTATCTATGAACCTTGGTAAAACCAAGGTCATGATCTTTCATACACCTGCACAGGTACGGAGACATAGTTTGTTCACAGCAGCGGGTGGACCGATCGAGGTGGTCAGATCACATGTTTACTTTGGAGTGACATTTACAGCAGCATCAAGGGTCTTCTCTCTGTCTCAGGCAGCTCGGGACCGCATCACACGTGGGTACGCAGCACTAGCTTTGATGGAGAGACAGTGCAGCCAGGCATATTTTCAGGAGCCCCGCACAAAGGGGTGGCTCTTTGACACTTTGGTTACACCAGCGCTCATGTATGGGGCAGCCATATGGGGGCCGGGATTAGCGACATCAGTATGGACAGCATTAGAGAGGCCACAGATCCTCATGATTGCCAGACTTATCCGCAGCAAGCCTTCGGTACCACATGATATCATTAGAGCAGAGCTCACTGCACCACCGATGCTAGTTGAGGCGCTGTTCCAGACAGTATACCTATTACACAGACTTCGGAGCATGGACAGAGAGCGCATTGCTTATCGTGCTTTCCACGCATCACGTGATATGGCATTAGCAGGCGACACCTCCTCATGGTATGCTCAGACACGAGACTGGCTGGCCCACCATGGCTTTGACATAGACAGGCTACCACCACTACAGTACGACTCACATGCACCCACCTACTCGCTCTCTCATCAAGAGAGGAATAGGGTCATTCGTCAGGAGATATGGCATACATACATACAGAGGACGTGGGTGAGCCCTAGGGATACATTGCCACCGAAAATGCTCTATTACCGCGAGCATTTTCTACACATATCGGACGCGGGCTTCATCGAGATCCCAAGATACATGCAGACATACCTTCCCCACCATCTCCGAGTAGTCATTGGACAGCTTCGGGTCTCATCACATCAGCTCGAGATTGAGAGGGGTCGGTCCAAGGGAGTCCCCCGTGAGGAGAGGTGGTGCCCAGTATGCCAGACAGAGGTAGAGAGTGAGGAGCATTTTGTTATCAGATGCCGAGCATACTTAGACCTACGCGCACAGTTCCAGCTAGAGGAGTCACTCCAGTTGTGCATGACTTTGGGAGACCAGCGACGCTTGGGACGCTTCCTCAGAGCAGCATACGAGAGGCGAGAGCGGTCACTACAGCCCACACATCAGCCACGGGTGAGTACCCAGCAGACCATTACCCAGTTCTTTCAGCGAGCAAAACTACATCAGGGAGGTCCTTCTATAGGGCTCACGCTCCACCAGGCAGAAGCACAGAGCGCACGACGACGACCACGCATGGTAGGATATCGTCGACCACGACTATATCAGGAGGAGATCTCACGCATCAGGACAGCCTACGACCACATGATGGAGCATAGGCGTACCACCACCCCCTGGGTTGTCTTCCTTCAGGAGGCACTCAGACCACCACCGATGTACCACATACTACACCCACCTCCCCCATCACCAGTAGCTAGGGTGTTTTGCTCACTCATATTATGGATCCCCCTGTATTAGGTGGCCACTTTTGCTGAGTCAGAGCCACGTCTCCCAAGCCTTTTACCAGCCCTAGATAGCTTTGTGTTTATTTCATTTCATTTCATTTTCTACACATGGTTACTACATTTGTACATGGCTTTTGTCTCATAGGCCAAGTTTGGCCTCCAGAAGACGTTAATATGACTTTCTTTCTTTCTTTCTTTCTCTCTCTCTCAGAGAGAGATTCAGGCGATTCATGCACGCCATGACATGGAGATACGGAGACATCAACAGCGCACCCCTGTCGATTTGGACGTTCAGAGCATTTTCAGGATCTCCATGATGCCTTCCCCACCGATGCATTATATCCTACACCCACTCCAAGCATTTAGTGGGTTTTGATACCATCGAGCCTCCCCTCCCTATGCATATCATATTTGTATCTCACCCATTGAGCATATAGAGTGCATACCCATAGCACCCCACACCCCTGATGCCAGTTACTATCCACTCCTTTTATACCCATTTGTTGTACTCACACTTTATTTTTCCTTTTGGGATCACAGTGGATTGGATCGTACCGATGTATATGTTTTGTCTCATAGGCAGATTTTGGCCTCTAATAGACGTTAAAAAGTCTCTCTCTCTCTCTCTCTCTCTCTCTCTCTCTCTCTCTCTCTCTCTCTCTCTCTCTCTCTCTCTCTCTCTCTCTCTCTCTCTCTCTCACACCTCAGCCCCATCTCTGTATGCTACCCGGTTGCCAAAATGCCTAACCTAGTTTCCCAAACTAACCCTAACCCTAAGCCAAAACCCTAAATTCCAACCCTAACCCTAACCCTAACTGAAGTAGTGTGTCCCTAACCCTAACTGAAGTAGTGTGTCCCTGCCCCGGACTAATAACTGTTTCCTACAGTTATTAGGCACTCCCACCCTTGCTCCATCGCGCATCGGGCGCGCTCCCGTCTTCATCGCAAGTCTTTAGGCTCAGTACTCTGAGCATTTTTTCATCTTCGAATGCAATGAGCGCTACGGCTAAGAAGGACGATTTGACAAAAATGGAGGACAAACTGACCATAGCTATCAAAGAAAACAAGAAGATGGTGGACTCCACTATCACGGCCATCATCAGCCGCCTCTCAAAGCTCGAGAAGGAAGTAGAAACATATCATAAGGAGAGGGAAGCATGGCAGAAAGAGAAAGAAGAATGGGCTAAGGAGAGGGCAAACATGAAAGAGGAATTGGAGCTCCTCAAAGCTTCAATGGTCTCTCTTACACCCGAAGAAGGAGAGATTAATATGAACAAGACAGAAGCTCTCAAAGAAGAACTCACCAAATCCTTGACCGAGAGCATGGAAAACAAATTAGAAGCTACCAAAGAAGGGTGGATCGACATAGTGAAGAAGAACATCAAAAAAGAAGCCAAAGAGAAAGCACAAAAGGAAGAAGCCCTCATCGTGCACACCACTATTGAGGAAGAAAAGATGAGACATGCCCGCCGTCTCAATGTACGCATCACGGGCATTGAAGAAAAAGAAGGCTCTACCCCCGAGTCCGATGGGAAGACACTATGCAAGATACTCGGCTACAAAGAGGAGTCCCCCCCATTCATCAAGTCTTGGAGAACGGGACGAGACCCCACGAAGAAGAGAGCTCTCATTCTACACTTCCCTTCCGAAGATATAAGATCTACTTTCCTACGCAAGAGGGTGATTTTGAGAGCACTTGATGGCCCCCCCATCTACCTTGACGACGATCTCACACCCATGCAGGTAGCACACCGTCGTGCATGCATGCCGAGAGTACATCAAGCTCGCAAAGAAGGAAAGAAGGCTTCATACAGAGATGGTCGTGTCATCATTGATGGCAAGGCCATCCCATAGGGATTCGCGGCCTGTGAGACACTCGAGGAGATACACCTTGCAGTTTGGAACTGCAATGGAGATCTATGGACACACCCAGAGAGATTGGAAGAGGTGCGCAAAGGCAAAGACATCATTATGCTCACAGAGACACATGAGAGCCCGGACCGGGGCCTACCTCGTGTCCACGGTTTTCAGTGGGAGTCCACATACAGAGAGTGTACACGTCAGCACACCACCCGAGGATCAGGAGGAGTAGCCATACTCTTTAGAGATGGACTTCAGAGCAGGATACAGATAGTCGCACGTGATTCACAGGCCAGATATCTTTGGTTTCGACTCCAGCTCTCGCAGGAGCGGACCATCTTCATAGCATTATGCTACTTTGCTCCTTCTAGCTCGCGTTTCGCTATCATAGATCGAGAGGAGGACTCACCATACACTTGCTTGTCAGAAGAGATTACAGAGTACTCTGCATTAGGGGAAGTCTTCCTTATGGGAGACTTCAATGCCAGGACAGGCAATGATCAGTGTGAGATATTTGACCCAGAAGACCCGGAGATACTACATACCATAGAGGATGAGTCTACAGCTCGAGCTTCAGCTGACGCTACACACACTCACTATGGCACTCACCTACTCAGACTAGGCTCTCGACATAATCTCGTTATCTATAACGGGATGACTCAGTGGCCTACCTCAGGAGGATTGACATGCATACCACACTCAGTCACAGATGGCGGGGGAAGTACAGTAGATTACGTCATGGGGTCCAGAGAGGCCATCCACCTACTTACCTCATTCACCATCCCACCCATACCCATTGGGGCCGATCACACATACCTCGCACTCTCCCTGAAGGGAGACACCCCTACACGCATACCCGAAGCACGCATCCCACACACCACCATCCACTTCACACACGAGCTAGCTCACATATATGCGGCTCGAGTCGAGCAGGGTCTTCTCTTACTTCATCCTGACACTCCACTATCCCTACTCACCTCTCAGATAGCATCAGTTCTTCAGACATCAGCCATCAGCTCCTTCCCACACACCATCCATTCTCGTCACACACCTCCTCCCGGGACTATGCCACAACATCGTTGGTATGATGAGGATTGCAGAGATCTTTACCGCCGACTACGAGCTCAGCGAGCATTGGGAGAGATCACAGAGAGAGAGGCCAAGGGACAGATGAAGACTCTCACACGTCGAAAGAGGCGAGCCTTTGAGGAGGCACAGGAGCTTGAGCTATACCATCTCTTTATGAGTATGGACAGTGCTGCAGCATGGCGCAGCCTACGAGAGCCACGCCCGACCACACCTATTGGAGACCCACACACATGGCATGATTATGCTCAGAGGTTATATGAGGTACCTAGGCAGCCTCCCATTCCCCAGCCACTTGAGCCTCGCCCTACTAGTTCTTCTCTCTTCACAGCAAAGATGGTTGAGAGGGCCATACGACGACTTCGACATGGACGTTCGACAGACCACGCAGGATTGCAGAGCGAGCATCTCATATATGCAGCCTCCACTATAGCCCCGTTGATTGCACATGTCTTCAACCGGGCTATAGGAGAGGGCTTCCCAGAGGAGTGGACTAGGCACACCATTGTGCCTATCCACAAATCTGGCGACACCCTGGATCCAGGGAACTACAGGACCATCATGATTGGCCACACCATGGCCAAACTATACGGTGCCATACTTGAGGGAGAGCTCAGTTCATATGCAGAGACTGAGGGGCTACGAGCACGAGGCCAAGCAGGCTTTCGACGAGCTTTCTCTACTATTGATCACATCTTCATTCTGCGCTGCCTCATTGATGGGGCAAGGGTGCGGAAGAAGAGGCTATATTGCTGCTTTGTGGACTTCCGCAAAGCTTTTGATACAGTGCCGCGAGAGAGGCTCTTCCAACGCCTCCAGAGCTTGGGAGTACCATCAGGGATGATTTGGGCCATCTATGCACTCTATGAGCAGGTGACTGGGAGGGTACGGTGTCCAGGAGGTATGTCTGAGGCCATTGCTAGCACCATCGGTGTTAAGCAAGGCTGCCCACTCTCTCCCACTCTATTTGGTCTCTACATTGACGAGATTGAGGACTACATTCTCCGAGCTGGAGGAGAGGGTGCAGACCTCGCAGGTACACATGTCCACATTTTATTATATGCCGATAACATTGTCTTGATTTCAAAGTCACCCGAGGGATTACAGCGCCACCTTGAGGCCCTGGATGAGTTTTGTACACAGAGGGGCTTGACAGTAAACCTTGGCAAGACCAAGGTCATGATCTTCCACACCTCCCCCATGGTGAGGAATGGAGCAGGATTCAGAGCTGGTGGTGGACGGATTGAGGTGGTCACTTCCTATGTCTATCTCGGAGTCACATTCACGAGCTTGCCTGGCCCCTTCAGCATGAGACAGGCAGCCACCGATAGACTCACACGCGGATATGCAGCTTTAGCCATGTTAGAGCGGAGATGTCACCAAGCACACTTCCAGGAGCCCCGCACGAAGGGCTGGCTATTTGACACACTGGTCAGACCAGCTATGATGTATGCTGCGACGGTTTGGGCCCCAGGTCTCACAGTCACCCAGTGGAGTGCGATCGAGAGGCCACAGGTACGTATGATCTCGCGATTATTTCGTGGGAAACAGTCGGTGCCACATGACATCATCAGGGCAGAGCTAGCTGCACCACCCATGGCAGTAGAGGCACTATTCCAGACTATCTGCTTTATTCAGAGGATTAGGGACCTCCCTACAGATAGACTCACACACAGAGCTCTTGAGGCATCTATACAGATATCAGAGTTAGGATATGAGAGAGCTTGGTACACTCAGGTTAGAGTCTGGTTTGATAGTCATGGACTTGATATGGACAGATTGCCGCCTTTTCAATATGACCCAGACTCACCTCACATCCACCTCTCTCGTCGTGAGAGGAATGTTGTGCTCAGACAAGATCTCTGGCAGCTCTACATTAGTCAGACATGGCACACACCACACATGGGATCGAGACTATCGCACTATCGAGACCAGTTCATAGACATACTAGCTGACGGTTTCATCCAGCGACCACGCTACATGGATACTCACATGCCTCATAGCTTGAGGGTAGCGATTGGCCAGCTGAGAGTCTCATCACACCGACTCGAGATTGAGACGGGCAGAGCCGCAGACATTCCCAGAGAGGAGCGGATATGCAGAGTATGCAGAGTAGAGATGGAGGATGAGGAGCACTTTGTATGCAGATGTAGCGCATATGATGGCATCAGAGGCAGATACGAGACTCTGTTTGCAGGGCAGCCCACCCTCCGAGAGATCATGGACTCTAGAGACCAGCGACAGCTCGAGCGATTCTTACTAGAGATACAGAGTCACAGAGATTCCCTACTCCAGCCTACTGTAGCACTCCATACAGGAGGGAGACAGAGTCAGCTCACTGACTTCTTTATTCCACGACGTGCTGCAGCCCTCCCCCCCTCAGCCCACATACCGAGCGGGGTGACTCTTCAGCAGGCTCAGATATCTCGAGCTAGGAGACGACCCCGTGATATAGGATATCGGGCCCCGAGACTTCACCGACACCAGATTGCGGAGATCCAGGCTTGTGACCATCGCGCCATGGAGGAGAGACGATCCCAGATGATGGCCGATCCCGTTGCAGCCATCAGAGTGGCCTTGACTCCACCTCCACCTATGTATCACATATTACATCCCACCCACTAGCACAGGATGGAGCTAGTTAGTCGTTTTAGATGCATTCTCATGGTTGTTGTACTACCCTTTTGCATATAGACTATCATAGACATCGCACTCCATACACCCCCCACCACTTTCATGGGTATCCCCACATGCACACTACGGAGATCTATATCAGCTTAACCAGTTTCTTTTCAGCACTTTTATCTTTTCTGATTGACAGAAGATACACCCATGTACATCGATTTGTCTCATAGGCCGAGTTCGGCCTCCTAATAGACGTAAAAACACTTTCTTTCTTTCTTTCTTTCTTTCTCTCTCTCTCTCTCTCTCTCTCTCTCTCTCTCTCTCTCTCTCTCTCTCTCTCTCTCTCTCTCTCTCTCTCTCTCTCTCTCTCTCTCTCTCTCTCTCTCTCTCTCTCTCTCTCTCTCTCTCTCTCTCTCTCTCTCTCTCTCTCTCTCTCTCTCTCTCTGCCCTGCCTCTCTCTGCCCTGCGTCAGCCCTGCCCCGCCTCTCTCTGCCCTGCATCAGCCCTCCCTGCGTCAGCCCTGCGTCAGCCCCGCTTCTGCCCGCCTCTGCCCGCCGCTCCCTCCTGCTGCATCAGCCCCGCCTCTGCCCTGCGTCAGCCCCGCCTCTGCCCGCCACTCCCTCCTGCGTCAGCCCGCCAGCTGCATCCTCTCTCGTCCCTGCAGCTGCTCCCGCCACCTGCCTCCAGCGTCGGCCTGCAGCTCTGCTCCCGCCCTGCTGAAACCCTAAAAAAAAAAAAAACCCTAACCCTAGTTCGGAACCAACCCTAAACCTTAATCATGTTTACGCCGAATATACCTACTTTAGTCTCCGATTCTAACCCCAACCCTAAAACCACCCCAACCTTAATCCTAAACCAAAATCCTAAACCCTAATCTTAAACTTAACCCTAACCCTAAACCTAAACCTAACCCTAACCTTAACCCTAAACACCCACCCCTAAACCCAACCCTAACCCTAAACACCCACCCCCAAACCTAAACCTAACCCCAAACCCTTCACCTAGCCTCAGCCCTCTCTCTCTCTCTCTCTCTCTCTCTCTCTCTCTCTCTCTCTCTCTCTCTCTCTCTCTCTCTCTCTCTCTCTCTCTCTCTCTCTCTCTCTCTCTCTCTCCATGGCTCCCAAATTGGAGGAACAGCTGGCCACATTAGAGCATACACTCCGAAAGCTGATAGCAAAACATAAGAAAGAAGGAGATTCTGGATTGAATGGGGTTACCCGCAGAGTCGTCGCCCTCGAAACCAAGGTGGCAACCTTGGAGAAAGAAAACGAGTCCCTTCGGGAAGAGCTTCTTGCTACCCGCAAGCAGCACTCACGTGACCAGGAGGAGTTGCACACTCAGCTTACTGAAATGAGAACGAAACTGGACAGTATACGCGAGGAGGGGGAGATCGCCACACAACTAGAGGACATTCGGGTAACTATCAAGAAGGAGTGCATGGATGGTTCAAAGCGAGCTTGAGACTAAGAAAGATGGATGGGTCGAGGTTGTAAAAAAGAACCTTAGACAGGAGGCAAAGAAGAACCACCACCATGAGGAGATCCACATAGTACACACCACCATTGAGGAGGAGCGGATGCGACAGGCTCGCAGGCTCAATGTTCGTGTCTTGTGCACACTACTTGGATACCGCACGGATGAGCCTCTCCCTTTCACCGTAGCCTGGAGAACAGGACGGGACACCACACGGAGAAGAGCACTTATTATTCAGTTCTCAGATGAGGCCGGGAGGAGAGACTTCCTCAGACGACGGGCCGTACTACGCACTACACCGGGCACCCCCATCTATTTGGATGACGACCTCACACGGATGCAGGTAGAGCACAGACGTGCATGCATGCCGCGTGTCCTCCAGGCCCGACGGGAGGGACGTCGTGCCCTATACAGAGACGGTTGTCGTCATTGATGGACGGCCCATTGACTAGGGATTCACGGCCTATGAGACAGCACAGCAGGAGGTGAACATTGCAGTCTCGAACTGCAATGGATCTTTGTGGACACATCCAGGGCGCCTCGAGGAGGTGATGGAGGGCAGAGACATGATATTCTTGACAGAGACACACGAGAGCCCGGGGAGGAGCCTACCGAGGATTGAGGGCTATATGTGGGAGTCAGCTCACCGCCGACAGATGAGACAACACACCACACGATCGGGAGGAGTAGCTCTGCTCTACAGACAGACGCTACAGCAAAGGGTACAGGTGGTAGCCAGAGACCCAGAGGCATGTTTCATGTGGATACGCCTCCAGCTATCAGAGGAGAGAGCAGCATATTTCGCCGTATGCTATATTGCACCCATCGGCTCGCGCTTCACATTCCCCCAAGCAGCCCTAGGGGGGGAGGGACCAGACACCACATCGCCATATGACTGCCTCAGTGACACGATTATGGAGTATACCGAGATGGGCGAAGTCTTCCTCGTAGGAGACTTCAATGCCCGCACTCAGAGCTACCAGTGTGGTATCTACAACTTTGACGACCCAGAGATGCTTCGTACCATAGAGGATATGTCTACACTCGGAGCCTCAGCCAACACCGCCACACCCACCTCATACGGCCGACACCTACTACAGATGGGAGCAGCACACCGTCTCATTATATATAATGGGAAGGCGACCTGGCCCACCTCGGGTGGTCTCACCTGCATTCCACCCATGACACCGCAGGGGGGTAGTGTGGTAGACTATGTTATCGGACTCCCGGAGGCGACACATCTCATCACCTCATTCACTATCCCACCCATACCGATTGGAGCTGATCACGCATATCTTGCCCTCTCCATACGCGGCTCACCATGCATATCCCATCCCGTCACAATACAGCCACATGCCCACACCACCATTCACTTTAGACATGAGCTAGCACATATCTATAGCTCCCATGTTCGAGAGCGCATCTACTCCCTTGATCCCTCTGCCTCATTGGACACCCTCACCGCCCACTTCTCCTCGATCCTCCACACATCCGCTACTCTTAGCTTTCCATACACCACCCGCAGCACTGCACATTCGACACGGCTGGGGCATACACCCCAGAATAGATGGTACGATGAGGAGTGCAGGCGACTATACCGACATCTAAGAGCACAGAGTATCCTTGGATCCATCACAGAGAGGGAGGCACGACGACAGATGCGAGCCCTCACATGCCGGAAGCGGCGAGCTTTCGAGGAGCGACAGGAAGCAGAGTTGTTCGACCTTCTCATGAGTAGGGATTGTGCCACCGCGTGGAGGGCCCTACGTGAGCCACGTCCACCTACACCCATAGTAGATCCTCAGACTTGGCACACCTACGCCCAGAGGTTATATGATGTCCCACGACAGCCACCATTGCCGATCCCTCCCACACCGCGTCCTGTGATATCCACCCTATTCACGGCAGGCATGGTACGACATGCCATCCATAGACTACAGCATGGCCGCTCAGCAAAGCACACGGGGCTACAGGGCGAGCACTTTATATACGCAGTAGATGTAGTTTCCCACCTGATCGCCTATCTCTTCAACCGTGCTCTGGTTGAGGGATTACCTGACTCGTGGACTATGCATACCATTACGCCTATCCATAAGTCCGACGATATGATGGACCCAGGGAACTACAGGACTATTATGATAGGCCATATTCTAGCCAAGATCTATGGGGCAGTACTAGAGGCAGAGCTGAGTACACACGCTGAGGCAACTGGGACTAGAGCACCCGGCCAGGCAAGCTTCCGCCGCACTTTCTCCACCATCGACCACATCTTCGTGCTTCGTTGCTTGATTGAGAGCGCGAAGGCGAGGAAGCAGAGACTATACTGTTGCTTTGTGGATTTCCGCAAAGCCTTCGACATGGTTCCTCGAGAGAGACTACTACGGAGGCTCAAGGAGTTACAGCTACCATCAGACATGCTATGGGCCATCCATGCTTTGTATACAGAGGTCACAAGCAGGGTACGCTGCCCTGGCGGCCTATCAAACAGCCTTGTTAACACCATTGGTGTGAAACAAGGTTGCCCTCTCTCACCCACTCTCTTCGGTCTCTACATCGATGAGATCACAGAGTATATACAACGCGCGGGAGGGCTAGGAGGAGACCTCGGAGGTATGCCAGTACACATCCTATTATATGCTGATGACATTGTCTTACTTTCAGAGACACGGGAGGGGTTGGAGTCACATTTACAGGCGCTCGATACCTTCTGCATGGAGAGAGGACTCAGTGTGAACCTTGGCAAGACCAAGGTCATGATCTTCCATACCTCTAGGACAGTATGCCATCGTGCCTCTTTCACTGCAGCTGGAGGACAGATAGAGGTAGTGAACTCCTACGTCTACCTAAGTGTCACCTTCTCGGGCAGCACAGGGGTATTCTCCATGGCCTAGGCAACGAGAGATAGATTGACGCGCGGCTATGCGGCACTTGCAGGATTGGAGAGACACTGCTTTCAGACACATTTTCAGGAGCCTCGGACTAAGGGGTGGCTCTTTGACACTCTAGTGACACCCGCATTGATGTACGCAGCACAGGGGTATTCTCCATGGCCTAGGCAACGAGAGATAGATTGACGCGCGGCTATGCGGCACTTGCAGGATTGGAGAGACACTGCTTTCAGACACATTTTCAGGAGCCTCGGACTAAGGGGTGGCTCTTTGACACTCTAGTGACACCCGCATTGATGTACGCAGCAGCAGTATGGGCACCAGGGATCACGGAGGCAGTGTGGACGCGGATTGAGAGGCCCCACGTCACCATGATCTCACGCTTGCTCCGCAGCAAGCCCTCCGTTCCACATGACATTATACGAGCTGAGCTTGGCACACCACCAATGCTAGTGGAGGCCCTCTTCCAGTTGGTGACCTTTATTCTGAGAGTCAGAGAGCTCCCCACCAGCCGACTCACCAGGCTTGCATTTGAGAGCTCTAGACATTTGGCAGAGACAGGGCATGAGAGAGTATGGTATGCACAGACATACCGATGGTGAGCAGATCATGGCATGAGCATTACCGATCTCCCCCCTTTTCAGTATGACCTCTCTTCCCCCCACATTACCCTCTCTCGTTCAGAGAGGAACAGGATCATCCGTCAGGACCTACTACAGATACACGTCAGGGAGACATGGATAGCACCACGGGAGCCTCTTCCCACAAAGAGGCAACACTACACAGAGCACTTCCTGACTGTGACAGCTGATGGGTTCATTCAGAGACCAGGATACATGGATACATACATGGCACCAGCTGAGAGAGTGGCGATCGGGAAGCTCAGAGTATCATCACACCAGCTCGAGATTGAGGTTGGGAGAGCGACACATACCCCGAGGGACGAGAGATTATGCAAGATATGCCGAGAGGAGGTGGAGGACGAGGAGCACTACACATGTAGATGCCAGGCATATGAGGACATCAGAGACCGCTACCCACAGCTCTTCAGGGGGCCAAGAGAGATCAGGGCTCTATTGGGGATAGAGGACCAGCGCGCTCTAGGTCGTTTCCTAGTAGAGCTCCAGCACCGCCGTGCATCACTTCTCCAGCAGGAGATGGAGATACACCTGGCTCCCCCCCCTCAGACTTATATTACAGATTTTTTCAGACCCACCGCCACTCGAGGACCCAGCTTGATACGGGATGTCACATTACACAGAGAAGGGGAGCTCAGACGACAGCGTCGACGATCGAGACCCCCACTCCGGAGAGCCAGTCCACATCAGAGAGAGATTCAGGCGATTCACGCACGCCATGACATGGAGATACGGAGACGTAAGCAGCGCACCCCTGTCGATTTGGACGTTCAGAGCATTTTGAGGATCACCATGATGCCTTACCCACCGATGCATTATATCCTACACCCACTCCAGGCACCTAGAGGGTTGTGATACCATCGAGCCTCCCATCCCTATGCATATCATATTTGTATCTCACTCATTGAGCATATAGAGTGCATACGCATAGCACCCCACACCCTTGATGCCAGTTATTATCCACTTCTTTTATACCCGTTTTTTGTACTCAAGCTATAACTATGTTAGCTCCCAACACAATTATTCCTCACTTTATAATTGGCAATCTATTATTTTGATGGGAACCTTATACAAGCTTGTGATCAACATGCTCGTGTGCAAGATGTGTTAAGAGTAAAGGCCTCATGCACTCCTCTTGTACATACATACTCTTTCACACTGTAACTCTCGGAGAGGCATTTGAGTCTTCCATGAGGTCAAAGGGGGTTGACATTGTCATCACAAAGCTATCAAACAATAAGAAGATTCTTTCAACAACTGACATAATCATGATTTACATGTAAATAGGGAAGATCTCATTGTAGTACTTCTCACTACACGAGGAGAAGTAGCACATAGATAGATTGTGTATTCTTGAGCATCCTTCCATGTGACATCAAACAGGAATTCCTTGCCACGTGCACTCCACCTCACATAAGCAAGGTTTATCTAGGAAAGAACTATGCATATGACATTGAAGGCAGAAATACACTCCACTCAGTGCTTGCAAATGGATAGGAGCTACTTCTCCATTATATAAGTTGCATTCCAAGCATCAAAAACTGTCTTCTTTAATATGGCCAATTCAACACCTCAAGATATCACAATTTGGAGGAGACATATGAAAACTACACAAATAAAACCAATGATCATTACCAAGGAAAATAGGAAGTGTACAATTATTTGCGAAGTCAAATTCCCCCAAGCAAATGTCTTGCACTCTCTGACATCAATTCACATGTGGAGCTATGGCACAAAAAACTTGAACATGAGCCAAAGCAAAACACAAGTACTCTTAACTCTTGGTAAAGTTGATACAAAAAATCCAACATTTGATTTTTATCATGATTGCATACTTGGAAAAAATTTGAAATCTCCATATCACATCTCCATATTGCATCTCAAGAAATTTGGCCCTTATTCCTCTACATAACCACCATTTAATAGGCATATAATAATTTGTTCTAATCAACAATCAAAAATGTTATTTCATTTCACAAATTTCAAAAAAGAAAGCTCACGAATATGCTTTGTTGTCATAGTTTAACACTTGATCATGAGCTTGATATTTATGAAAGCACAAAAAGTGTTTACCATCGTTGGTTACAAACATGCTAATAGAGGTAGCTTCTAAAAATATTGAGGCATCTCACCACTTAGGGTGAATGTTAGCAAGATAACCCTCTTCAAAACTTGTTTGAAAACCCTTCGTGCTTCATTGCACACGTGTCAATAGAGATTGCTCCGCAATGTAGTGACATCTGCAAGAAATCTTAAGAAGCTATCAATGGATATACAAAATAGACTAACATCTCATCTATCTTGCACATACTTTTTCCTTGCAGGAATCAGAAATCTGACTTGGGCAGGTCCAAAAGTCCAAATCAAACTTGAAACAAGCCAAGTTTATCCTAGAGTACCTAAATTTGACACAAAAGTTTTAACAGGAAATAGCTCTATTGCTATCACAGAAAACATAACTCCGGCCATAGAAGTATGAGCTTATACATTCATATATTTTTCCTATTCATTCCCCCCTCTCATTGCAAAAAATGCCGACGAACTAGATTAAAAAATAAACAGGCCCAAACTATGTTTTAAACTCAAATCTCATCGCATATGGAAAAACATTATGGACGAATCCAAAACCCACTATAATTCCTCGTGATTGTCCGTGGGTTTTCCCTACACAATACTTGCAATGCTCAGTAAAGTGCATCAACAGACATAAAGACAGCTCCGATAAAGAATCATCTCATAATTGCACAGGAGACTTAAACGCCCACTATTGACACTCAAAAATCAGATATTGATAAAGATGGCTAACTTTGTCTAGCGGAAGATAACAGGGGTGTCTATCCATCATCAGGGATGATTTTGATGCCTGTAAAACAAATGTGAATAGGCATTATAATCCCATGAACATCACATTTATGCTGCGGAGGTATAAATGGGACACTTAGCATGTGCACTTGAGTGGATCGTTTAGAGCAGCAACCTTTACATAAAACCTTGGATATTAGTGCACTGAATTCTGTGTATATAATACCTTAATGAATCTGATGTTTCAACTACGTCCAGACGCTGTTAGTAACAAACCATTACCGTCTCTCTCTCTCTCTCTCTCTCTCTCTCTCTCTCTCTCTCTCTCTCTCTCTCTCTCTCTCTCTCTCTCTCTCTCTCTCTCTCTCTCTCTCTCTCTCTCTCTCTCTCTCTCTCTCTCTCTCTCTCTCTCTCTCTCTCTCTCTCTCTCTCTCTCTCTCTCTCTCTCTCTCTCTCACACACAACAAATAAAAGAATGCAAAAAACTGAGCAACTGATAGAAGGCTACCATGAGCTGGCTCTAAAAGAACGGTATAACTTTGTTGAATGGCAGCTAAAGTTGCGAGGGGGGTGGCAAGTCCATTGACGACGCGTCGCCATGCCATTGCAGAAGAAGCTACAACAGGCGGCTCTCTCACTTGCAGATCACGACAAACTCTTCGTTTGTTCCAAGTTTTGACGTGACTATTGATGGCCTTGAGTGGAGTATATAAGGGGTCTTCCAGCCTCCAGGTATGTGCGTTAATTCTTCTTATTTCCAACGTGAAAGAGGGAGCAGGTGGGAGGATTGTCGATCAACCTCTAACTAGAAAACTAGTCACGTGATTTCGATCTTCATCCCTCGAGTTTCCACGTTTTTATCTAGCTCCGTCATCTAGATCATTGACTTTTCCTCGCGAATCTATGGTACACTGGAACAACGATCAAAACGACATCAGTTCCATCCGGAAATGAGAAAAAAAAGACACTTCCATCGCCCTCCTCCTTCCACGTCAACTTGTTTCTTATGCTTTGCCAAGAGCGGAGGTGTGTGACATGGCATAGGTATGGTTCAAGGGCTCCACGTTTGTGTGAAGATACACATACACATGGCATGTATTCCTTCTCCATCCCCTCGAAGATGGAGTTGGTGCCACCGTATATGAAATGCTATTAGATATGCTCAATGCCTTACCCTCATGTAGCACCACCATTGTTTCATGACACTCTATTTTGTAAGGCCTCCATCATGAGGAGAAGCTATATGGGAGTGTTGCACATTAGTAGGTTCTTGACTTTGAGGTCAAATGAGGTCTAAAGTAGATCGTAGATGGATGGTTAGGAGGGTTATTTCTAAGACATTGGATTTGGGATTAATCCTATGTGAGGATCAATGTAAATCAAGGGCAAGAAACAAAAAACTTTCTTAACTTGAGGAAGGGTTTATTTGATGTGCACCATTGGATTTGGACTTGATCCTAAGTATAGATTAAACAGATCAGGGGCTACAAACAAATGCTTGTTGATGCTACTTTTCTACCATTTTATTTACACCATAAATCGATGCTGGAAATTATTTTTGGCATGGATCAAGCTACCACGACCCTAGAACATGAGTAGGCAAACCTAGGCTTAGAGGACCTTCTAAGTATGGTCCCCTTCCATTTGGGATCATAGTTTGTGGTGTTTGGAACCACTTAGGTGTCCATCTTAGTACCCATTGCCTTGGCCTATAGCCCTTCACCTAGCATCTATCTAGATCACCATCTAAGCTCCGTATAGGGAGTGCATGGGTGGATAGAACCATCTGTATTTTGTGTAGTGTTTGGGTTCCATTGTATTAGAGTTTTGAGTTTGAGTTGAATTGAGTTGAGTTCATCCTCTACTAATCTTGAGTCCACTTTCCATTACGACCATATCTCTTGTGTTTTTCCCATGACTAGCGATATCTCTCTTCCTCTCTAACTTTGGTCCTATATATGTGTGTTGTAGTAACTTCGGCATGGTATTAGAGTTGCACCAATAGCTTATTTCTTACTTCATTTTGTTTTCTTACATGGTATCAAAGCTTAGGAAGGTATAGAAGATTGAAGAGATTGTGGAGGCCCAGGAATCAACTCTAGAGCTTGTGGAAGGAAGGCTTCAACATTCAAGCTTGTGAGAGGCAAATGCTTCATCTCCAAAATTTGTGAGAGCTTGAAGCTTCAACATTGGAGTTTTTGAGGCAAAGTCTTCAGTGTTATAGCTTATGGGAGACAAAGGCTTCAATGCTAGCGTTCCCAAGAGCTAAAGGGTTCAACACTAGAGTTTTTTGAAGGCAAACGTGTCAAGGTTTCAAGTCATGGGACACAAAGACTTCGATACTATGGAGATGGCAACATTTAGAAGTGGAAGTGGAAGTGGAGTTGATGCAATGGAGTTGGGAATTCAAAAACTATGGGTTCATCCACCAATCTTCAATGAAGGCAAGTCAAATGGTACAAAATATTTTCTTTGGAATTTCAAGTTTACAGTTATCCTTGATTCTTATGATCTTTTTGAGATGATGATGGGAAGTGACCAAGAGCCATAGTCTACCTTTGAACCATCAGATCCAAGTATGCTAATTCTCGTAGACACAAAGCTTCTACAAGCTTGAAAGATAAGGAATCCAAACCACAATATTCTATAGTGACCAATGTAGAGAGTACACGGGTGGAAGCAAAATAAAAAAAAGAGTGTACTCACAAAATGAAAGAGTGTGAGAGACTCAACATGAGTAGACCAAGAAATGGGTAAAGTCACATGGATTAGAAATGAGCTTGCCAAGAGCATGGAGTAGACTCTACAAGCTTCTAACCAAGTACAAAGTTGGGGAGGGGTGCTCCTTATATAGAGTTGGAGGAGGCTCTCAAAGGAACATCCTATGTGGGATAATTCCCCTTGAATGAAAATGAATACACTCGAAGAAGCAAATGGAGAGGTACACAAACACAATGAGATACAATATAAAATGATATAAAATGGAGTGTCTCATGGATTAACAAAAATGGAGATGCACTCATGCATATACAAATGGAAACGATGTAGAAGAACTCATGTTGTCAACATCACCTCTGTAGCTCCATTTTGGAATAGTTGAATGCTACAAAGGTCCACCAAGCGCTATAGCAGAACTAGAGATAGAGCCTTCATGAACATGTCTATTAGGTTCTCTTGAGAGGTACATTGCTCGAGAATAATCTCCTTTGATATGAGCTTCTGGTAGATGAAATGATATTGAATCTTGATGTGCTTCATTCGAGCATGGAACACTAGATCCTCGATGATGGTCAAGGTCGTCTAGCTATCAATGATCGACAACCTACAAATACCAATGTTAGATAATAAACCTTCTCGTTACTCGGCCTTGGTGGATGATAAAGCAACTATATGTTTCTTCTTATTTTCCAAGAGATAGGTCTTGAGCATATCTAGAAGTAGACCGTCTAGAATTAGCATCGCCAACCCAATCTAAATCTAAATAGCTAGTGAGATCAATGCCCCCTCTATACCAAAGACCATGATGTGAAGTGAGGGCAAGGTATCGAAGTATTCTCTTAGCAGCATCTCAATGTGTCTGATGATATTGATGTGCAAACTAACTAGGTATGCCAACTACATAGGCAATATCTAGTCTAATGTTGGCCAAGTAAAGTAAAGATCCAACAAGTTGTCGATAAGCATGCACATCCACAAGTGATGATGAATCCTCCTATGTGAGCTTGATGTTTGGATCAAGTGGTGTAGGTACTAAGTGAAATTAGTCCATGTTATATATGGAAAGAAGATCAATGTAGTACCTTTTTCATGAGAGAAATATAATTTCTTATGTTTGCTACACTTCCATGCCTAAGAAGTAGTGAAGTAGACTAAGATATGTCATGGAATACTCAAGGTGAAGCTATGTGATGATGAATAGGGTGTGTTCTTCATCTGAAGCTATCAAAATCAAGTCATCTACATAAAGAATGATTACTGCAACTAAGGAATCTTTCTTATATATGTATAAGTTAGCATTGGCAGTGCTCCTTTGAAATCCGTTAGCTTCAAAGAACTTGTGAATCTTTTCATACTAGGGCCTGAGAGCTTTCTTAAGTCCATAAAGTGCTTTGTGAAGTTTGTATATATTATCTTTCTTGCCTTTGAACTTGAATCCTTTAGGTTTTTTGACATAGAATGCTTCTTGAAGATCACCATTGAGGAAAGCACTTTTGACATCAAGTTGGTAAATGGTCCATTTGAAGTATGCACTTAATGCAAGAATGACTCTTGTAGTTGTAAACCTTGCAGTAGGGGCAAAGGTTTCTTCATAATCAATGTCGTGCTTTTGTGTACAACGCTTAACTACAAGTCTTGCTTTGTACTTGTCCAAAGTACCATCTTATTTGTATTTAACTTATATAGCCACTCAACTCCAATAACTTGATGATCAGTGTTGTTCTTTCAATTGCATCCATCTCTATCTACATAGCTTCCTCCCACTTAGCTTGACCTTGAGCTTCTTTGAAATTGGAAGGCTCTAGAATCTACTGAAGTTGGTCCATAAGTGCATAATTCACATAGTGGCTTTGTTCATGCTGCTTCTTCTCGACGATTCTTTGGGATCTCCTAGGTTGGTGAGAAGTACTTGCTTTTGAGCATTGCTTAGAAATAAGTGTATCCTCCTCTGAAGTGCATATGGGTGGATGCAAACTTGAACTTGGATCTTTGATTGAGTACTTGAACTTGGATCCTTGCTCGGGTGGAATCCTCTTTGGGAACAGGTGCCCTATGTTGCTTGCATTGATTGCAAGCTTGGCAGATATCAAGTACTTCTCCAATATTTGATAATCCCTTAACCAATTGAGATGTTGAGATCTTGATTAAGTAAGATGTGTGACCATATATATGGTGCCATAGGGTGGAAATTGACTCCTTAGTAAGAAAGCCTGAAAGCTTGTACAAGCCTTTATCCTCAACTCCTTGGGCAATAAGGTCCTTGGTGCTAGGATCAATCACCTTCATTGATGTGTTGTCAAAGAGAATTTGTTTGTAATGGTCAATGATTGTGTTGATGGAGATGATTTTCATACACAAGTTAGGTAAAAAAGTATGTTTGATAAGTCCTTGCATTCTCCTTGGTGCATTGTAATTTGCACATTGCATTTACCTTCAATCGGAAGACTCTTGTTATTTCCTAAGTACACTCCTCGAGCATTGGACTTTGTGGAGATAAAGAGGTCTTCACTTGAGAAATGAGACCGATGCTGAGAGGACTTAGATTGATTCTTGGAAGTAGAGGCTTTAGATCTGTTCTTCTTTTTATAACATAACCTCTTGATATGCCCAAATTTACCACAATAGTTGCATGGAAACTTAATGGACAAATGGTTATATCCTTGCTTAGGAGCATTTCTAGATTGATTAGAGTGCTTGGACTTGTTGGCGGGACCCTTAACTTTCATGACCACTTCTTACGATATTGAAGGCTTAGCTTGTGAGTCTTGTAGGAGCAAAATTCTTTGCACTTCCTCCCAGGTTAACACTTTGCCTCGATTGTAAAGCGTTGTTACAAAAGTCTCATAAGGTTTAGGAAGGTTGTTTAAAAGCTTAATGGCCATATCCTTGCTTGAAACCTATCTTCCAGACAATAGAAGTTTGCATTGGTAATCTTCAAAAGTGGCGATGACCTTAGTGATGGGATCATGGGGCCTAATGGTGAGGTTAAGGAACTCTACTTCTAAGGCATAAATTCTAGAGGGAGTCTTATCTTCATAGAGATCCTGAAGTATTTTCCAAGCCTCATGGGAAGTCTTGCAAGAAGTAATATGTCCTTTGGTCAACACATTATTGTAGGGCCCGCTTTATCTTTTACATTCCCAATGTTCCAAGCTGCTAAGTCACTATCCCTTATTAGGCTAAAGTTCCATAGCATCTATTACTTCACACAACAAGTTTGCATATAGGTAATCCCTAATCGTGTTTTTCCACAAATTGTATTTTGTGTCATTTAACCTCTCATCCTTGGGCATGAACATAGGCATAAATGATGGCAAGTACAATTGACTAGAAGACATTGTGTTCAAAATGGTAGACATGGTCACCATTGAGTATATAACTTTACAAATGAATCACAACTCTTGCAAAAGGGAGTCGACACCAAAATGTGAAATGGGGTGGGAGGGCTTAGAGTAACCCTTTGGGACATCTTGACACCTTTGGGGGCTTAGACTAGCCCAAAATGCACTTAGAGACACACTTTTGGGGCTTACAATAGTCCAAAATGCACTTGGAAACCCTTGGAGGCTTAGAGTAACCTTCCCAAGATCACATAGACAATATCCCTTATGCCAAACAATGTGGCAACATGAGGGTTAAAACTCCCCTTAGAGATTACATAATAAGGTTATATGGAGAGATAATGCGGCAAAGATCAAATGGATACAATGAAGAGGAATTGTTAGAGATCCTTATGGAAGGTCGTAGAGGAATTAACTAATCTTTTGAAGGAATCATAGTGATCAACCACCACTATAAGAGGAATCCAAAGAAGTGCCTTCACCACACCTCTGCCTTTCCTTTGTATTATGATTGCTCTATTGTGCTAGATGCTTCTTTGTCAAGTCCTCCATTGTTTTCTCTTTCCTATCCAAGGAGACGATTTTTTATGAATCTTGCTCCTAGGATTGCCTACTTTGTTTGTTGGGTATGAAATTGTTTGTGCTCCTTCATTGCACCCTCTTGTTGTGCATGTGAGGCAAACAGATATCTATAGGATCATCGATTATAGATGAGCTCCATTTACCTTTGCCCTTCTGACTAGCTAAGAAGCATGATCTGCTACATGCATAATGGACCTGTTCTACCTAGACTAATCTTCCTACAACAAAACAGAGACTAACTCCTCAAATGTTAAGGCATTTGGATTGCCTTTCATCATGAACCAAAGAGTAGAGGCAAAAATCTGATATGAATCTAGAAGACCATTCAGAACAATTTTCACGTGAACATCCTTGCAAGACTTCATCAACAAAAATCAATTGTTCCTTCAAATCTTTGATCTCTGTCAAACAAAATTGTCCATAGAATCTCCTTCATTCATATGCTCACCCCCCAATAGTTTTTGGAGGTAACCAACACGAGCCTCATTTCTTGCCTACTACAAAGTGATAAGTGTAACCCAAGCATCCTTTGCTTTTTTTCAAGAGTGAATACGAGGGATAATGGCAGGTTTGACAAACAAAGCTATCAATGCATGTGCTTGAACATCTTTGCCATCCCATGGAAATTGCTCTACAGTAGGTGTTGCAGGAACTGCAACATGAACAAGAACTTGAAGTTCGTCATCTTCAACACCATCTACATCACCTTCAATAACTATATTTACAGGTGTAATAGGTCGTTTTTCAACACCTTGCACACTATTCCAAAATCCTTTTGCGATCAATACATGATGCATCATATATGCCCATGATGGGTAATTGGTACCATCCAACTTATCCTCAACTACCAACATACGGTATACATCATTGCTTTCAGCCATGGCCATTAACTAAAATATCATGATGCAAAAAACTTATTGTATCTCAAAAAGTTGAACAAAACCACCTTGTCGAGCTCTGCTAAACTTGTACTAGATTTTGAGGGGCTTGTATTGAAGAACCAAAACCTGTATATATTTTTGGCATAAAAGGACAAAATTTCTTGCATAGGCATTGTGATAGTGCATTCGGAGGCTGAAATGATCTCATATCCAAATTCGACACCTAATCGCCTTGAGTATGTTCACCAATTTTCGTGTGATGCTGAGACTGTGACCAAAGGGGTGTCGACAATGCCCTAGATGAAGCGGTGACTTGCTCTGATACCAATTCTTGGAGTTTGAGGTTTGTGAAAGCACACAAATAACACAAGGAAGAAGAAGAAGCTTGGAGAACAACACACAATACTAAATGTATTACCAAGTGAATACAAAGATAAGTAACCCATTAAGGTCATAGGCATATATACAAGCCAAGGGAAAAAAACCTCCTAAAGAGGGAAAAGAAATGCCCCGACAGTCTTAAGTGTGTTCACACACATCACTACTGAAATATATCAACAGGGGTGAGAACCTGGGAAGAGCAGGTGTTGATTTGAGGTAGGAAGATAGGTTGTTTTGAAGCTCTTCTGTAGCATTTTCCTCTTGTTGTTCGAAGCAGGGGTACAGAGAAGGAGCTTATGGGTATGACATGTGGGGGAAGATCTCAAAGAGTTGAGCTGATACTCTCTCTCTCTCTCTATTTCTCTTTTCTTTCAACGAGTGACGTGTTTTCATGACCACTTGTATGCTCTCTTGCTCGAGAAGCTACAATAGAAGAAGTGACAGATGGCAACATCAATGTGGAGGATGATTGACTACCAACTTTTCCACAAATTGCAAATATGAAAGTATGTTCTCCTCTACCTAGTTCTTCGATGATCATGTCCCCAATGATACATACAAGATAGTCATCATTTCTTAGTTTATTTCTTTTCTTTGTGGAGTAGCTCATAGATAGAGTATCCTTCTCTTTGTGTAGCTCTTAGAAGGGTCCATCCAAGGTGCAAAAATGCACCAACGTAAATTTGAACATGTGACACAAGGGTAGTGACTTGCATGCAGATATGACTGCACCATCATATGTCAAATAACCTAAAATGAATTTGAACAACACTTCAAGAGAGTGCATGACTGCGACAAAATGCTAGCTAAGGACTTGCAACATATGATGCCTTTGCAATGTGCCAAAGAGTGGCGATGGAACTTCACAATAATTTTTATAAACACTTTAAAATAGATGAGATGAAAAATCAATGCTTCAAAACTGACCACGAAATGGAGCACAAATCACCAAAGAATGCCACCAACAAGGGTGGGAGGGTGGGAAAATAAGGGTAAAGGGGTGGAAAGATGGATGAAAGAGAAGGGTGGGAGGGTGGTAAAATTGACAAAATGAGCCCCAAAAGAGTATAATGATTGATGGTGAAGACTTCTCTCTATGAGAAAAAAGCAAAACCACCAACACTCAAGCATCATCACTACCAAAGTCTACACAATCACTACCAAAGGACAAACCACCAAGATCTCCACGTATTGCTCTAATAGCATTTAGAAAGTACATGTGTGGGAGGAAAAGGAAAAGAAGAATGTACTCACAAAATGAAAGCGTGCAAGATAATCAAAGTGGGTAGACCAAGAAATGGGTAAAATCACATTATTGGAAATGAGCTTGCCAAGAGCATGGAGTAGGCTCTACAAGCTTTTAGCCAAGCACAAAGTGGTGGAGAGGCCCTCCTTATATAGATTTGGAGGAGGCTATCTATGTTACATCATATGTGGGATAACTCCCATTGAAGGAATGAATACACTGGTAGAAGCTAATGACCACGTACCCAAATACAATGAGATACAATATGAAATGATATAAAATGGAGTGTCTCCTGGACACAAGATGGACATGCATTCATGCGGATACAAATGAAAATGAGGTATAATAACTCATGCCATTGACAACCATATGTGTGGACTCTATTCTACCTCTCATTCAACATACATCCAAGGCAAGTGAGGTGTGGAGTATATTAATGAGTCTCTATGAGGTGCAGAGCCAAGCATGCATTCAAAATTTATAAAATCAATTGGAAACAAAGAACTTTGCAAAGAGAAGGCTAAGGCATCCATCACTCATATCAAGAAGCCATGTGATGAAAATGCTTGTGAAGGGATAAAGAAGACTGATGAAGGGCTACCTCGAAGGTGTCTCCAAATTCTCCACTAAAGTATGATCAAAGCGTATCTACATTTCAATGCTAGGTGAGAACTCAAGCTTTGAAATTTGATTTTTCTTAACTATCAAGGGAAGAGGAGTTGGAGCTCAAAGCCCAAGTAAAAAATAACATTAGAGATGACATACTCTCCACCAATGCATCAAGAAAAGGTGGTTCCTCAACCAAAGGTTAAAGTGAAAAGAAGAAGAGTAGTAGTAAGAAGAAGTTTCGAGGATAATGCTTCCATTGCAAAAAGAAGGGACACACGATTGCAAATTGTCAGGTTGTATAATCGTGTATACTCGTGAAAAATGACCCTAGCTAGAGATCACACATTCCATGAGCACACTCAAGTGGTGGCATGATTACCTCATCAAATTTTCAAATCAAGAGTAGACCTGGTCAAGTGCAAATGGTTAATGCATCCCATGGACAAGTGAATATGTGCCACCAGTGAATAACCCACCATACTCACCTTTTATACCAGGATATGCACCATGATACCTATTGTAGTAGCAAACACAAAAATGGGGGTTTCTCTTAGCTCCAAAATCCAACTATGGTTAGTAATTGTTTCTTTTCAAAGTTTTCGATGAGACACATGTATTGGAGCCCTTATGGAAACATTGGGAGTTTTTTGCAGTGCAAGAAAACAATGAAGAAACATGGGGAAGGGTTAAAAAACACTATCTAGCGCACATTCCATGTCATAGGCATGCACATAAGGGAAAATTAGGCAAGAAGGAGTTACCAAATTCTTCACTTCAAATTAGTTCTTCATGAAGGATTTCTAGATTCTTCACTTGAAATGGCAAGAAGTCTTTACAAAAGAGTTAGAATTGGCTTACCTACATGAACCCATAGGTGTATCCTTTCACATTTTGGATGGGATAGTGGCAAAGGCCAAGCACATTGAGGTGCAGTATCACTTCATTAGAGAGTGTTTAGCCACTGAGCGCATTATTCTTGTGAAGGTTCATACTCGAGATAATGTTGGAGATGCTTTGACTAAAGCTCTACCACATGATAGCTTTTGACATTGTTGTTACTTGATGGGGGTTACTTGATTCATGATCTTACATAGTTACTTGTATACTGTGTAACATGTCCATCAAGTGGGAGGTATAGTTTGTATATTTAAACTCAGGTATTCTTTATCATTCTTTATTTTTCTCCCATAGTTACTTTGGCCATATTGGACTTTGGGAGATTGTTACCATTAGTGTCCATGTGAAAGGCCAAATGGCTACTGAACACTTCTGTATATGTCCTTTAATAAAACATATAGTGGCTTGTTCAGCCACAAACTCTAAGTTCGATCACATTTGACGTACAACCTAAGAAATCTGTGTTCATGGTCTGTGTATTGTGTGTTTTCTATGTATTCGGCAATCCCTGTGTAGAGTATTGTGTGCAATGCTAGAATTCGAGTTTGTAAAACAAGGGTATCATTGTGGAGCTCTTGAGAAGGAGATTCTACCATCATGCATCACGAAAGAATTACTTCAGAGACATATTAAACATGTATGCATATGCAAAAGCCTTGTAAATATACACTTCAAGAAGTCCTCAAAGTGTTTCAAAACATGCCTTGTAGACTACTGAAGTAGCCCACAGGGAGAGGAATGATGATATACTATATTCTTAGCCAATGCAATGGAACTTTGACTATTACTTAGCAAACAAGGTACATGATGAGGTAAACCCATATCACAAGCAATGCGAGAAAGCCACAATGCTTCCTTACATGCCTCACTTGCTTCTGTTGAAATTTGGGGCCCCAGGATCATTCCAATGCTAAAACTTTTTGAGCATACACACTTAATTAATTAAGATGATAAGTGAGAGATAGAAAGAAAGAGATCTTGAGACAAGAATAGAGAACGTAAGTTGGATGCTTACTCACTAAAAAATAGATGTCCAAATTACAACCTGGGAGTACTACTCAACCATAGAAAGTGCTGCACTCACTAATGGAAGAATATCCAAGAAGATGATGATACAAAATTTAGATTATGTTGAAATAATCTAAGTGTGTGTGAAGTGAACGAGCAACAAAGCTAACCTTATTCTCACAAAATAGTGTAACAAAATTGTAAATCAACCAACCCTAATTTTGAGATTAGGGTAGAGAAACCCTAAAAACAAAATATAAGGTTAACTCACAAAAGATAGTTACCACCACCTTGTAGAAGACTTCTTGCTCCAAGAGAGTAGCCTCTCCTTCACCAAAACTGCACCTCCAAAGCTTCAAAACACTAAGAGTTGGCTTGAATTGTATTGTAGATTGTGCCCACATGGTTCTTATATAGGTGAGGTTCTCAAAATAAAGCTATAGTGAAGAACCTTTAATAAAGCAAAATCGTAGCCTCCTCCATAAAGCAAGAACATACATAGCGCAAAACTTCCAACGTTGTTTTATGATCGCATGCTTTTTAATAGTGTGTGTTGTTGGCTTAAAAATAGAAGTCGATGTCGATCGTATGCTTTTCAAATCGTATTTTTCTATGGAACGTTTGCTCTGCCTTTGTTTTGTTTTCTTTTAGCTTTCTAAAAGATGGTTTCACACTATGAAGTTTCAAGTTCACATGGAATAAGAACTATTGGACATTGATTCCAACAATCCCTCCTTCAATATCACAACGGTACAAGCTTCAGTATCCTGCAAATCTTCTCATGACTATCTCTAGTCAATGCTTTGGTAAATATATCTGCAACATTCTCACTAGAAGGAACATAAACCAGCTCAATGTGCTTCTTACTCTGCTCTCGAATATAGTGGTAGTGTACCTCTATATGTTTTGTCCTTGCATGATGCATTGGATTCTTTGCTATAGCTATAGCACTCTGGCTATCTGAAAATATATGAATGGGTTCATGTACTCTCACATCAAGATAATTGAAAATCTTCTGCAGCCATACTGACTCTAGAGTAGTTGTAAATGTTGCACTATATTCAGCTTCACACGATGAAGTGGCAATAGTGGGTTGTCTCTTCAAAAACCATGAGATAAGATAATCTCCAAGATAAAAACAAAATCCACTAGTACTTCTTCTTGTGTCTCTATCACCCGCCCAATCAGAATCTGAAAATCCTTTTAGTAACAAATGTGTAGATTTCAAAAATACCATAGCAAAATTTGAAGTTCCCTTCAAATATCGAAAGATCTGCTTTACTGCTTTCCAATGTAACACTGTCGGATTCTGCATGAACCTTGATACTTGAGAAACTGCAAACTGTATATCAAGACGTGTATTACAAAGATATATCAAGCATCCAATTGCTTGACTATATAAAGTAGCATCAAATGGCTTTGCATCTCCTACCATTTGTAAATACATGTTCTGATCCATAGGTGTTTGCACAGGTTTAGAATCACTCATCTGAAACCTCTCCAAAAGTTTCTCAATGTACTTCTACTGTGTCATATAGATACACTCATCTTGAAACAGAAATTGAATCCCAAGATAATAATGCAAAATGCCTAAATCATTCACATCAAATGTTTGCTTCAATTGTTCTTTGAACACTTGCAAATCTTCATCTATGGGACCTGTGACTATAATATCATCCACATAAATGATTGCTATAATCATCATACCTAGTTTAGCTTTAACATAAAGAGTTGGAGCTGTATCTGAGTTATGGAAACCAATGGATAAAAGATATGTATGTATCTTTTCATACCATGCTCTAGGTGCCTGTTTTAAACCAGATAAAGATTTTATAAGCTTACACACTAACTGTTCTTTACCTGTCTCTTCAAAACCTTCTAGCTGCTGAATATACACATCCTCGTGTAAATCACCATTAAGAAAAGCATTCTTAATGTCAAGTTGATATATATGCCAACCAAAATATGCTGCTAAAGCAAGTATTGACCTAATAAGATTCATCCTAGATGTAGGAGCAAATGTCTCATCATAATCAATACCTTTTTGTTGTGCATATCCTTTGACAACCAATCTTGCTTTGTACCTATCAATAGTACCATCTACTTTCCTTTTGATTTTGAAGATCCATTTTACATCTATAGCCTTCTTTCCTGCTGGTAACTCACACAGCTACCAAGTTTGATTCTTATGAATAGAATCAATCTCTTCTTGCATAGCTTTTTCCCAAATAGGAATGTTAAGTGCATCTTTAACACATGCAAGTTCATCTTCAATAGTCGTAAGTGCCAAAATATCATGAATCTCAAAGTCTTCAACAAAACTTACATGATCTCTTTGTTGTTGTTGTCTAGTCTGACTTCTTGTTCTTACATGATCTTGTTGTTGTTGTCTAGTATGACTCCTTGTACTTCCAGTAAAAGTCTTTATACCACTATCTTTCCAAGTCTAATATAACCAAGTAGGTGTATCCTTAAATAGTGGTGAAGCTCTTTCTGAACTTTCAGCTTCCATAGAATCTGGAAATTGTCTTGCCGAGGTACTAGGACTTTTTGGAACTCTAACTTCTTCCATTTCTGGAACCAAACTCTCATGTGGAACTGACTCTGTAGAAGGTTGTGAAATTCCTCTTTCTTCAACTCTTTCTTGAATCCTAGGAATTTTAACTTCCTCATGATATGGCTAAACATGTACATCCAAAATCTTTCTAAAAAATCCATAGTCATTTTCACAAATGAAC
Source organism: Ceratopteris richardii (assembly GCA_020310875.1). Taxonomy (NCBI): domain Eukaryota; kingdom Viridiplantae; phylum Streptophyta; class Polypodiopsida; order Polypodiales; family Pteridaceae; genus Ceratopteris; species Ceratopteris richardii. Next base: position 96,503,649 of record CM035437.1, read on the forward strand.
TCTAAAATTTCTGCTTCTTTATCATAAACCTTATTTTCAGCAATATAAGCATTATGTGAAAGAATAACTTTGCCTGTCTCTGGAACATAGAACTTGTATCCTTTACTCTCAAGAGGATATCCAATAAAAACACCTTTCTTTGCTTTTACATCTAGTTTGCCTCGATCCTTTTTCTCAACATGTACATAAGAAAGTGATCCAAACACTCTGAAGTAACTCACATTAGGTTTTCTACCTTAATAAGCTTCATACAATGTGATTACCTTTAAATATTTTGTAGATGACCTATTTAAAATGTGATTAGCTGTATGTACTGCATCAAACCAGAATTTTGGTGAACGCTTCTTGGATGCCATCATGCTCTGCATCATTTCAACGAGTATTGTATTCTTTCTTTCAGCAACACCATTCTGCTGAGGAGTATAAGCAATAGTAAGGTGTCAAGTAATACCTTTCTCTTCAAGAAATGTCTGGAACTCATTTGACAAGTATTCTCCACCTCTATCGCTTTTGAGAATCTAGATAGTTACCTGACTTTCATTTTCAACCATAGCTACAAATTTCTTGAACATAGGAAAGACTTCTGACTTCAACTTAAGATTATAGATCCATGAGTATCTCGTAAAATCATCAACGAATAGAACAAAATACCTGAAACCCTGAATAGAGTCTTCTCTCATGGGTCCATTCACATCTGAATGAATAATCTGCAATTTCCTGGTAGCTTTAATATGACCATGTTTCTTGAAAGGTAGTTTATGCATCTTACCTTCAAGACATCCTTCACATATGTCTGAATCATCTGGTAGCTTGAATGAGGGTAAACTCTCAACCATACCTCTGTCTTTGATACTCTTGAGAGCTCCAAAACTAATATGTCCAAATCTCTCATGCCATAGCTTCATATCTTCCACCGGTGATGAAGATTTGACGGCATATGCTTTACTGATTTTTGACAAAACAAAGATCCCTCCTCTATGCTCACCTTGCAAAATACACTTGTCGTCTTTGTGTGATAAGATCTTACAAAGATCTCTCTCAAATACAACTTTAAAACCATCACCTAAAAATGCAGATATAGATAGCAGATTCTTCTTCATTTCAGGTACATATAAAACATTTGAAATCTGAAAATTACCACCTTCTCTTGACTTTAGGGTTATTGTATCTATTCCCACAACATCCAAATCATTGCCACCTGCAATAGTAACTCGTCTACCTGAAGAATAGGAAAGAGAAGAAAACACATCTTTGCAACCTGTCATATGCTTTGTAGCACATGAGTCAAATATCCAAGGACTTGCTAAAAGAACTTGTAAAGCTTCCTTATCAAAAGCTACTTCCTCAATGGTGATACATGCATAAGAATCACCTTGAGATTTCCCTGTTTTATCATCTTTTGCAACATTACCTGATGCCTTTTTCTTTTTTGCTGCAATCCTTTTATAACATGCTGCTTTTAAATATCCAGGTTTCTTGCAGTAAAAACATATTACTTCCTTCTTCTTAGAAGACTTCTCTTTAGATGTAGTAGAAACAAAATATGAAGTAGAAGGTGAGAGGGACCTACTTTCCTTCTTGGATTGCTTTTCCTTCTTATCCTTCTTCTTCTTTTTACCCTTTGATGAAGATGAAAGTGCTTCTTCATTCTCTTCCATTCCCTTCAACTGATCTTCATCTTGAAGCAACAATAATTCTAACTCTTCAAATGTAACCTCTCTATCTCTTGTGGTAAGGGTAAGAGTGGTTATAAAAGATAGATATGAAATAGGAAGTGAATTAATCAGTGTATTTACCATTTCTTCATCTGATATCTCAACTCCTACATTTAGAAGTTGAGCTCTCAAGTCAATGAGTCTCGTAATGTGTGTTTGAATTGACTCACTAGCTTTCATCCTTGTATTTGCTAGTTGTCTCCTCAAGTGAGCTTTCCTAACAGGATGTCTGCTCTGAAAAAGATTCTCAAGCTTCAATGAAGCTTGTCAAGAACTTCTGCAAGATCTGATTTGTGGTAGAATATGCTTTTTAACACTCATTGCTATGAATGAGAGTGCTAAAGCATCTCTAGCATCCCACCTTACCTGATCTTCAGTAGGAGGAACTGTAGATAAAGACCTACCTGTGACTCTGGATGTCGAAGTGGTTACCGCTTTTTTAGTTGGTTCTATAATAGTAATTCCAGTACCTCTTGAAGCTGTTGTAGCCCCGTCTTCACCTTCTCGTCTTGGTCTTGTTAATGATCCATTGACGATACTCCATAAATCCTTTGTCACTAAAACATTCATCATCATGAAACTCCACATGGGATAATTAGAAGATCCATCCAACTTGTCCTCAATCTCAATTTTAATCTCACTCATCTTAACTAAGTGTGTGTCAATTATGCTCTGATACCAAGTGTTGTAATTTGGGGCCCCAGGATCGTTCCAATACTAAAACCTTTTGAGCATACACACTTAATTAATTAAGATGATAAGTGAGAGATAGAAAGAAAGAGATCTTGAGACAAGAATAGAGAACGTAAGCTTGATGCTTACTCACTAAAACTAGATGTCCAAATAATAACATGGGAGTACTACTCAACCATATAAAGTGTTGCACTCACTAATGGAAGAATATCCAAGAAGATGATGATACAAAATTTAGATTATGTTGAAATAATCTAAGTGTGTGTGAAGTGAACGAGCTATAGAGCTAACCTTATTCTCACAAAATAGTGTAACAAAATTGTAAATCAACCAACCCTAATTTTGAGATTAGGGTAGAGAAATCCTAATAACAAAATATAAGGTTAACTCACAAAAGATAGTTACCACCACCTTGTAGAAGACTTCTTGCTCCAAGAGAGTAGCCTCTCCTTCACCAAAACTGCACCTCCAAAGCTTCAAAACACCAAGAGCTGGCTTGAATTGTATTGTAGAGTGTGCCCACATGGTTCTTATATAGGTGAGGTTCCCAAAACTTCAATAAAGCAAAATCATAGCCTCTTCCATAAAGCAAGAACATACATAGCGCAAAACTTCCAACGTTGTTTTATGATCGCATGCTTTTTAATAGCATGTGTTGTTGGCTTAAAAATAGAAGTCAATTTCGATCGTATGCTTTTCAAATTGTATTTTGCTGTGGAACATTTGCTCCACCCTTGTTTTTTTTTTTTCTTTTAGCTTTTTGAAAGATGATTTCACACTATGAAGTTTGAGGTTCACGTGAAATAAGAACTATTGGACATTGATTCCAACAGTTTCAACATACTCTGCTTTTGTGGTGGAAACAATCATAAGTTAGACATTTTTTATAAAGGATTTGGGGGATTCCAAACATATTCTTGGAATGCACATTACTCGTGATATGAGTAAAAGATGCATATACGTGTCTCAAAGTGAGTACATATCCAAACTACTTCACATGTTCAATATGTAGGGTGGAAACACATTGAGTACACCTTTACCCACATATGTGAAATTGAGCAAGGATGATTGCCCCAAATTAGATGAGAAAAAGGAATTCATGACCAAAATTCCTTATCAATCTACTATTGGTAGTCTCATGTATGCTCTAGTAGCTATGAGACCAGACATTGCATTTGTAGTGGGAGTTTTGAGTAGATATATGTCTAATCCTAGCAAGAAGCATTGGGAAGCAATCAAGATGATTTTGATATATCTGAGTGGCACTAAAGACAAGTGTCTATGCTTAGCTAGAGGGAAAAAATCCATTATTGGTTACAAAGATGTTGACTATGGTGGTTGTATAGACAATCGTAAGTCTACATCAGGATCTCTCAACAAACTATAAGGAGGTCTACTAGAGAGAAAAGGAAACCTAGAAAGGTATGGCTATGATACTTCTTTGATCACTAAGCACTCAATATACATAGCACATGACTCAAACTTTGAAGAACCATCTACATATGAAGAAGCCAAGAAGAATCTAGAATAGAGAAGTGCCATGGAAGAAGAAATAGAAGCTCTACAAGAAAATCAAACTTGGGAATTGGTACCTAAGAAACCATCTATGAAGGCCATCAGCTCAAGATGGATATACAAGGTAAAGAAGAACTCTGATGGCTCAATAAAGAGGTACAAAGCAAGGCTAGTAGCCAAAGGGTTTGCCCAAATCCAAGGTATTGATAATGAAGAAACATTTTCACATGCAAAAATTCCTACTATTAGAGTACTCATGAGTGTTGCATCTTTCAAGAATTGGAAGATATATCAAATGGATGTTAAAAATTCTTTCTTAAATGGTTGTATTTTAGAGGAGGTATATATGACTCAACCTCCTGGCTTTGAAGATCAATCATACCCTGAACATGTATGCAGATTGAGGAAATCTTTGTATGTCTTGAAGCAAGCTCCTAGAGCTTGGAATCATAGACTTGTCACTTGCTTGCAGTTAAAAGGTTTCATTGTAAGCAAAGAAGATCCTTCCCTCTTCATTAAGAGGAATCATTTAAAGGTCATATAACTTTATGTATATGCTGATGACATAATCATTACAGGTAGTGATGCAGATGGAATCAGGAAAATCACAAGATCCCATAAGCGATATCCAGATTGTCCTTCTCGACCATATCCAAGAAAAATGCATTTCTTTGACTTATGGTCCAACTTTTATCTAAGATTCTTGGGTATATGAACATATGGTTCACACCCAAAAACTCAAAGATGATCATAATATGGTGGCTTTCCTATCCATAACTCTTGTGCAACTTTCAGCTCTAAAAGTACTAGGTGAAAGGTTAATCATGTGAATTGGAGTTAATACTACTTCTACTCAAAGGCCTTGTGAAAGGTTTGCATGATGCAGCATAGAAAGTACTCTATCCTGAATAGTTCTATTCACCCTTTCAACTACACCATTCTATATTGGGGTATAAGGAGCTATAAACTCTCTATAAATCTCTCGAGCACAACAGAAAAGGCTGAGTTCATGTGAGGTATACTCACCCTCATTATCTGAATGTAAAGCTTTGAGCTTAGTTCCTTTTTTAGTCTCAACTCAAGCAAGCCATTTTTTTAAGATAGGGAATACCTCATCCTTCGATTTGATATATACCCAGACTTTTCTAGTAGCATCATCTATGAAAGTGATAAAGTAAAGAGAATCACCTAATAACCTTGTGGGCATAGGACCACACGCATCTGTATGAACGAGATCCAAAGGCTGAATTGAAGAGTCAATGTGGATTTTATGCACATTCCTAGTTTGCTTTCCATATTGACGATGCTCATAAAATGAAAAATTAGAGAAAGATAACATAGGTAAGTAGCCAAAATGAGAAACATTTTCCATTCCACTATGAGATATGTGACCCAAATGGCCATGCCAAATACAAATCATAGGGTTTTCAGTAAGAACTAACAAGTGTTCTTTCTATGATACAGAAAAGGGATAAAGTGAGGCAACATATTGCCATTTGAAATGCGAAAAGATTGAGCATAGAAAACCACCTTATAACCAAGGTCATCAAGTTGACCAACTGACATCAAGCTACATGATAATTGAGGTACATGGTGTACATTATGCATAGTAAATTTTGAACCATCAATGAACTGCACGACCACATCTCCAGTCCCCACAATGTCACGCTACTAAGAGTCACCAAGTCTCACGGTACCAAGAGACTTTGCTGCATAATTAGAGAACCATTCTCTATGCGGTGTCACATGGAAAGAAGCACCAAAATCTAGCCGCCACATGTGGGAAAGAGAATCAGCCATAAGAGCCTCAATGGGCACATTATTGTCAAGTGTCAACACATCAACATCATCAGGAATAGCATTAATTTCTTCAATCTTCACAGTCAAAGAAGATGATGTAGGTAAGTTTTTAACATGCCCATCAACATTCTATCCTTTACCTTTAGCATTCTTTAATGCATAGCAGTCTTTCTTTGTATGTCCTTTCTTGTGACAATAATGGTATTCGATATCCCTCTTCCTTGATTTACATCTATTCTTATTTTGTTGACCATTCTTTTCCTTGTTCTTGCTCCTGCCACATTGCTGATTGTTTCCTTGGTAAGAATCATGAACATAATATGCATCTCCACTCTGAGTGCCAACCATAGATTTTCTATGAATCTCCTCACTCAAGAGTGCTCCACATACGTCATCATAGACTAGTCCACCACCAAGTTCACTATTGCTAATAGCTATGCAAATTGTATCCCATGATGATGGCAAGGTGCATAACTACAAGACTACTTTCACTTCATTATCCATATCCATTTTTTGAGCCTATAACTAGGAGAATATAGCATCAAACTCATTTAGATGAGAAACAACACTATATGTGTCGTTGGTGTGAAGATCATATAACTTTCTCATCAGATACACTTTATTTGATGTGGTTTCTTTTTCATATGTATTGCATAACTTCTTCCAAAGCTCCTCTGCACTTTGACAGTTTAATATTGTAAAGTAAACATTATCTGACAGGTGCAATCAAATGGTAAACTTGGCCATTTCATCTAACTCATCCCAATCATCATCATCATCCATATCAACAACCTTGTTTGAGATTCCATTTATTGGCTTCCACTGTCTCCTTTGAATTAGCACAACTTTAAACAAATTCTTCCATAGAGCAAAGTTTGTGCCATCAAATTTTTGGATCTCAAAATGGTCTTTGCCTTGCAATTTAAAGCTCCTCTTGGGAGAGCTAGCACTAGACCTAGATCCACCAAATGTGCCTGAGATTTATGATACCATGATGATAGAGAACTGACTAGAATGAAAACGGAGCTAGAATAGTCTAGGCACTACTAAGATTCAATAAAGTATGACCAAGTGTAAGAGTTTGGGGGAAAAAAATCAAGTCTTCCCAGAAAAATGGATTAATGAATAGCAATGACCCAAAAGGATTATGTGAGAGTGAATGTGCTCACATCAAGAAGTGTATAAAGGAGTAAATTGACCACTATATAATTGGCAAGGCTAATAAACCTAGAATTTTTTGTGCCAGATTCTCCTCTACAAAATGAGCATATGACTAGTGTCAAAATCTCATAAAACTGCAAGTACTAACATGGAAACCTGCATAGTGAATTACTGACGCTACTGCATATAATCAGTTACCCAAAACAAGCCAACTAGGCTTGTTAAGCACCTATGAACAACTAGCATATATCTTCTGTGGTGAGGTTTGGTAAGTCTTCCACTTGTGTCACCAATGAGACCTCGACATCTGGGTATCTCCCTGTTAAGAAAACCTCACCACAACCCTCTTTATCAAACGTAAAAGGCTTTTTGCAAAAAGTGTAACTGCTATATCAATCACCACATGGATGTACATAAGCGATATCCACAAAAGCATACAGAGTATGTATGTGCTCAGTATATGCACCAAAATGGTGCTAAAAGGCTGAATTCACAGCCCAAATGCTAGCCAACAACACTTGCATGTCAATAACTCTGTTCTTTAGACTCAAAAAACCTCTATAAACTTGTAGTGGTGGGTGACCTCCCGAGAAGTATCGCGAACCTCTATCTTCCTTGATCGTTGAGGTCCTCCCTCATGCATAGCCAATAGTGCCAACGATGACTTTGGTGACTCGAATGACAAGGTATGCCAAGCCACCTTAGTCATAAGCCTTGGTTGGGTGGGTGGGTGCTCGCTTTGCTCACTCAAAAGGAACAAATTCGTTTGCATCAAAATGCTATGATACCAATGAAATAATTCTTTGGAAATGCATGATGATAGACTCTCCTTCTCGAGAGCTCCACAATGGTACCCTTGTTGTAGAAACCCAGACTCTAGTGCCACACATAGTACTTCACACAAGGGTTGTAGAATACATAAAAGACACACAATACACATACCATGAACATAGATTTATTAGGCCATACAAATGCGATCAAACTTAGAGTCTGTGGCTAACTAAGCCACTATATGTTTTATTAAAGAGCATATACAAAAGTGTCCACTGGCCATTTGGCCTTTCACATGGACATTGACGGTAATAGTTTCTTGAATGATGTGCATTAAGAAATTTGAGATTTTGGGGGGCCTTTTTTAGCTTTTTCCTTGCTTCAATATTTGGTCTTTGTTTCCTTTTTTTTTTCTTCACCTTCTTTCCTCTGCAACACTCTACCCCTTCTAGTGTATGTCATCCTTCACATAGCTTCTTCGTATTTTCATGATATGCGACTTTTGGGTTGTGACAGTATGTACTTTGTGTTATATGTATTCTTCAAGCACTGGAGGAAGGATCTTCTTCACTCCATCTGATATTCTCAAATCTTCCAACCATGGTACTTCAAGAATTCATTCAATGCTTGTCGGCCTAACACCCTCAATTGAATGATCATCATTACTTTGAGTAAACCTTAGTGTTATTGTATTCCTTGAGAATTCTTTTATCTATGAAAATATTCATAAGTCTTTATGGATATTTTGACTTTATTATTGGTAAAGAATAAATATGGGAAACTCAAAATCCACGATTCATGAGGCTGGTAATCAACCAACTACCAAAATCAAGTTTGAAGCTTGATTCTATATTTCCTAGATTATAGTAAAAAAGGTCATGATCATAACAACTTACCTTACAAATAATTTTTGAATTAAAATAGCTTGTTAATGTCATGGAATCCACAAGGGGTCTTTATAAAGCCTCAAGAGAACTTTTATAATATGGTTAAATGAATGTACAACAATTTTTTATCTTCATCTTCCTTATTGCTCACTTTCTTACATCATCTTCTCCATAGTCTACTGACTTCAAGAGGCCATTCTCAATCATGAGATATCTTGTGCTTATGAATAAGGGATCACTATAAAGCTATTAGTGTCCACTTTATGTGTAGAAAATATTGTATCATTTGGTTTCATAGATTGTGAGAAATAGAGCTTTTAAGATGTCAGGGTCATTCTCTGCATATCTTGGAAAAGTCAGGAGACATCTAGTCAATGCTAAGCTCATGATTAGAACATAGATTGATTATAAATTGGTTTCTTGTGCATAATATATATTCAACCCTATACACCACCATCCTCTAAGAGGAATTTAGCCAATAATCAGGTTGAGAGCACTAAGCTTTAGAAGTTACATATTCCAATAAAAATAGTAAGTTTTTCTTGTAGTGGCTCATGTGTAAGTTATCTCTTTTGGATCATTTGTTTCTTCCAAAGAATATAGGGTGTTTTATTGCATTGTATTGAAGCTTAAAAGGTATATTAAATTCTCCAAAAGCTAAAGCACACATCATGTGTTGGTTAGCTAGATCAAATTTCAACATCTTCAAGCATAGATTTCTACTAACCTTCAATCCTACTGTTGGAGATAGACATCTGTGGAAGCACGCGAAGATCACAAGGAAGGAGAAGAAGCTTGGAGCACAACACACAATACTGAATGTATTACCAAAGAATGTACAAAGATAAGTAGCCCATTAGGGCAATAGGCGTATATACAAGCCGGGGGAAAAAAACCTCCTAAAGAGGGAAAAAAGTGCCCCGACGGTCCTAGAGTGTTCACACACATCACTACCTAAATATATCAACAAATCCCCCCTGTGAGTGATGTAGTGAACAAGTAGTTAGCACTCATGTATAAGGAGCTGCCAAGCTATGTGGAGATCACTCCAAAAAAGGAAGTAAGCCCAAAGCTTTGTGAAAAGCTTCAAACTTCTCCCGAGGCAAAGCCTTCATGAAAAGGTCTGCAATGTTCTCCTGCATGGGCACATATGCCAAGCTGATCTCCCCAGCAGAGAACCTCTCCCTGACATAATGATAATGCACCTCAATGTGCTTAGTGCGAGCATGGAACACAGGGTTCCTCGCAACTACCAATGCGCTCTGATTGTCAGTGAAGATGGTGGTGGCAGAAGACTAACCAATACCCAAATCAGCCATAAGGCATCTGAGCCACACACACTAAACAGTAGCTGTGAAAATTGCCCTATACTCAACCTCACAACTGGAAGTGGCCACAGTAGGCTGCTTCTTTCTCAACCAAGATATACATGAGCTACCAAGCATGAAGCAAAAGCCACTAGTGGACACACGAGTGTCATAGCAACCAGCCCAATCAAAGTCAGAAAAAGCATGCAAATTTGGTGGTAGTGATCCCCCCTTGGGATAAAACAAACCAAGTAGCCGGGTACCACTCAAGTAGCAAAAGATGCGCTTAACCTCCTACCAATGCTTTACTCTTGGGCAATGCATAAACCTTCTCATCTGTGAGACAACAAACTGAATATCTGACCGAGTAATGCATAAGTAAATCAAGCATCCAACAACCTGCTGATAGAGAACAACATCAAATGCATCTCCAACATCATGAAGACTCAGTCGTAAACCTGTTTCCATAGGAGTGGCAATAGGTTTATAGTCTTCAAGGCCAAAACGCTGCAATAATGTGTCAACATATTTCGTTTGACACAAAGCCATTCCACCATCAACGTGCATAAACTGAATGCCCAAATCGTGATGCAAATGCCCCAAATCAGACATCTCAAATGAGGCATGCAAATCAGCCTTAAAATCAGCAATATGCTTCTCAATAGGACCAACGAGCAACATGTCGTCAACAATGATCAGAAGCACATCATTAGCACGCTTAACGTATAAGGTGCTTTCAGTCGGACTGTTCTCAAAACCATGTGCAACCAGATAGGCATGTATCTTCTCATACCAAGCACGTGGTGCTTGCTTTAAACCATATAATGCCTTCTTTAACCTGCACACTTGGTTTTCATGCCCTTTCTAGACAAAGCCACGGGGATGAAAAACATACACTTCTTCATGCAAGTCACCATTCAGAAATGTTGTTTTACTATCCAATTGATGTACATTCCAACCATGATGAGCTGCAAGTGCACAGATGCTTCGAACAGTAGTCATACGGCATGTAGGTGCAAAGGTCTCATCAAAATCAATGCCTCTTTCCTGTGCATAACCTTTGCAACAAGCCTAGCCTTATACCTATCACGTGTACCATCCAGTTTATGTTGGAGCAAGTCTATGACAAGCCTAAGTATTGTCTTGAGTCCCACAAAGTCATAGAAGAAGCCTTAAAATGAAGACAATGTAAAGTTCACTTGTGAACTACCTCTTGTAACTTTTGAAGAGTTTAATTAATGTAAAAGTGAGAGAATCTCAAGTGGTTGAGTCCACTTGATCAAAAAGGGAAAGAGGAGCGACGAATTCGTGATTTGTGGTAGGTAGAGAATCAAATCAATCACTAATTGATTGGAGAGTGATTGAGGGAAGTTAGCCTCCCAAAGCCAACTATAAATAGATGGCAGCTTTAGTCGTGGTTAGAGAGACCTATGTGAAGACCTCCAAGAGCTTAGCTTTATGCCATATCAAGGTGTGATTACAAGGCACACATATGTATCAGTAAGTTCATTGTATTGTACAAGCAATATACTTTCATTTTCATGATCATTTGAGTTCATATTTCCATGTTCTTGTGAAGTGTACTACTCACTGCCATATCTCTCAGTTTTCTCAGTCAGATTGCAGAGATGGTTTCTCTGAGCTTGGTGCATCATTTTCAGTGATTTAACTTGGTACCCGACTTTTTTACTCATCTTGGCAGAGCTGTTTCTCAGTGTGTACTTATCCAAATGCAATGATTTAAAGCTTGTTGGATTTAGCTTATTGTCTAGTATAAGCGTACAAATTTTCATAATCATTGGATTCTTAAATCTTGAGTTATGTTTATTTTTTTGCTCACTGGTCTCATTATTGTAGCAGCCCGTGAAAATCGGGATGATGTCATCACTTGCTAAACATCATTCTCAGTGTGTGGTTCATTATTTTTGATGAGATTACTCTTGAAAGTTAGCTCTTTAAGTTTACTAGACTTCCCCAAGAGGAATTAATCTAATTGCTGCTGTGCTCAGAGAATTATGCAAAACATTGGATAGGTGTATGAACAAAAAATAACAAGTTTTTCATCTCTGAGCTAACTCCAACTTATCTGTTTTGATCTATCTTTTTGAGAGTGATCTTCCAAGGTACATAGGGTGTCTAATACATCCATTGGCAAGCTAAAAGGGCCCACCATATACTCCTGGAGTTCATTTGGCTGGTGTAGATCAAGGATTCTGCAACACCTCTTCATCTTCAAGCACATACCTGTCCATCTCTTCATAGTGGTATCAGAGCAAGGTTGGACAACATGGCAGATGGATTTCCTTCATCAATTGAAAAATTGGATAGAGGTAACTACTCAGCTTGGTCATTAAGAATGGAAGCTTATCTCCAAGGTAGAAGTTTATATGGTTATGTGGCTGGAGATGAAGTTATGCCAAGTTTCAAGAACAAAAGTCAACCAACACAAGAAGAGCAAGAAAGATTGAGCACATGGTGCTCCAAGGATGCACTTGCAAGGTCTTATCTCCTTAACTCTATCTCATATTTTTTCTTTTCCTCACGTTAGAAGTTGTAAGACATCTCAGGAAGTGTGGGATGCACTTGAGGCCTTCTTCGCTTCAAGTACCAAAGCTATGAAGCATCAACTATGGCTGGATTTCACAACTCTCAAGAAGGCTCCCAAACAAAATGTGACTCATTTTGTCACAAAGCTCAAGGACATAGCAGATCAGTTGGGAAGCATTGGAGAGGTAATAGATGAAGAGCAAATTGTAAGGCAGGTCATCAATGGCTTGAAGGCAGATGACAAGTGGGAAGCATTCACCATAGCTATGGATTTGTACATGGACATGCATGTACCTGATTTCATGTACCTGATTTCAATACACTCATTGGACAACTACTTACTCAAGAGGCAAAGCTTATCAATGCTGATGTATAAAACACCACAAGAAATGAATTAATGTGACACTAGAACACCTCTATGGTCACCATTAACTCATTGCCACTCCAAACTTTGAGAAATGATAGCTTAAAGTGAGAACTTTGCTTCTACAGAAATTCCTAGTCACTGAAATGACATACCTTCAGTATTTTGCTAATTTCTCCTAGCTCAAGTATGCTTTCTCCATGAAACTTTATAGGCTGAAACTAGAAGAGTAGAGCTTTCCAACAAGCTATCATATGCATCAAACGGAGCTCTAGAACTCAAGTTATGGCCCTCACAAGATGACCCTGTATGACCTTCCAAAACTGGAAATCTTGCCTGTTTTAGTAAGAGCGCCTGTTTAAAATTAGAATTCGATGCCTAGCATCGACTTGCAACGAGAATTCGATGCCGGGCATCGACTTGGAGTGTTTTTGGCCACTTTTCAGCAGGGATTCGATGCCGGGCATCGACTTCCCGCATAAAGTCTTGATCTTTTAGACACCAAAACTAGAGGTGATTTCATGCACACATAGAATATGACTTATCAACTGGAATTCGATGCCAGGCATCGAGTTGCTCCAACAACATCATGTTTTTCAAACACTTCAGTACTGAATGAAAAATATAAAAGAAAATATGACTTATCAACAGAGATTCGATGCCAGGCATCGAGTTGCTTGGAAAACTTGATCTTTGTAACTCATCACACAGTAGGTAATCATGGAGATGATGGAGAGAGGCTCATACACAGAACTTTACTCAGTTCTTCTCATAACTATAAAAACTCAGAAGTTTTACAAATGCTTTCTCACTCAGAGAAGCTCGACTATACTCAGTCATACAAAAATGAGTTCTTCTCACTTTCTCTCTACGCGTCAGTTAATACTAACTAACTTATATAGATTTTCTCATTCCCGTAACTTTTGAAAAAACTTCTAGAACTAAAGTGAACTAACTTTACAAGTATAATACATTTGTGAATTTGTCCCTTCACATAGGCATGGGGTTTTCTTCCTAAGATTTGACCTTCAAATATATGTCCAGTTAGTGATTGTTTCTTCAACAGCTCCCCCTCAATCACTAATTGACATTCCCTGTTTCTTCATATCTTCTTCTTTTCTTTTACTCCTGCCATGCTTTTGAATCTGCTGGTCTTCACACCATCCAAGCTCTTTGTCATTATGTCTGCTAATTGATCTTTAGTAGAAATGTATTCCACTTCAATCTCTTTCTCCATTACCTTTTCTCTGAGAAAATGATACTGTATCTCTATGTGCTTTGTTCTTGCATGAAATACTGGATTTGCTGCAAGATAAAGTGAACTCATATTATCTCCATGTATTGTAGGTGTACCTTGATCAATTCCTAAGCTCTTGAACAATGTCTGCATCCATATGACTTCCTTAGCTGCTTCCACAAGTCCTTTGTACTCTGCTTCAGTTGATGATAATGCTACTGTATGTTGTTTCTTGGAACACCAACTTACAAGCTTATCACCAATGTATATCATGTAACCATGAGTTGATCTTCTGTCATCTTGATTACCTGCCCAATCTGAATCACTGTAGGCTCTCAACTTCAAATCTGATGTAAAAGGATAATATAATCCTTCCTTTATAGTTCCTTTGATATATCTGAGAACTCTTTGACCTGCAATCCAATGTGGGTCCTTTGGACAATGCATGAATTGTGACAAAACTCCCACTGCATAACTAAGATCAGGTCTTGTTAGTGTAGCATAAATCAAACTACCCACAAGAGATTGATACTTCCTCATATCTTTGTAGTCTGCACCATCATATTTACTGAGCTTGTGATTAACTTCAAGTGGAGTTGAAGCTTCTCTGCAATTTTCCATATCAAACTTCTTCAACAAGTTCAGAAGATACCTTTCTTGTGACACATATATGCCATGATCTGTATAAGTAACTTCCATTCCAAGAAAGTATGATAACTTTCCTAGGTCACTGATCTTAAACTCTTTCTCAAGTAATCTCTTTACCTCCTTGATTCCTTCATCTGAAGTACCTGTGATTATAATGTCATCTACATAAATACAAATGTAGATTGTACCTTCCTTTGTTCTTTTGATAAGTAGACTTGAATCTGCTTTTGAACTTTGATATCCAAGATCATTGAGATACTTCACCAGTCTATAGTTCCAAGCTCTTGGAGCTTGCTTCAATCCATACAATGCTCTTCTCAACCTGCAAACAAAATTTGGATACCTGGAATCTATAAACCCTTGAGGTTGTTCCATGTATACCTCATCTGATATGTATCCATTCAAGAATGCATTTTTTATATCCAATTGACTTAGGGTCCATCCTTTTGAAGCTGCAATAGCAATGATTGTCCTTATAGTTGACATCTTAGCTACAGGACTGAATGTCTCATCATAATCTATGCCATAGGTCTGGGCATAGCCTTTCACCACCAATCTAGCTTTGTATCTGGCTATACTTCCATCTGCAAGCTTCTTCACTTTATAAACCCATTTATTTCCAATTACTTTCTTACCATTTGGTTTAGGAACAAGTTCCCATGTCTTGTTCTCCTCCAGTGCATTGAACTCTTCCTTCATTGCTTCTTCCCATTGCTTCTTACCTTTAGCTTCATCATAGTTCTGAGGTTCTTCATCATCTTTGACCATATATGCATAGTTCTTCTGAGTTATGTAAGAAGTATCATAAGAATACCTTTCTGGTTGTCTCCTTGTCCTGCTTGACCTTCTTGGTTCACATTCTTCATATGTGTCTGGATACACTTCTTCATCAAATATAGGAGCTTCTTCATTTCTTCTTGTTAATCCACTTGTGGATGTACTTGCTTGCATATAGTCTTCATCTCTATTTACCTGCACAATTGATTTTCCTTTCTCACATCTTCTTACCTCTTCTTCAAATTCTTCAGCTGTATGACTTTGATCTGCATACCAACTTTTCTGTTCATCAAATGTAACATCTCTAGAAACAATAAATTGTTTGGTTAGAGGATTCCACAATCTGTAACCCATCTGCTTTTCATCATAACCAATGAACACATATTTTTCTGCCTTTGGTTCAAGTTTATGCCTAAGTTGTGATGGCACATAAGCATATGCAATTGATCCAAACACTCTACAATGATCTAGTGTTGGTTTCTTACCCCACCAAGCTTCATATGGAGTCATTCCATTCAGAGCTGCACATGGTAATCTATTCACAAGATATGTAGCTGTATTTACAGCCTCAGCCCAAAGATAATTTGGACAGTTCTTCTCCTTTAGCATAGCTCTAGCAAACTCAACCAAAGTCCTGTTCCTTCTTTCTGCTACACCATTTTGTTGTGGTGTATACCTGCAAGTTATTTCTCTCTTAATACCTGCATTCCAAAGATAATCATTGAACTCTTGGGAGAAATATTCTCCCCCTCCATCAGACCTCAGTCTCTTAAGCTTTTGACCTGTGACTCTCTCTGCATATGCATGAAAATGCTTGAAAGCTCCAAACACTTCTGATCTTTCCTTCAAAACATATAATGTTATCCATCTTGTAGCATCATCAATGAAAAGAACATAATACCTTGAGCCACTGATAGATCCTTCTTTTGTTGGTCCCCATACATCTGTATGAATGAGCTCAAGTACTCCATCATGTTTGAATCCTTTCTTTTGAAATGGTAACCTGTGTGCTTTACCCATTTGACATGCTTCACATTTATAAACCATATGTTGACTTTGCACATTTGGTAATCCTAGTACAGACTGATTAGCAACCATAGCTTTAATTCCTCTTTCATTGAAATGACCTAATCTCTTATGCCAGAGATCAAGTTCTGTAATCACTGCTTCACCATGTGTGAGCAAAGCTTGACCAATGTTCCCTTGCACTCTTAAAGTAAAGAGTCTACCTTCTTTCTTACCAGAGACAATCTGATTATATCCATTCTCTGGATCTTCCACAAATACTCCTTCATTTGTAAACCTGACTTGAAAACCTTTTTCAACTATCTGTCCCACACTAATCAAGTTTTTAGGTATTGTAGGAACATACAAAACATTGGTTAGCAAATCTGCTCCACTTTTGCATTTCACTTTTCCAATTGAATGTACACTATGTCTTGTATTATCACCAGTTTGAACTGTGTGACTAGAAATGCCTTTTTCCAAATCTGACATCAATTCTATGTTTCCTGACAAATGATTAGAACATCCAGAGTCAATGTAAAATACCTTTAGATCTTCTTCGTCTGATGTGCTGATTGAATTCATCATCAATGATGTATGACTTTCATTCTGTGTGTCATTTGCATAGTTGTAGTAGGTGGTGTTGTAGGATTGATTCTGTCCCCAACTTCTTCCTCCACCTCTACCATAGCCTCCTCTTTGACTTTGTCTACCTCTTTGAAAATTACTTTGATATCTTCCACCTCGGCCTCTGCTATTGTTGTTTTGATTCTGGTTTGATCCTTGTTGGTTGTGCCAACAGTCATGAGCCAAATGATTACTCAATCCACAGATCCAGCAAGCCTTTTTGTTGTTATTTTGATTACCTCTTCCTCTTCCAAAACCTCTTGCTCTTCCTTTGCCAGTGCCTTTACCTCTTGCATAATAAGCTTGAGAATTAGACTCCTCTTCATCCTTTGCTTTACCTTTATCTCCTTTCTTCTTATTCTTCATGTACATTGCAGAACTTTGACCTTTATCTCCATCTCCCTTCAAGTCTTGCTCATATGTGAGCATCAAACCAAGCAACTGGTTCAAATCTGGAACAAAATGATTTAATGAAAGTTCTGTTGATAAGACAAAAGGTTTCCACCTTTCATCCCCTCTCAAACCTGCAAGTAGTTGAGCAATCAATCTGTGATCTTCAACATCTTCATCTATGGATCCAAGACTATCTGCTAGATCCTTCATCTTAGTGACATAATCACTAATGGTTTGACTTGGCTTCTTCTTGAATGTTGTAAACTCTGACCATAGACTTGCTTTCCGTGCTTTAGTAGTGCTTTGGAAATGATATTCCAATGCATTCCATATATCTTCTGATGATTCCAATCCTCTGATGTGTGGTAGCAAATGATCTGAGATTGTATTGTAGATGTAGGCTTTTGCACTTGCATCCTTCTTCTGCCAATGCTTTAAAGCATCAAGTTCTTCTTTCTTTGGTCGGCTTTCATCTTCAAATACTGGCTCCTCTTCTTCACCTGTTACATATACCATGAGATCCTTACTCATAAGTAAGGCTTCCATTCTCATTACCCATGCGGGGTAATTATCTCTGTCCAGTTTGTCAATGGAGATATGATCTGCCATAGTTCTTTCCTTCTGCTGCAACCTGTGAGCTTAAAGGATAAAGGATAATACCTTTTGAAGTTCTTTGTGTATGAGGATACTTCGAAAGTAATCTTTTGATGCCTTGTGTCTTCAAATGCTTCACCTTTCAAACTTTAATGGAAAACTTTACAAAACTTCTCGTACCTTTGTCGTCTTCTGCTCTCGAGAATCTTTCTGCTCTGATACCACTTGTTGATGTATAAAACACCACAAGAAATGAATTAATGTGACACTAGAACACCTCTATGGTCACCATTAACTCATTGCCACTCCAAACTTTGAGAAATGATAGCTTAAAGTGAGAACTTTGCTTCTACAGAAATTCCTAGTCACTGAAATGACATACCTTCAGTATTTTGCTAATTTCTCCTAGCTCAAGTATGCTTTCTCCATGAAACTTTATAGGCTGAAACTAGAAGAGTAGAGCTTTCCAACAAGCTATCATATGCATCAAACGGAGCTCTAGAACTCAAGTTATGGCCCTCACAAGATGACCCTGTATGACCTTCCAAAACTGGAAATCTTGCCTGTTTTAGTAAGAGCGCCTGTTTAAAATTAGAATTCGATGCCTAGCATCGACTTGCAACGAGAATTCGATGCCGGGCATCGACTTGGAGTGTTTTTGGCCACTTTTCAGCAGGGATTCGATGCCGGGCATCGACTTCCCGCATAAAGTCTTGATCTTTTAGACACCAAAACTAGAGGTGATTTCATGCACACATAGAATATGACTTATCAACTGGAATTCGATGCCAGGCATCGAGTTGCTCCAACAACATCATGTTTTTCAAACACTTCAGTACTGAATGAAAAATATAAAAGAAAATATGACTTATCAACAGAGATTCGATGCAAGGCATCGAGTTGCTTGGAAAACTTGATCTTTGTAACTCATCACACAGTAGGTAATCATGGAGATGATGGAGAGAGGCTCATACACAGAACTTTACTCAGTTCTTCTCATAACTATAAAAACTCAGAAGTTTTACAAATGCTTTCTCACTCAGAGAAGCTCGACTATACTCAGTCATACAAAAATGAGTTCTTCTCACTTTCTCTCTACGCGTCAGTTAATACTAACTAACTTATATAGATTTTCTCATTCCCGTAACTTTTGAAAAAACTTCTAGAACTAAAGTGAACTAACTTTACAAGTATAATACATTTGTGAATTTGTCCCTTCACATAGGCATGGGGTTTTCTTCCTAAGATTTGACCTTCAAATATATGTCCAGTTAGTGATTGTTTCTTCAACAATCAAAAATGGAGAAAGCTCTAAAGGTAACCAATCTTCAGCTTTATACACTGATAAAAGAAAGTCCAAAGATAATTGAGGAAAGGCAAAGAAAGTGGATGATGAAGCAGGTACATATCAAGCTAACTATGCAGGTAGAGGAAGACATGGTAGAGGTAGAGGAAGAGGAGGTAGACAAGGCAAGGGGAGATCCCAAGACTCCAACTCATGTTCTATTTGTGGATCAACTAATCATACAACTGAAAATTGCTTTAGGAATTCCAGGAATCAAAGAGGGAGAGGATACAATAGAGGAAGTTATGGCTACTCAAGAGGAAGGTTCAACAATTATCATGGTAGCTACAACAACTACAATCATTCAAACTATCAAGGAGGCTACAAAGGAAGGAGAGACTTCAATAACTACACAGGAGACTCAAACAAAGAGGATTCATTATTGATCATGAAAATGGCTATGCCACAAGGTAAATCTGATGAGCATGTTTTCTACATAGATTCAGGTTGTTCAAATCATGTGGCAGGAAATGTGGCACTCCTATCAGATTTAGAAGATCTAAGGAATAAGCATGAGGTACAAATAGGAGATGATACAAGACATCTTGTGGAGAAAATAGGCAATGTCAAAGCACCTCATGGAAACATCAACCTACTCAGTAAGGTACTCTATGTCCCTACCATTACAAAGAATTTGATAAGTGTTGGGCAGATAGTAGAGAAAGGGTTGCAAGTCAGGTTCACAAAAGCAGGAGCATTTGTTGAAGATCCAAGTCAAGGATTCAGAAGAATTGAAAAAGGTGAAAAGACAGGTAGATTGTTCACATTTGAATCACAACACACTAGAAACATTGCTCTCTTTAATTATGGTAGTCAAACACTCACAGAATTGGAAGTATGTCACAAAAGGTTAGCACATATTGGTGAAAGGTCATTAAAGCAGATTTCCAGGGACCAAAGTGTACTTGGACTCCCTAATTTGTCAAAACAACATATGATTTATAAGGGTAGTGCATGTCAATTTGGAAAGTCTCACAGGTTACCATTCATGAAGAAAGGTTATATGCATGGAGATCTCTTGGAGTTGGTTCATACAGATGTATGGGGACCTAGCAAGGAAGCTTCAATATTTGGATCAAGGTATTATGTCTCCTTTATTGATGATTGCAGCAGATGGACTATCCTATTCTTTATGAAACACAAAGATGAAGTTTTTTCATGTTTCAAAAGAGATTTGGCTCTTGTGGAGAATCAAACAGGTAAATCACTAAAAAGGCTAAGGTCAGATGGAGGGGGAGAATACTTCTCCCATGAGTTTGATTCTTTTCTTCAAGAAATAGGAATCAAAAGAGAGGTAACTACAAGATACACTCCTGAGCAAAATGGAGTGGTAGAAAGGAGGAATAGGACAATTGTTGAAGCTGCACGGTCCATGTTAAATGAAAAGCATTTGCATAATTATCTATGGGCTGAGGCTGTATCTACAACCACTTACTTGATTAACAGGTTGCCTTCAAAATCCCTTGATGGGATGACTCCATATGAGGCTTGGAATGGAAGAAGACCAAGCTTAGATCATTGTAAAATTTTTGGATTTATTGCTTTTGCTCATGTGCCTTCACAGGTTAGAGGCAAGATGGAAAGGCAGAAAGGTGTGTATTTATTGGATATGACAACAATCAAAAGGGCTACATGTTATAAAACCCTACCAACAAAGGATTCTTGGTAAGTTTTTGATGAAAACAATTCATGGTATGAAGATTCATGCAGGAATGTCAATTTACCATATGATCTTGAAGAAGATTTTCCAAAGCTTGGTAGAGAACAACCGAAGATTGAAGAACAAGACACCTCAGAGGATGATGAAGAATCTCATATGGAAAAGGTCAAAGCATGGAAGTCTAAAGGTAAAGCAAAATTGCAGGAACTTGGACATGAGACAGAATCATCACATCATGGCCTAAGAAGATCTCTGAGGGAAAAGAAAAAACCAGAAAGGTATGGGTTTGACACCTCATTAGTAACTAAACATTCTATCTACATAGCATAGGACATAAACCAAGAGGAGCCATCATAATTTGAAAGGGCCAAAGCAAAAACAGAATGGAAGCATGCAATGAAGGAAGAGATTGAAGCACTTGAGGAAAACAACACTTGGGATTTGGTGTCCAAGACTTCATCCATGAAGGTAATAGGCTCAAGATGGGTCTATAAACTCAAGAAGAATTCTGATGATTCCATTAACAGGTATAAGGCAAGGCTTGTAGCAAAAGGCTTTGCACAAACTCAGGGAATTGATTATGAGGAGACCTTCTCTCCTGTGGCAAAGATGCCTACTATTAGGGTTTTGCTTAGTATTGCCTCTTCCAAGATTTGGAAGATACTTCAACTAGATGTAAAGAATGCATTCTTGAATGGTTGGATAATAGAAGAGGTATATATGGCACAACCACCTGGTTTTGAGAATCAAGTTTATCCTGATTATGTGTGTAAACTTAACAAAGCATTGTATGGTCTCAAGCAAGCTCCAAGAGCTTGGAATTTCAGGCTTGTTTCATTCTTGCAGGACAAAGGCTTTCAACCAAGCAAGGCAGATCCTTCACTCTTTATTAAAAAGAGTAATTCTGAGATCATCTACCTATGTGTATATGTAGATGATATTATATTGACAGGAAATGATGCAGATGGTATGAAGAAGATCAAAGATCAGATGAGAGAAGAGTTCAAGATAAGTGATTTGGGTTCACTTACCTACTTCCTAGGTTTGGAAGTTGTCTACAAAGATCATGGTTTGTTTCTCACTCAAAGAAAGTACATTAAGGACATGTTGGCAAAATTCAAGATGCAAGATTGTAAGATTGCAGGTACTCCAATGGAGGTCAATCACAAATTGAGCTCACATGAAGGTGAACTCATAGAGGACATCACATCATATCAAAGTCTAGTGGGTAGTCTCAACTATGCCACATTGACAAGAGTAGATATATGTTACAGTGTGAGTGTGCTAAGCCAATTTATGCACACACCAAGGAAACCACATATGGATGCTGCGAAAAGGATTCTCAAGTATCTCAAAGGAACCATAAAGGACTTTATTATCCTTATGTATCTGATTTAGGTTTGAAGCTATTTTCTGATGCAGATTGGGCTGGCTCCAAAGAAGATAGAAGGAGCACTTCAGGTTATCTTACCTTTGCAGGTTCAAAGCTTATTTCATGGTCATCCAAGAAGCAACCCATAGTTGCTCTCTCTTCTACTGAAGCTGAATACAGAGGTTTTGCCATAGCTACTCAGGAAGCTATGTGGATGAAGACATTATTCAAAGATCTTGGATTGGAGTTTGGAACTCCAACTATTTATGGTGACAATATGAGTTCTATTCATTTGGCTGCTAATCCTATTTTTCATGCAAGGACTAAACATATTGAAGTTCATTATCACTATGTAAGAGAGAAGGTTCTAAGCAAAGAGATTCAAATATCATATGTGTCCACTCATCAACAATGTGTAGATATTCTAACCAAAGCAATGGATGGTACAAAGCTTTGCAAATTCAAGGCTATGATTGGTTTACAGGTAATCTTGGAAGATTGAAGACCTCAAGCATATTTGGCTTGAGGGGGAGCTGTTGGAGCAAGTCTATGACAAGCCTAAGTATTGGCTTGAGTCCCATAAAGTCATAGAAGAAGCCTTAAAATGAAGACAATGTAAAGTTCACTTGTTAACTACCTCTTGTAACTTTTGAAGAGTTTACTTAATGTAAAAGTGAGAGAATCTTAAGTGGTTGAGTCCACTTGATCAAAAAGGGAAAGAGGAGCCACGAATTCGTGATTTGTGGTAGGTAGAGAATCAAATCAATCACTAATTGATTGGAGAGTGATTGAGGGAACTTAGCCTCCCAAACTCAACTATAAATAGATGGCAGCTTTAGTTGTGGTTAGAGAGACCTATGTGAAGACCTCCAAGAGCTGAGCTTTATGTCATATCAAGGTGTGATTACAAGGCACACATATGTATCAGTAAGTTCATTGTATTGTACAAGCAATATACTTTCATTTTCATGATCATTTGAGTTCATATTTCCATGTTCTTGTGAAGTGTACTACTCACTTCCATATCTCTCAGTTTTCTCAGTCAGATTGCAGAGATGGTTTCTCTGAGCTTGGTGCATCATTTTCAGTGATTTAACTTGGTACCCGACTTTTTTACTCATCTTGGCAGAGCTGTTTCTCAGTGTGTACTTATCCAAATTCAATGATTTAAAGCTTGTTGGATTCAACTTACTGTCTAGTATAAGCATACAAGTTTTCATAATCATTGGATTCTTAAATCTTGAGTTATGTTTATTTTTCTGCTCACTAGTCTCATTACTATAGCAGCCCATGAAAATCGAGATGATGTCATCACTTGCTAAACATCATTCTCAGTGTGTGGTTCATTATTTTTGATGAGATTACTCTTGAAAGTTAGCTCTTTAAGTTTACTAGAGTTACCCAAGAGGAATTAAGCTAATTGTTGCTGTGCTCAGAGAATTATGCAAAACACTGGACAGGTGTATGAACCAAAAATAACAAGTTTTTCACCTTTGAGCTAACTCCAACTTATCTGTTTTGATCTATCTTTTTGAGAGTGATCTTCCAAGGTACATAGGGTGTCTAATACATCCATTGGAAAGCTAAAAGGGCCCACCATATACTCCTGGAGTTCATTTGGTTGGTGTAGATCAAGGATTTTGCAACACGTCTTCATCTTCACGCACATACCTATCCATCTCTTCACAGTTTACACTTCAGCTTGTATACCCACTTAGTGCCAATGGCCTTCTTGCCAGGAGGCAAGTCACATAAAGACCAAGTACCATTCTTCATTATAGCATCATATTCAGATTGCATGTAGCCATCCAATTTTCTGAATTTTGTGCTTCATCAAATGAAACAGGCTCATTCTCATCACAGAGACTAGATGCAGCCATATCATAGAAATCTGATGCAAAAGAGGCACTATGAGAGCTTGAACGAGTACGATATGACAGAGGTGCATCTAATTTGCTGTCACGCAAAGTCTACACCAGCCATTTTGGCATAGTTTTTGCCTACTCAATATCAGCTCTCTCATCAATTAGTGCATCATGTAAATCTTCATCAGAAATGGAATGATCTGCATCATCACATGCAACCTGCAAAGGCTGAGAAGTTGCCTCATTGGGACCAGCACTAGACTGTCCACCTGTAAAAAGAGGCAACAAAGTATCATACATGTCTTTGGAGCTAACAAATGTCTCCTTAGTACATGAAAGCAATGGCTAAATAGCATCTTCCACAAAAACAACATCATGGCTAACCAGAATGCATTTAGTCTGTGGATGATACAGACGATAGCCTTTACTTTCAGAACTATACCCAACAAAAATACATTTTACTGCTTTATCATCCAATTTTTTGCGATGTTGTTCAGGTACTAATGCATATGCCAAACAACCAAAAACATGCAGATGAGCAACAGATGGCTTGCGATCATGCCAAGCTTCATGGAGTGATAGACTGCAGTGCTTTAGTGGGACACTTGTTAAGTACATATGCTGCACACATGATAGCTTCAAGCCAGAAACTATGTGGTAAAGCCTAACTCTTGACCATACACCTCGCCATCTCCATGAGTGACCTATTCTTGCATTCAGAAACTCCATTCTGTTGAGGTGTATACGGCACTGTACACAGGTGTTTTATCCCACGTTCAGCTAGAAGTGCATTAAAACCAAAAGACATATATTCCCCCCCTCGATCTGAACGGAGGGTGCCCATTTTACATGTTGACAAATTTTCAGCCAAAGCCAAAAACTGTTTGAAGCACATAACACTTCGGACTTTGCCTTCAATGGATATACTGATGCATGCCTGGAAAAATCATCAATGAAAGTCACGAAGTAAAGATAATTTCCAAAAGAAGGTGTCTGCATAGGACCATACACATCACTATGTACAAGCTGCAATTTTTGAGTAGCCTGAACTGAACCATCTTTTGGAAATGAGGAACACTGCATTTTGCCCAAAATAAATCCTTCACAAACATGTTTTCTAGGTGCCTCAAGTTTGGGCAAAGAGGAC
The DNA here is from genome assembly GCA_020310875.1 of Ceratopteris richardii. NCBI lineage: Eukaryota > Viridiplantae > Streptophyta > Polypodiopsida > Polypodiales > Pteridaceae > Ceratopteris > Ceratopteris richardii. The sequence goes on from CM035437.1 coordinate 96,529,079, forward strand.
ACCATTTTAGATTTCTGTAGGTGTAGCAAACTAGCAAAATTCAGATGACCAAAGTGTGCATGCCAAAGGTTTGTATCTGATATAGTCGGAGAATCATGTACTGCACATGCTGAATCATTCAGAGATCTTTCATAGTCTATGAGCTTATACAGCCCACGACATAAAATACCAGAAGCAATAATCACATCGCCATTTGACAGATCATGTATTGTACACCTGTCATCAATAAATTTAACAACCAAGCAAATCTTTGCTAATGTAGAAACTGATAAGAGGTTCTTCTTGATCCTTGGCACAAATAAAGCATCTGACAAAGTTAAAGAACTACCATCAGTAGTAGTCAAAATGATCTTACCAACTCCCATAATAGGATAAGAGGAGTTGTTGGTGCATGTAATAGTATTCCCTGTAGGAGTAGGCTGGAGTGAAGAGAAGAAACTGCGCTGCGAGGTAATATGTTTGGTCGCCCCACTGTCAAAGTAGCAAACATCTGAGTCTACTGCAGACATGCACTGCTCATGAGAAGATGGGTTAAAACTGCAAACAATAGTAAATGCCGATTCTTCTTCCTGCACAAGATTAGCAGACTCTATTTTTGGTCTAGAGGCTTCTATAACAACCATTAAAGCCTCTTTCTTCTTTGGCTCTTTAGCAGCCAGTTTTGGACAGTTTTTTATGATATGATCATTCCCTTTACAGTACTTGCAAAAGAATTTCAGCTTTTCTGATTTTTTCTCATCTTTATCTTGGTTCTTCGAATGTGCAGCATTTGCAGATTTCTGCTTACTAGTAGAAGAGCTCCATTTTCCTTTGCCCTTCTAACTAGCCAGGAAACCATGATTTGCAACATGCATAATGGACCTGTTCTACCTGGACTAATCTTCCTACAACAGAATAGAGAATAACTCCTCAAATGACAAGGCATTTGGATTGCCTTTCATCATCAACCGAAGAGTAGAAGCAAAACTCTGATATGAATAAGGAAGACCATTTAGAACGGTCTGCACAAGTGAGCTATCTGATATAACCTCATCAGCAGAAATCAACTGTTCCTTCAAGTCTTTGATCTTTGTTAGGAAAGTGTCCATAGAAGCATCTTCATTCATGTGCTCACTCTCCAACTGTTTTCGGAGGTAAGCATCACGAGCCTCATTCCTAGCTTGGTACAATATGGTAAGTGTATCCCAAGCATCCTTAGCTATTCTGCAAGAGCAAATGTGAGGAATAATGGCACGTTTGACAGACAAAGCTATCAATGCATGTGCCTGGGCATCTTTGCCATCCCAACGAATTTGCTTTGCAGTAGGTGCAGCAGAAACCGTACCACGAACAGGAATATGCAGAATACCATCATCTTCGACACCTTCTCCCTCAGCTTCTATACCTATAGTTGTAACAATTGCAGGTGTGATAGGACATTTTTCAACACCTTGCACAATATTCCACAATCCTTTTGCAACCAATACATGTCGCATCATATAAGCCCATAATAGGTAGTTGGAACCATCCAACTTATCCTCAACAGCCAACATGTAGAATACATCATTGCTTTCAGCCATGGTTGGTGACTAAAATACCTTGATGAAAAAATTGATTGTATCTCAAAAAGTTGAACAGAATTGCCGAGACAAATTCCGCTAGACCTATAGCAGACTTTGAGATGCTTATACTGGCGAACAGAAACTGGTATATACCTTTGGCACAAAAAGATGAAATAGCCTGCACAAGCACTAGGATAGTGCGTTCAAAGGCCGAAACGAGCTCAGATCGCGATTTTGGCACCACACAACAAAGCTATTTTGATCTCAAAAACACGCTGAGTATGCTCACCAAAATTTGTGTGATTCTGAGATTGCAACAGGAGGAGTGTTGATGGCACCCTAGATGAAGCGACGACTTGCTCTGATACCAATTGTTGGAGATAGACATCTGCGGAAGCACACGAACAGCATAAGGAAGGAGAAGAAGCTTGGAGCACAACACACAATATTGAATGTATTACTAGAGAATGTACAAAGATAAGTAGCCCATTAGGGCGATAGGCGTATATACAAGCTGGGGGAAAAACCTCCTAAAGAGGGAAAAAGTGCCCCGGCGGTCCTAGAGTGTTCACACACATCACTACCTAAATATATCAACACCTATAAGCACTTGGTGGTATCAGAAATACATCAAGATGGGTAATGGTTTTCCTTCAATGATTGAGAAGCTTGATAGGAACAATTTTGGTGCTTGGCAAATTATGATGGAAGCTTTATTGCAAGGTAGAAATCTTTATGGAATTGTAGCAGGTGATCAAGTTTTTTCTACTCCAAGATCCAAAGGAGGACCTACACAAGAAGAGATTGAGAAGCTCAGACTATGGTTTGCAAGAGATGCTTAACGTAGGTCCTATATCTTGAACTCTATCTCTGTTTTCTTGTTACCACACATTAGAGGTTGCAAAACATCACAAGAAACTTGGGATGCACTTGAGACATTCTTCTATGCTAGCAAAACCACTTATGGAATGAGTTCAAACAAATGAAGACACCAAAATAAACAATCCTGAAGTTTTTCAGTATAGTCAAGGAGGTTGGAGATCAATTAGTTTCAATTGGAGAACTTATTGAAGAAGCTATCCAAAGGTAGATCCTAAATGGTATGAGGATTAACATGCAATGGGAATCATTCACAACTGCTTATGATCTTGTCATGGATGTGCAAACGCCTAAGTTCAACATATTCCTTGGACAACTCTTCAATCAAGAGACCTATAATAACCTAAAAGAAGGTAATTCTTATCGAGATAACTCTACAAATGCCATTTATGCAAATAAGGAGGACAAAAAGAATAAAAGCAAGGAGAAGGAGGATGATGATGAAGAAATCTCCCAAGCCAACTATGCAGGCAAAAGCAAATGCAAAGAGAAGAAGAAAGGAGCAAAGTAGGACAAGTCAAAAGGCCAAGAATTTTAACCTTGTTCCATCTCTAACAAGACCAACCACACCACCCAAAACTGCTGGTTCAATGGAAGAACATAGAAAGGATGAGGTAAAGGTGTATTCGGCAATGCAAGAGGTAGATGTGGACAATAGAAGGGACTACAAAAAATACTCAAAGGATCAATCACATGAATATTCATTAATCCTTATGAGTCTCAATGATAAAGAAGGTAAACAAGATGAGCATTTGTTCTATATAGACTATGGTTGTTGAAATCATGTTACAGAGAATGTTGCTCTTCTATCAGACTTGGAGAAATCCAAGCATAAGCATGAAGTACAAGAAGGGAATGATATGAAACACAATGCGGAGAAGTTTGGCAATGTCAAAGCTCCCAATGGTAGAGCAAACATTCTTAGTAAGGTTCTCTATGCACTGACTTTTACAAAGAACCTAATACGTGTAGGCCAAATAGTTGGAAATGGCTTGCAAGTTAGGTTCACCCAACATGAAGCTTATGTGGAAGATCCATGCCAAGGCTTCAAGAAGATAGTCACATGTGAGAAGCATGGTAGAATCTTTACTTTTGAAGTAGGAGAAACCAAGAACATAGCTCTATTCGACTTTGTGACTCAAACCTTAAGTGAGCTAGAAGTGTGGCATAAGAGACTTGATCATGTGAATATGAGAACCTTGAAGGATATATGTACGGATCAAAGTGTTCTAGGGTTGCAAAACATCTCAATGCAACATATGATCAATAGGTGTGATGCTTGACAAATTGGGAAGGCACAAACACAAACTTTCAACCACAAAGGCTACATCCACAACAATATCTTGGACCTAGTACACACATATGTGTGGGGGCCAAGTCAAGAACCTTCATTAGCAGGCTCAAGGTATTATGTATCATAGATGTAGAGTTCTGTACTTTATCAAGGATAAGAATGAAGTGTTTGAATGCTTCAAGCAGTATCTAGCACATGTGGAAAATCATACAGGTAGATCATTAAAGAAACTCAGGTTTGATGGAGGGGGAGAATGCTTCTCCAAAGAATTTGATGAGTGCTTGGAAGATAAAGGCATCAAAAGTGAAGTTGCTACTAGGTACTCTACTGAATTAGATGGTATTGCAAAAAGAAGGAACAAAAACCTAGTTGGATAAGCAAGGACAATGCTTGAAGCCATCAAATTATGAAGATGCCAAAGGTAAATCTAAATGGGAGAAGGCCATGAAGGAGGAAATAGAAGCTTTAAATGAAATGAACACATGAGAATTGGCTCCAATACAAACCAATAAGACGGTAATAGGTTATAGATAGGTCTACAAATTGAAAAGGAATTTAGATGGATCAATTTGCAGGTATAAAGCTAGGTTGGTTGCTAAAGGATGTGCTCAAACTCAGGACATAGATTATGAAGAAACCTTTTCACCAGTTGCCAAGATGACCAGCATTAAGACCCTTTTAATTGTTGCAGCTTCAAGGAATTGGAAGCTACTTCAACTTGATGTGAAGAATGATTTTCTCAATGGGTACATAAGTGAAGAGGTATACATGTCACAACCCCTAGGTTTTGAAAACCCTAATTTTCCTACTTATTTATTTAAGCTTAAAAAGGCATCGCATGGTTTAAAACAAGCCCCTAGAACTTGGAACTATAGATTCGTGAATTATCTACAAGATCAAGTATTCAAATCAAGTAGTGCATATCCTTCATTATTCATCAAGAAGTTTCATAATGAACTTATCATGAGTTCCAAATATCATATAATTGGAGAAAACATAAGTTCAAGCTCAGATGATGATTCTTGAAGTCATGAACCTATCGTCACCCAAGAAAAAAAGCTATTGCCACATTGGGAGAGGTAGCTCTTTGATTTTGCATAGCCCATCCCATAATCACTAGAACAGGTCAGAGATGGACCAAGCCAATCACAAAGAAGAGTGAAGTTGAGACAAGAAAGCACCCATATTGTAAATACAATTGTGATGGCTGAGCTCATTCAAGAATAAGCAAAGGAACCAACCAATGTGGAAGACACACTCCATGATCCAAATTGAAGGGCTAACATGCAAACAAAATATGAAAAGATCATGAAGAATGGAACTTGGAAGCTAGTGGATTGAGCCCCTAAGCAGAAATTCATTGTTAGAAAGCGGGGAAGCTAAAGTACAAGGTTGATGGTCCTTTGGAAAAGTACAAAGCAAGACTTGTTGCATAGAGTTACTGATAAGTTGAAGGGATTGAATTTTGTGAATCATTTGCCCTGATTGCAAGGATGACTACTTATTTGTGGCTACACATAAACAATGACCAATTTATCACATGGATGTAAATTAGCATGCCTGAATGGAGACCTCAAGGAGGAGGTATATATGTCTTAGCCACAAAGATTTGAGGTGCCCCATCCAGAGAACATGGTATGTAAGCTGAAAATGGCATTACATTATGTGAAACAAGGCCCTAGAGCATGGTACCAGCAGCTAGATAAGTATCTCTTGGATCTAGGTCTCAAAAGATGTGCTTCTAATGCTAACTTGTATTGTTATAAAGAGAGAAGGCAACACAATAGTGCTTGTGCTCTACGTAGATGACCTTGTGATTATAGGAAATGATGATGCTCTTCTTCAACAAATGAAAGATGCCTTGAGTTCAAAATTTGAAATGACATAGTTGGGCTTAATGCATTATTTCTTAGGCCTTGAAGTATAGTAGGAACTAGGGAAGATTTTCATCAATCAATAGAAGTATGCATGATATATTTTGAAGGCATTCAACATGGAGATTTGCAAGGAGATTTCTACACCTATGTGGATGAACAAAAAATTATCTATTAACGATACTTCACCTCTAGTGGACATTGGAAGAGAAATTAAACTAGTTGGAATTCTCATCTACTTGTGCAATAATGGACTAGATATCTCCTATGCTATTGGAGTAGTAAGCAATTTCTCTAATAAGCCTTGCCAAACTCATTGGAGGGCAAGCATGCAGATACTCAAATATGTGAAATTAACCGTTGATTATGGTATTCTTTATGAAGAAGGATCTTCTCTAGTTGGATATTATGATTGAGATTGGGGAATAGATATTGATACCAAAAGACTACTTTCTAGAGATTGCTTTTCTTTAGGATCTGGGATTTTCTCTTGGATCAGTAAGGAGCAGTCGGGTGTAGCATTATCTCCTACTAAAGCTGAGTACAAAGCATCATGTTTTGCAGCATGTGAAGCAATATGATTGAGAAGGATTCTATGGCACATAGGAATACAAGGATAGAAGGCTATGGGATTGAAGTGGGACAACCAAACTTCCATGACCATCGCCAAGAATCCTGTTTTCCATGCACATACCAAGCACATAGAAATTGAGTATCACTATGTATAAGCTATTGCCCAACTAAAGAAAATGGAGTAGACATCTTCAGAAAAGGCTCTTGGGAGAGAGCAACTTCATCAACACTTTCCGAATCTTAGCATTGGACCAAGGAGGTAGTTCATCATAGGGTGTACATTGAGAGCGGGTGTTAGATATACTCAATCTTCCATCCTCAAGTGACCACACAAGATACATTGTGCTAAGTTATAAGGCCCCCATTATGAGGAGTAGCCATTGTGAAAGCCCAAAAATTTACACCACCCTAACTTCCAAGTTAGATGATGTGCGTGTGGTATTGTTGATGGTAATAGATGATCTTTCTGAGCCTAGCCATTAGGTTAGATAAACAAAAAAAAATTTGGGCCATTGGGTCTCCTAATATAGGTCTTGTGGCACTGGATAGTTTCCCATGGAGATATTAATACATTGTATATTTTCTTGGCTATTTTGTCTCTCCCATTGTTAAAGCTATAAAAGCATGGTCCATGCGTAGCTTTACATAGCATTACACAAAAGTAAGACCTTCATCTAGAGTCACTACAACATATCGGCCGTATATTGAGGCTTTTACCGAGGAAATTGAATGGGTGCATTTTTGCCCCGACATCGGTGTAACTGTCGGTATATGCATCAGTATAGGCGTCAGTATAAGCATCGGTATGAGCATCGGTATGAGCATGAGTATTTCTGATGCTCATACCGATGGCATACTGGCACCTATACCGATGCCCACTAGGTGTACCCTCGTGCATATAGACGCCCAATGGGTGTATCGTTGCTTATACCAACGACCCTGTTGGGAGTACCGTCGCTTATACCGAAGACCATATCTACAAATTTATTTTTGGGCAGAGTGTATTGTCTTTTGCTACACCAACATTACCATGATGTTGTGTAGCAAAAGACAATACACTCTGCCCAAAAAAAACCGAGTACATGATGTGTACTCTAATGGCAACCAAAATATGATTTCATAAAGCAAAATACTATCGAACACAAAAGAGATAATCAGAATGAACCATGAACCATGTACAAAAAAAGTTATATATTTCATAAATGAAGCATGTACAAGAGTGTGACAAATCACTATCATATATGGGGGAAATACAAAATGTGGCAAAGCACTGCCATATAAGAATCAAATACAAAATTCTGGTGCACCACTACCATATATGTGCCAAATACAAAATTGTGGCACACCACTATCATACACATGCGCAGAATGATCGAAACATCCATATCAGCAATCCTGCAACAAAAAATATTCATGAAATGAGATAAATTCACATGATATTTACAAACATCCCGCATATATGCAGCGGCCATATGCGGGAGGTACCTGAGATATAAACTCTAAGAACTGCTCCTCTGTCATGGAATGTAGAGTGACTGGAGGACTGTCTCCCATTGTGCTCTGTAACAAAAGAACTCAAATAATTAGCATATGATAATAAAGGTAATATAGAGAAATGTTAGCGTACAAAAGAACATAGCAAAAAAAAAAAAGTACGTACAAGTGTTTGATCCAAAACTCCTCTATTCTAGCATCCTCTTGGAGATATGATGTAGAGAGAATATCTATCTCTATATCGGCGACTTCTAAATCACTTGGGATGCTAGCTCCTTCTTGATCATCATCTATTGCTTCATCTTGTATCTCGTCTTCTTCAACAACCTCGTCTTCTCGAACAATGATCTCTTACTCCTCGACTATCAAATGAATCTCAGAGTCCACTACAGATGGAATTTCTTCTATGTCTATGTTCTCACAAATTTGTCTTCTACATGGGGCAACTTGTAAAACAAATAGGCCCTCTGGTTCTTTTGAATCTAGAATAAAAACAACTTGCTCACAATGTTTGGGAAGTACAAATGTATCTTTTTCATCCGTCTATAATTTTGTGGAGTTGACTTGAAGCAAACCACTTTTATCTCACCTCACTGTTGCGTTTCTTCCAGAGGTGACTACTTTGAACCATTTCACATAAAAAACAAAGTAATCAAACTTCCTAAAGGATAGTTTCAAGATATCTTGAATCATTCCACAATAATCTAGCTGGCCTTCTTGAGCATTATCATCTTTTGCACTCGCTCTACTTTTTTGCAAAAAGTTCACCATCACACCACTATCAAAAGTAGACCTATTTTTATCGATTCATGCGATCCAAAAGTGTCGTCGATGAGACCATAGTGCATTGTATTTAGAATATTCCCAATCACATCCCTTTGCAAGTTCTTCTTCTTCAGAGATATCTTCCCCCAATGCCTTTGCTTTTGAAATCGTTGCATCTAACCATTTGCTCGTTGGAAAGGATGGAAGAGATCGAAGACTTTCTAGAAGGGGTAGAAATCGAGTGGAACAATTCCTTCAAAATTGAACTCTTTCCTTTGCGTTTGTCTCCTTGGCAAGCTCATACTTTTCTAACCACTTCTGCATAGGCTAAGAGTTAACTATGCAAAACTTCATTGCCTTCTCTCTAAAAGACGCATCCATTTTTCTTTGCAACCCTTTACCTTGCGGTTCATCGCCTACGAGATGAACATCTTCATCATCGCTCCATAAGTGAGGCATTTCTAGATCCGACATACATAGAAACTCAGTTATGAATACAAGGGACTCATGCTACCCTCTGGATGTGCTCGCTATTGAACAAACCCTTTTAATGTCTTCATAAAGTGCTCTAAGAAGAACATCCATTGACTATGGACAGTTCCTGCTATTGCAACTTCATCTACCACATGAATGAGTAAATGAAGCTGAATAGTGAGAATACTTGTGGGAAAGTATTTCTCTACCATACAAACAACCTCGATAGCATTGAGTTTTGCACTCTCTTTTTAGAAGAGATCCACCGTACTAAGCAACTAATTTTATAAATGGTTGTTTGCACATCCTCTGAAAGATAATCTTTTAAAGCTATAGGGAGCACAAACTGTAAAAACTTATGCCAATCATGAGACTTGAGCCCTCCAAGATCATCGTTTCATTTGAAAGCAGTCTTTAGATACCTCATGCATCCAGTAGGTGTCCGAAACTCTGAAATTATTTTCTTCACTTGTTGCTCTTCCATCCTGCGAAGCACCCAAGGAGCTCTTGGTAATGATACTATTCCGTGGGGCTTAGTAAATGCCCACAACTCTTGCATACAACCTCTCTCTTCTAAGTCCTCCCTTTGTGCTTTGCTTTTTTTCTTTTTGATCAAAGTCTTCCAGAGAATCTCTCCCACATTCTTAAAATATGCATCGGTTCTACCAAATGATTGATCAATAACTTGCTCCAATAAGGGAGTTCATGAAAAATCGACAACCGTTTCATGCCATCGATTGGAGTTTCTGAATCCCATAATTGTTTCCAATCGCTAGCTTTCATTTGGCATTGCACATGTCGATCAATTTGTCCTTCACGTAAAACATGTCCATTAGGCAAATATCTATGGTGTAGAAGCAACATGGAGAGTAGGGTATATTTTACAAAGAATCAAGCCCAAGATTCTAGAAGGTTATACCTCTAGTCAACTAGAACACTTGGAGCACATGTAGTTACATGGTAGAAACTTGGAGAGCACCATGGGCATCATAATTGTATTTGTACCATTTAAAGGGTCTTTTTTCTATTAAGAGGGTTCTCTTAGCTATTACATAAGTGATTTTTTTCCATCTCACATTTGTGGCTTGAATTTATTCTCCTTCATCATTTGGATCTTAATTTCTTAATATCAAAGGCTCAAGAAAAGGATTAGCTCCAAGTACCTTAAAATCAAGTTCACTTTTTCGAAGTCTACATAAATAGACCATCTTTATGTTTATGGAGATATCAAAAGAGAAAATAATAGAATCATTTCTGGATATTTCTTCTTCTTGCAACATTCTTCAATTATTTTCTTTTTCTTTCAATCCCTTTCACTGACTAATCATCTGTTAATGTAGAACTTTGACATAAACAATTAGATTCTTGTTTTTAAAGAAGGAATAAACTACTTATCAATTTTCTTTTTCATCTTAGGGCTGATCTCAAGGATCTTAATCTTTTCTCCGACCTTCAATGCAGAAGCGGCATATTTGAAAGAAATAAATCCAAACAATCAATTGGATCTCAAAAGTTCTCCTAGAAAGAAGAATTTTTTCTCTCAAACAATGAAAGAAAATCAATTGCATAATTGTTTTTGGATTTTTTACTAGATTCAAAAGAAAAAATGAAGTATTCTTCGATGCTTTTTCCAAATCTTTTCTAATTTTCAAGTGGAAAATTATTCTTGATGAATTCAAAAGAAGCTCCAAAATTTAGGAGAAATGTTTCTAAAGAAATCTATGAGAAGCTTGACTCATATTTTCTTCCATCATCCTATTTGATAGATGCACTTAGTGAAATGTGTCTTTCTCGAAGCATTTTGACCAAGGATGAATAAAGAAGTGATGCTCTTCTTTGATGTATTCAAACGTATTATTAGTGGATTGCATTTTTCATCTATGGTCTTGTGGATAGGCCACTTAGCTTGGTTTGGTCATATAGTTGTCTATCAATTCGTGGTATTTGAACTTGACCATGACTTTGGTGGTACTTGAACTTGACCATGACTTGGTTTGGTCATATAATAGTTGGATCATTGAACTTGACCATGACTTTTGGTGCTAGCTTTAGTGTTTTCACGTTAGGGTTCTCATTATCTAATTCTTCAAGATGTTTTGGTTCTCTGTTTAGTCCATCCATGAATACTTCTAGGCATTTTCCCTAAGAGTCCTTCATTTTCCAATCTATTTTCATTTAAATTTTTATTAAAGTCTTCATGTATTTGAGATTGACCTATGTAAAGCCACCGGAATATTATTCAGAAGAACAATTGTAATTAGAAAAGTCGCGCACCGAAAGGGTGTAGCGCAAACATTGTATCGTTTCTTTCTAATCAATAGAGTATGCGTGGAAGAGATGACAGATGCATCGTCAGCAAGTTCGGTATAGGCGATGGTCTAGAATTGATTCTGTTTTGAAGTTATGTTAATCGCAGAGTTGTCTGTAAAGTCAGTATTGAAGTAAATCAGGTACTGTGTTAATGTTTACTGTGTTGAAGTGAAGTGTAGCAGTAATATTAAAGAAAGAGTGAAGTGCTGTGTACATAATTGCGTTGATCGTTAAGAACACTATGTGCTGAAGTGTAATTGAATCTTCTATAATTGTCTGGGGTTAATCAATGAAGTTGATTGTTGAAAGTTAAGCAGTAAATTGGGAAAATATATATAGGGCCTCTAAATTATCAGACCCTTGATCATCCCAAGAATCCACGAGTAAGAACATAATAAATTTAACTTTAACACTGGTGCCGCCCATGGGGCATGGAGTAGCCAGTCAGTGCATAGAATAAGAGTTGAGAAGAATCCGATGATATATGCCTGTAACACGTTCCGGAGAATCGTACCCAAAGTATAGAAGGGATCAGCATCCCGGGAAAATTCCTAGCGCATTGGGCACACCTCCGAGTAGTAGTGGTGAACGACAATCATTGGAAGGTGGATAAGGTCTTGAGTTCGTAAAATGTGCAAATAATTGCACCTATATCTAGTTATTTCTGCTTTGTTTCACGTAACTTGCCAAGTTTATTTCACCCTCAAGCCACAATGATGTCCGTTGTGGCCCACATTTTGTTCGATTATTCTTTGGTCCTTTCACAACCTTGATCTTGGTCCTATTGCCCACTTTGATACATGAAAGTCCTTGTCTTAAGCCTTATTTTATCATGCCGCTTCCCTTTTCTTCTTCCGTCTCAACCCTAAGCCCCTCGTGTACCCTCCTTACTTACAATCCTACGTTCACCTCCTCACAAGCTCACCCAATCTCACCAAACCCTACACACTCTAGTGCACGCCCTTCCTCTTCCTCTCAGTAGAACTCTCTCTCTCTCTCTCTCTCTCTCTCTCTCTCTCTCTCTCTCTCTCTCTCTCTCTCTCTCTCTCTCTCTCTCTCTCTCTCTCTCTCTCTCTCTCTCTCTCTCTCTCTCTCTCTCTCTCTTTCCTTTTGTCCCTCTCTTCTCTACTCCACGCACATACACACATACACCACAGATAATCAAGCACTCTCAATCTGGCCTCTTATCAGAGCCACCAGCCAAAACACTCCGATGTGCACACCTTCACCATGTTATTGACACACCCTCCCATTTCCCATCCTTAAACATTCACTCCTCACTCCAACTCACCAATTCTCAGTTCACCACCTGAACCACTCAAACCCTAAAAATTTAAGGACCATCAAAAGGGAGTAAGACACTTCATCCAGAACACTTCCGAGCACTGAATGCAATTCTCATGAGCAATAGCTATGCCATGATATTCTGACACTTGTAAGAAGGTTGTCTTCATCCACTCATATTACATATACTGAGAGCTGAAGCTCCCTTTTTAGTTCACATGGATTCCATGCACTATTTTGGCAACAATAGAAGGATATGCACATCATGTAGCATTATGTATAGAGCTCCCATCCCATAATACAAACATCAAACGAAATGTCAAAGAAGTCCCAGTTTCAAAATGCACAGATACATATTCATCTTGTAGTCAAGACATTGATTTTATCTCCCATACCTTTGTGTACCACATGCTTATGAACTCCTGATCATTCTTCTCAGTTTCCTATCTGAGCCCCAGTCATGGTATAGGCTCCAAAGCTGTTGTCTCTATCTGAAGCTTTTCTTGAGGAGACTTCAACAACCTAGATGGATGGCGGTCCCTCAATCCCAAGAACGATCAAAGGTATTCCAATAACTTTGGGTTGAGTATTTGAACAATGCCAAACTCTATTAGGACGATCGATACTAGCTTAGAAGTTTGAGTTGCAGATATATGTATCCATGTGAAGTAAACTCAGCAGCACACAAGAAATTCAAGCAGTTCAGTTTTCCTCTCAGTTTGTAAACTCAATGTATAATTTCAGAAATCCCCGTACGGTACTATGCTCACGGCCCAAATTATATTAAACAAAAACAATGGAACTAAATTGTGTCATATAGAACACGTACTTATGGTCTCTCTCCCGATTCCATGCATAATAGGATGCATTACACTGATCACTAAACTGTTTTCTTCAACCTAACGTGAGCGGGAACACCGTGATGATTCAAGCTTCCTTGGTGGAACTATTCATAGCTCAGCGCATGAATAGTTCCACCAACCTAAGGGTGACACTGAACTCGAAGAGGGAAATTCTATCCCTCTTGTGAACGTTATACAAGAAAATTTTGTGTACATGAAATGTCATATAGCATGAGGTAGAAAACTAAGAGAAGTGTTGTACTATTTGTCCTTGAATCCGGAAATATAGCAGACACACATACCTGACTAGTATCCGAAACCAATTCCTGAGTGTAGTGCAACACACGACATACTTGGGCCCCTTTTTTCTAACCAAACTTGGAACCTGCACTATGCCGATGACTTGGATGCCAATAATTCCAATTGGTTTATTTTCTCTCCAAGAATCATGACCGCCAGTAACAAGATCAGCCACCAAAAACAACGGGATGTCCAAATTTAAGTCTTGCATTCTTGAGAACCACAACAGGCGGATAAGGTAAAGGACCTGCTATTCCATCCGAACGGGAGGGCAACACTTTCTAGAGCACCAACAGCAGCCAAAAACAAAAAAACTGAGATAAGCAGGTCAACAAAGAACTCCCCTAAGAAGAAAGCTACCCCACTACTGACAAGAAATACTCCTTATGTGCACTTCTGCAATTCAACTCAACTTGCTCAGCCTCCATAGTCCTCTAATCGGTTCATGATCCCTTCACGGTAGCCCATTCCTTTGTATCTTGTACATTCTCTTGTATAATCTCAGAACTTACTGATTTTTTCCTTGAACTTCCTTGAACTTGCACTTCATGGACAATAATCTGTGGATCCTTTCTATGCACCAGATGTCAAACAACATCCATGCATCGATACCCTTTTGCACACATCTCTCTGTGGCTTCAATCAGTTGCACTTGAATATCAAATCCTTCATCAGCCATCCCAAAATCTTCCCGTCTTTCTCTATCTCTGCCATTGGTTGCCCTATGCCTTCCAAACTCTAGAGTTCTTCACTATCCATGCCTTCTCTTCTCTTTGTGGTTGTTGCCCTCCTGCGTGAACTTAAAGTACTGACTCAAACCTGCTTGTTGACTGAAGCTATCACATTTCATCCTTCAACTCTGATAATAATCAGATCATCCCCCCCCATTGCCCTTTTGCACTTGTAACCAGTCAAAGTCGCACAAACAAGCTATCTTCTACGTTAACAACCCATTCCGATTGTCTTCATAATACTCTGATTGGATACCAATGGCACTTCTGAATGTGTTTGTCTGTCCTCATGTTCATTTGTCGCTCAAGGAGTAGGTTGAGTCCATGCATGTCATCAAGAAACATTATTTACAAAAGCTACGTGCAAGAATGCCATGCTAACCTTTCTAGATGGTGCTGTCCAGTCGGGCTCTGTAGATAATGGAGTCACTGCAATCTTGATTTTACTGATAAATGATAGGATATCGTAGGTCTTCAAATATCCTCTCATTTTTTTATCTCCGCTTCATTGTGTATTCTTGTAATTCAGCGCTATCTCCCTTTTGTTGTGGTTGTCCTTCAATGCTGATCTGCCAACGTAAACAACTCAAAAACACAAAGTAGCTCTGGGATCTCTTCGTCACGACAAGATGAGAGCTCCGACACTCTCAACACAACCCTCGACAAGCACTCTGAACTCGCTGAAGCTGCAATGGCTATCGATGAAAACATTGACAATGTTCCCTGGCTACAACGACTACCTTTGACCGCTATGACAGTCCTCGAGAAAAACAATACTACTCCAACAACCAGTGGAAGCTCTGACACCCAATGGACCACAAGGAAGCTCTACAATGCGTGAACGTTGAGCCACAAACCTGAGGGCGACGGAGCGATAGGCTGCAATTGCCTGCAGCAGTGGCTTCTCCCCCCTCCAGCCTATCTCCTTCCTCTACTGCCCTCTTCCGCCACGTTGAAGTCCTTGCCCTCTCGATTATCCACAACCTTCCTTCAGCAAGAATCCATTCCTCTCGAATCGATCCTGTTGTATACCTGCACACCCACGAAAGAGAACCCCCCCAAAACAAATCGCCTCCGACACATGCAGACCTCAAGGAGGAGTGGGAAACTGTCACCATTAATGACTTCTTTTTTCTCTTTTTTGTTTCGCTTTCCCCCTTTTTTTTGGGTTGTATCTCTCTCTCTCTCAGTAAGCTTGGTAGGGTTCTTTATGGGTTTCACCAAAGAACAAGAACAACATATAATCTTCTTTTGGTGTGAGATATATGAGGGTAACATACCCCCCACACTTGGTTGGTGAGCTCCTTCTCTATGTCACTAAATTCGATTGAATTTACCGTTGCTGAGCAACGTGTCTCCTTGGAAGACACCAAGAATCAACATGTAATCTACAAAATGCAATACATCAGTGCACAAAAAGCAATAATTTTATGAGCTAACATACTCCCCTCCACTTATTTGTGAAGTCGTCCTCGTCGAGCGATGTGTTGCATTTCTGTGTTCCTGCAAAAACATTCAAGTTATGTGCACAAGAACTTTTATTCAATTAACCTTAATCTTTTTTTTTGGCTTCCACTCCTCTCTTCGAGTCATCTGCTCACTACTCATTGCAAGAAATCTACCACTCAACAAAAATGTCAGTAATACCAAAAAACATCAAATGGGAGTATATCAAAAGCACATCACTGATCACATCAAGCAAAAAATGAAAGTAGACACATGCATCTAACAGGATACTCCCTTCTATATATGTCTCCCATCTATAGAGTCAACACTACCCTGATTCATTTCTCTTCTCTTTTCTGACATAAGTATCTCTGTCATGGTTTCCGCTCCCTTTCCACCTAATTTTTTTTCTCCCACTCTCCTTTTTCTCTACTTTGCACTTTCCTCTGATTCATCAATCAAATCCAACTTTTCAGTCTTCACTAATTCGTTCACTTCTCTCCCAAGATGTCTTAACCATGCACATGCATCTGCAAGGATCTCTCAAGTCTAATCTTGGTCTACTTCAGCAAAACTGCTCATCGTCAATGTGATTCAAGATTTCGCAAGTTGTTGCAAAACCTAAGAGTCGAAGTGAACGACCTTCAAAAGACCGCAAACAAACAAGATAACTAGCATGAGTAGATCTATGAAGTCCAAGTCTTCCATAGACGTGTAACGAGCTAAATTTCAGCCGAGCTTGAGCTTTGATTCGACATGCTTCATAAGGAGTCCACATTAGCCCATATCCCCACAACACATACACCTTTTCCCATTCGAGCATCATGCTCTCTCCTCTCTTCTGTCCCCCCTCGAGAGAGGAATCTTCTTTTCCTTTTTTTTTCTCTCTCTTTTTTTTAATATTTTTATTTAATTATTTGCACACGATGCACAATGCTAGCCCTATGCAAAACCGACATCATCTCGTGGCTTTGACCACCCGGCCAAATTGACTCCACCCGCCTATCGACCCACCTAGGTGCTTAGCCACATATAGGTCAGGCCTACAATGAAACTAGCATCAGCTTGTGGCCTTGACCACCCGATCAAGGTTGTTCCATCCGCCTACTAGCCCACTATAGCGCACCGACAACACACACATATACACAATTATTTCTTTCTTGTTTTTCTCTCTCTCTTTTTTTTCAATTCCAAGGTCTCGAGAATTAGGAGACAGAAGAAAGGGCTTCGTTTCCCAACCATCCCAACACATCACATACATATATATAACCCCCCCATGGACATCCTGATGAAGCATATCATCTCTTTGCCACTACTCGAGCTAAAATCCAGCCACTACACTCTATGGTCAACTCTTTCCTTAAGATCCATCTCATCAATTTGCAACCTCAGAAAGTGTCACTTGGTCTCCTATGTTTGCAACACAATTAGATCTGTCTATCCTCACACCTCAGACTTGCAATGAATCCACTTTTCTTTTTCTCTCAACTTCTTCACTCTTTTTCTTCCAATTCTTAAGCTTTTCACTCTCTAAATGAACTCTCCCCTCCACTTGTATTCGTTCTCGATCTTTTCTAATGCTCTCTCTCTTTTCTTTTTCTCCATCTACTCTCATTTCTTCGACTCATATTTGACCACCTCAATCATCACCTCATTTTTTTTCTACTACCTTCATCGTTTCCATCAGCTTCCTCATTCATTTCTCCCAATAAGGCATTAGCTTGCAAACACTAGATAGGATCCCACCCCTTTCAAGCTTCATCTCCCTCTTCATAAAAAAACCACCCCTTGCCCTAACTTCTCCTCGAATCCACCCCATTCCAAACCTTCTCCAAAACCACCCCTAACAAAAGAATCATCTTCTCACAACCAGCTCATATCCATGCCTTACAAAATCAATCCATCCTACTCTAGTGCTGCAACGCCAACATGCCACCGAGGACAAGACACATTCATCAACTAACTATCAATATCCTTCATCCTCTCTTTATTTGCACTCGACATTCTACATACGTATCACTTCACCTTGGCAGCTCATAACTCCCTACAAATGCTTGTCTTCTTCCAAATGATTGTCTTCTTCAAAACACGGGTTCACACGACACAACCACATAGTTCCCAATGTCCTCTTCTCTAAGTCGCTAACCCCATCATGCAAATCATAACATTTTTGTTCACACTTTGCTACACCCTTACGTTTCCTCTCTATCTCCTCATATAAAGCATTGACCCGTTTTGAAAACTTTTCCTTCCTTGCAACCCCTCGATCCATTGTGAGAGCATCTCCCTCACCACTTTCCTTATCACCTTGCTTCATACATTTTCTCTCATTATGATCTATTTTTTCAGCAAGAATCTTCAAACTTTCTTTCCTTTTCTCCTTGCCATCACCTGATGTGCCCTTGCATCTTTTCCCAAAGTCTCGGGTTTCACTTTTCTTGAGGATCCTCTTTGCTATTGGGTGTTGTCATGCTTACCTTGCTACTCTCTACTTTTGTGGTAGTTCTCTTCCTTGTCGCCTGGAGCTTGCATTCTAATTTTTGCACTTTCCATTGCAACCCAATATCTTCTAGGGCTTCACATTCGACTGCATCAACAATTTTAGGCATTAAAATCACATCATTCTTGTGTCGATCTCTCTCCCTTGCAAGTATGGGTTCTGGCCTCTTACACCTCTCATCTTCACACATTCTTCCTTCGCATCTCATTTTTTGAACTTGAGGTATTACTCCTACCTCAGGAATGCTTTGGTTAACAAAAATCTTTCTTCGTGGCTTAGGTTGCACCTTCGGCCTACACTTGTTCAAAAGTTCAACTTTCCTCAAGTTTGGGCTGAGACAAGGGCTCTTGGATATATCTGCTCTATGGGATTTTTTCACCCTTGTAGTGTACTCATGCGTTCTTTGTTCCTTTATCCCGTCATGTCTAGTCCTTGGACTATCACTCCTCGATCCCCGTACACTTAGGCATTCTCTTGCCATATGTCCTCTTTGATTGCAACTCCAACAAACTAATCCTCTTGAGTCAAATTGCACTCGCTTTGCATGCACTCATGGATTCCAATTCATTGTTCTTTTCAATGTCCCATTTTCTTGACGAGCTTGGAATACCCTTCCATTCCAATTAGGTGCACCACACATTTTCTCTCTTCTCCATTCATCACCTTGTTGTCGTGTCTCCAACTCTTGAGGACACTCTAATGCTCTCATATACATTGTGGAGCAAGTGGGTTCAATCCTTGTGAAGAGATCCGCTTTTAACTTATATAAGAGCTCCATTATCCTCTCCTCAACAATGTGAGCTACCTCAAGGCTCTCTTGGTTTGCTTTTGCACTTCTTGAATCTGAATTCTGTGTCAATCTATGCATTTTCAACACACACTGAACATCTTCCTAGATCCTTGCCTCATGCTTTGCCTCTTCTAGACTAGCGGGCCTCTTCAACCTAATATATCATTCGGCTTCCTCATCATGCAAGCCTACCAAGAACCTCCTTTTCAAGGTCTCTTTATCAGGTGCACTATTTCCTAACTTTCTCACAATGGTATCAATGTGATCAATATATTTATCGATGCTCTCACTGGCCCCTTGTCGTAAGTGGTCCAATTCTTCAGCTAGTCTCTCTTCAAAACCCAAACCTCTAAACTTCCTCAAGAAGTTAGTTTTCAGGTCTTTGTAAGTCGTTCTATCTTGCACACCCAAGTTTTCATACCATTCATTTGCACCACCTCTCAACGTTGCAGGAAGGATACACAATTTCCTACCCTCATCCATAATCTCATGCGCACCACATATCACCTCAAATAATTGAATGTGGGCATCGAGATCTTTATCGAAAGAGCCTAGAAAGCATGGAAAGTCACCAAGAGGAGTTGCGTGTCTTTGAGCCATCTCTTTCACAAGAACCAAGACAATTGTGGGGCAAAATGGCTGTGCCACATGATTGGGGCACCAAGTGAACTCGTAGCAAATCTCTATGTGATGTGCTAAGCCAATCCCCAGAACGATCGCCAAATGGATAAGGTCTTGAGTTCGTAGAATGTGAAAATAATTGCCTATATCTAGCTATTTCTGCTTTGTTTCTCATAACTTGCCAAGTTTATTTCACCCTCAAGCCGCAATGATGTCTGTTGTGGCCCACATTTCTAATCTTGTTCGATTATTCTTTGGTCATTTGACAACCTTGATCTTGGTCCTATTGCCCACTTTGATACATGAAAGTCCTAGTCTTAAGCCTTATTTTATCATGCCCCTTCCCTTTTCTTCTTCCCTCTCAACCCTAAGCCCCTCGTGTACCCTCCTTACTTACAATCCTACGTTCACCTCCACACAAGCTCGCCCAATCTCACCAAACCCTACACACTCTAGTGCATGCCCTTCCTCTTCCTCTAAGTAGCACACACTCTCTCTCTTTTTCCTTTTGTCCCTCTCTTCTCTGCTCCATGCACATACACACATACACCACAGATAATCAAGCACTCTCAATCTAGCCTCTTATCAGAGCCACCAGCCAAAACACTCCGATGTGCACACCTTCACCATGTCATTGACACAACCTCCCATTTCCCATCCTTAAACATTCACTCCTCCCTCCAACTCACCAATTCTCAGTTCACCACCTCAACCACTCAAACCCTAAAAATTTAAGGACCATCAAAAGGGAGTAAGACACTTCATCCAGAACACTTCCTAGCACTGAATGTAATTCTCATGAGCAGTAGCTATCCACGATATTGTGACACTTTTAAGAAGGTTGTCTTCATCCACTCATATTAGATATACTGAGATCTGAAGCTCCCTTTTTAGTTCACATGGATTCCATGCACTATTTTGGCAACAGTAGAAGGATATGCACATCATGTAGCATTATGTATAGAGCTCCCATCCCATAATACAAATATCAAACGAAATGCTCAAAGGAGTCCCAGTTTCAAAATGCATAGATACATATTCATCTTGTAGTCAAGACATTGATTTTATCTCCCATACCTTTGTGTACCACACACTTATGAACTCCTGATCATTCTTCTCAGTTACCTACCTGAGCCCCAGTCATGTGTATAGGCTCCAAAGCTGTTGTCTCTATCTGAAGCTTTTCTTGAGGAGACTTCAACAACCTAGATGGATGGCAGTCCCTCAGTCCCAAGAACGATCAAAGGTATTCCAATAACTTTGGGTTGAGTATTTGAACAACACCAAACTCTATTAGGATGATCAATACAAGCTTAGAAGTTTGAGTTGCAGATGTATGTATCCATGTGAAGTAAACTCAACAACACACAAGAAATTCAAGCAGTTCAATTTTCCTCTCAGTTTGTAAACGCAATGTATAATTTCAGAAATCCCCGTACGATACTATGCTCACGGCCCGAATTATATTCACACAATAACAATGGAACTAAATTTTGTCATTTTGGAACATGTACCTATGGTCTCTCTCCCGATTCCATGCATAATAGGATGCATTACACCGATCACTGAACTGTTTTCTTCAACCTAATGTGAGCGGGAACACCGTGATGATTCAAGCTTCCTTGGTGGAACTATTCATAGCTCAGTGCATGAATAGTTCCACCAACCTAAGGGTGACACTAAACTCGATTAGGGAAATTCTATCCCTCTTGTGAACGTTATACAAGAAAATTTGCTTCATACTTCAATAAAAGTGTGTACATGAAATGTCATACAGCGTGAGGTAGAAAACTAAGAGAAGTGTTGTACTATTTGTCCTTGAATCTGGAAATATAGTAGACACACATACCCGACTAGTATCCAAAACCAATTCCTGAGTGTAGTGCAATGCATGACATACTCGGCCCCCTGTTTTTTTTTGCTCAGGCCTCCATGGAATCATGGCATAACAACCCTAAAAAAAGGCTTACAACTCTGGCTTACTTCTAACCAAACTTGGAACCTGCACTATGTCGATGACTTGGATGCCAATAATTCCAATTAGTTTATTTTCTCGAGGTTTCTTTGCATCTTCTCCAAGAATTGTGACCGCCAGTAACAAGATCAGCCACCAAAAACAACGGGATGTCCAGCTTTAAGTCTTGCATTCTTGAGAACCACAACAGGCGGATCAGGATAAGGACCTGCTATTCCATTTGAACGGGAGGGAAGCACTTTTTAGAGCACCAACAAAAGCCAAAAACAAAAAAACCGAGATAAGTAGGTCAACAAAGAACTCCCCTAAGAAGAAAGCTGCCCCACTACTGAGGAGAAATACTCCTTATGTGCACTTTTGCAATTCAACTCAACTTGCTCAGCCTCCATAGTCCTCTAATCGGTTCATGATCCCTTCATGGTAGCCCATTCCCTTGTATCTTGTACATTCTCTTGTATAATCTCAGAACTTACTGATTTTTTCCTTGAACTTCCTTGAACCTGCACTTCATGGACAATAATCTGTGGATCCTTTCTGTGCACAAGATGTCAAACAACATCCATGCATCCATACCCTTTTGCACACATCTCTCTGTGGCTTCAATCAGTTGCACTTGAATATCAAATCCTTCATCAGCCATCCCAAAATCTTCCCGTCTTTCTCTATCTCTTCCATTGGTTGCCCTATGCCTTCCAAACTCTGGAGTTCTTCACTATCCACGCCTTCTCTTCTCTTTGTGGCTGTTGCCCTCCTTCGTGAACCGAAAGTACTGACGCATGCTGACCTACTGAATGACGTGATCACATAGTGGTTTATTAATGGATTAAACCCTCAACTTAAACAAGTAATGATCATACGATGTGTGGGTGGTATGACTTTGGATGCGGCCATAGCTATGTCATTACAGTTGGAACATAAGGTGGGTAGATTTGCTGAAGATTTGGACTAGTTGAAGGCAACGAGTGAAGATTCATTGAAACAAATGTATTGCACAAAATGTAAGAACTCGGAACACACTACTTCTGCATGTGCACTAAACCAAATGTACTGTGCTATTTGTGATACGACGAGTCACTCCATCGAAACATTTCCATGTAATGCCAAAGTACAAGCCAGGCCAACAGTAAATGCTATAATACAGGAGCAGGGACAACCAGCTGCCCACTATGTACCACTGCAATTGAGGAATACTTCCTACCAAAGTTATAAAACCTATCGGGGGAACACGAGTAAACAACTTCAGCCAGACCCGATGGAATTCTGATCAATCGGGTGAAGGAACATCCCTCTCGCCACCCAGATGCCATTTCTACGGTGAGATTGGATATATCCAAAGATATTGTAAAGAGGGAACCGAGTATGATAAATGAAGAAAAGAACAGAATCCAATGGCCAACATGGTATATATTTCAATAGTAGATACTCAAGCGGCAGTAATCCAAACTCGTTTCGATAAGAAATTACAACCAGCTGCTGAGATTTTTGAGCCTGGCATTTGAGAACAATAGAGAGTTTTTACCAAAGCTAGTATGTGGGTCAGTCAAGAACCAACAGTTGTTCTCAATCCAGTACCGATGGTTCAGCAGACAGTACTCAATCCACCACCGAAAGCACCGAGTCCGGTGAACCTGCCATCGAAGAGTCCATCGAATGCGATCATGAGTATGTCAAATTTTGACTCTGTGTGGAATATTCTCTCGCAGGCCTCCATTACAATACCATTGGGGCAACTGTTAGCCTTGGTTCCGGGTGTACGACAACAATTTAAGCATCAAGTTTGTCCGGAATCTTCGTGTACACCTACTACGGCCACTATTAGTCCAAAAACTGGTTTTGCGTGATTGCTTTCTTGGCCTGTACAAGATTATCTCCCTTCACTCTCATTCGTTGGTCCTCAAGTTATAAGCATATTACATAGTTCAAATATGATTCATCACCATTGATTGCGAATTTGAAGTTCCTGTTACCATGCACTCAATCAGGTTGTAAATGATGATTTGTTTTAGTTTTAAATACACGGACAAGTTGTATTAGAAATAGCATTTTTTCGAAATACTTATTGGGAGTGACTATTCAGCTTGAGGGGAGGACATCGCATCTCCACCATTTAGAATTCTGGGTTTGGTAGGTGATATACCCATTAGTCTTCAGGGAGCGGTGTTCAAAATGACTTTTGTTGTTCTAGAATTACCTGACTCAACTCTGGACCACAACTTGCTATTTGGGAGGCCCTTGCTGAAACAAGCTAAAGTATTGTAGGACTGGTCAGCACACGAACTTATTTTCAAAAGCAACCACCGGAAGTATGTAGTTCCGTTGGATGAGATGAAACCATGCGACCTCCGTGCCCGACCCTACGTAGCGGAACCTGTTCATATGTTGGATGGACTTTTAGATGATGAAGAAGAAGCTTTTCTCAAGGGTAACCAAGATTTGCTCGCCCTGGGGACAATCGACTTACAAGCGATTGCTGATAATTGGAAGCCGGCCGTCTGTTCGATAGTTCTGGTTACAGAAGAAGGGAACCTAGCTATGGATCAAGCTTTGAATGCCCAGATTTTCCACCATTTATTCCAATCACCTAAGGATATACTCATGCCACGATAGTTTTATGTACCAGAAGATCAACTTATCACTTGCGATTTGGGAAATGAGGATACACCATGACCGGTCAAGATTAATGCGGGATGACCGAAAACTTTTCAAAATGATCTACTACAGTTGTTGACCGAGTTCCAAGATGTATTTGCATGGGATGATCGAGATATGAAAGGGTTGGACCCTCATATCTATCAACACCGTGTGATGCTCAAGCGGGATGCATGCCCAATCAAGCAACCCAGTTACTGCATGAACCCAAATTATGCTGCTCAAGTGAAAGCAGAATTGGATCGCTTGCTGAAAGTTGGTTTCATCGTTCCCATTGAGCATGCAGAATGGATTTCACCTATTGTTATCGTCCCAAAGAAAAATAAGTAGTTACGTATCTGTGCGGATTACAAGAATTTCATTAGGGGAAAAAATGAACCCTGCATGGGCCTTTTAGATTAAGGAGTGATTAGCCATGGACCAATGAGAAGAGGGTGGTGGCCATAGTCTAGTCCCTTAATCACATAGACTAGGCATATGATTCCCTTGTTTTTGTGTGGTCAAAGAGCTAGAAACCATCTAGAATTGGTGGTTTTTCTTTCATGATGGTTTTGAGAAACTTGAAACTCATTTAGAGCCATTCGATTCATAGAAGATCTAAGGGCCACAATTGAATTTAAAAAGTCAAGGTGCAGATCAATTTGCACCCTTGGATTAGCTTGAGATTGAATGGCTGAGATCCATGCAATCATTACAAGAGGCGCCCTTTGGAGAGAACCGTTGGATTTTGGCTTCAATCGAATGGTCCAATTTGAATTCCCTGAAATTTCAGGTCCTCAGTTTGTAGCCATTAGATCTAGGAAGGATCCGATGGCTTGCATTCACCCCAAACATCAAAAAGGCACCATCAAATTGTAGCCACTAGATGTGCCTCATATCTAACGGCTGAAATGCATCCGAAAAAGTGGCTCAGCCCCATTCGCACGCATCCATTCGAGTTGGGATGATATGACGGCCATTGTTTTTGCAGAGATGTGCACAAGTCTTGTCCCCACTCCCATGGAGTCTCATGCCCGAGAGCTCAAATTCCACAATACCATGGTGGTCTTGTGTGCCTGCTGAAACCCATAGATTAAGCTTTTTAATCCCTGAAAATTAGGGATCCTTAGAAGGCCCATGCAAGGCTCACTTTTTCCCCTAATGTAAATGCGGTGATCGTACCGGATCCCTTCCCACTTCCCTTTTTGGATACAATGCTTGATGATGTTGCCGGACAAGAGATGTATTCCTTTTTGGATGGTTACAGTGGCTATAATCAAGTGCGCATGACTGAAATGGACATACCAAAGACTGCGTTTATTACAAATTGGGGTGTATATGCATATACGGTGATGTGGTTCGGTCTTCGCAATGCTCCTAGTACCTTCCAACGATTCAATTACACTTTGGCACATAGCGTTCTTAATGATCACTGCAATTATGTATACAACACTTCACTCTTTCTTTATTATTACTACTACACTTCACTTCAACATAGTAAACATTAACACAGTACCTGATTTACTTCAACACTGACTTTACAGACAGCTAGGCGATTAACATAACTTCAAAACAGAATCAATTCCAAACCATTGCCCAGACCGAACCTGCTGGCGATGCATCTGTCATCTCTTCCACACATACTCTATTGATTAGAAAGAAACGATACAACGTTTGTGCTACACCATTTTGGTGTGCAACTTTTCTATAGGAATCACTAATGATTCCTTGGATATACATAGATCTTGCTAATTTAAAGGTTCGTGTTATTTTCTACTTCAGGGATTCTAACATTTCCTTCAAAATTTGCGGTTCAACGAGATGTGCATCAGTCCGCACATAGCTGGAAGCAATTACTTAGGAGAGTAAGGCATCGGCTTGACTCTGTAAAAAAGCTTCTTGGAGGTAGAAGTTGTTGGCGAGTGCTGCATCACGTCGTAGCTTCATGTCCGCAATTTCTCCATCAATGCGGGATAAGCGCTCATCTTGGATAGCCAGTTGTTTCTCTCTGCGCTCGAGCTCTTGAGATTGGAACTGCATGGTTTTATAAAAGTCTTGCCTCTCTTTCTGGATGGCTTTGACATCCTTCTTCAACTGAATATTGCGGCCAATTTCTTCTTCCAAAGAGCAACTTTTTTGAAAGAGCTCTTCGGTGACTTTCTTTAATTCAGTTTCGGCTTGTAAGGCTGATTCCGCCATCTCTTGACCCTTTTGCTCCACCGTAGTAAAATGAGCACGTGTGGTCTCTAGGAGATTACCCAAAACGGTCGTGGCATCCTCCTTGTCAATTACGGTCTGAGTTAGCTTACTAATCTCATCATTGCGAGCTGCAATGATGGTATTCTTCTCATTCAACTGTGCTTGGAGACTTCAAATGTGTTCCTCGAGTGAATTAGCTTCGGCTTTGGCTGTGAGCACCTCTTCCTGAAGTGGTGCGATGTCTACTTCAAGCATGTCCACCTTAGATTGGTACTATTGTCGGAGGGATTGTTGGGCAACTTGTAGGTGATGGGGGAGATGGGTGGAAGGATGAATAAGGTAACTACCGATCTGAGCTAGTTGGGCCAATGAATCAGGTACCTTGGTCTTTAGGGGATGATGGAGCAGAAATAAGCTGAGCAGAAGAAGTAGTATCTTGCAACTGAACGGTTGAGGACGACTGTGCCTTACTGTGAGAGGGGCTCAATTTGCGGCGCTTCCCCTTAAAGAACTGCAAGAGATCATCGTTGTCATCGACCTCCATCATTTGTACGGACTCCTCATGGAAGAGAAGGGTATTCAGGGGAGGAGGTTGCATAGCCTGAATTGTCGGGAGTAGCAATGTCAGTAGATATGGCAATCGTGTTTGAGGGATATCACCCTTCGCCAATTGTCGAGAAATTTTTTGGCATTCCCAGTGAATGCGCTGAAAGAAAAATGAAGCAAAATTAATTGCTTCATGGGCAACATCATCGATCATGGAATAGAAGGGACCAAAAATGCCGTATGTGCATTTTTGCAGGTTAAGTGCAGCTACAAGAAACTGTAGTGCAGTGCGCTCTAGTTCAGGGCGATAAAGAATGGCGAATTCGTTGGAAAAGTGACGTGGGATAAGTTCGTTCATTGTTGATAGTGGTAAGAGAGGTCCATCTACACTAGCCTCCTGAGGGAGGTGGAATCCCTGAGCGACTGTAGTTAGGGTGACTACGACATGCGGGTTAAGACAGGTGAGTGGCTAGTAAGCTTTGTGAAGAGATGGATAGGTATGTGTTGAAGATGAAGAGGTGTTGCAAAATCTTTGCTCTACACCGGCCAAATGAACTCCAGGAGTAGATGGTGGGCCCTTTTATCTTGCCAATGGATGTATTAGACACCCTATGTACCTTGGAAGATCACTCTCAAAAAGATAGATCAAAACAGATAAGTTGGAGTTAGCTCAGAGGTGAAAACTTGCTATTCTTGGTTGATACACCTGTCCAGTGTTTTACATAATTCTCTGAGCACAGCAGCAATTAGATTAATTCCTCTTGGGGAAGGCTAGGTAGCTTAAAGAGCTAACTTTATAGAGTAATCTCATCAAAAATAACAAACCACACACTGAGAATGACTTTTAACAAGTGATGACATCATCCCGATTTTCACGGGCTGCTACAGAAATAGACCAGTGAGTAGAACAATTAACATAACTCAAGATGTAAGAATCCAATGATCCTGAAAATTTGTATGCTTATACTAGACAGTAAGCTAAATCCAACAAGCTTGAAATCACTGAATTTGGATGAGTAAACACTGAGAAATGACTCTGACAAGATGACTGAAAAAGTCGGGTACCTGACAGAGAAGTGAAGATGAACATACCCTGTTGACTTCAAATGAACATAACTGAAGATTCCAACATCCAAATGACATGAAAATTTGTGAGCATATAGTAGACTTATAGAGCTAACTTTACCAAGTTAAATCACTGAAAATGATGAACCAAGTTCAGAGAAAACATCTCTGCAAGCTGACTGAGAAAAACTGAAGTAATGGCAGTGAGTAGTACACTTCACAAGAACATGGAAAGATGAAACCAAATAATCATGAAAATGAAAGTATATTTCTTGTACAATACAATGACTTACTGATACATATGTGTGCCTTGTAATCACACCTTGATATGGCATAAAGCTCAGCTCTTGGAGGTCTTCAAATAGATCTCTCTAACCACGACTAAAACTGCCATCTATTTATAGTTGAGTTTGGGAGGCTAACTTCCCTCAATCACTCTCCAATCAATCAATGATTGATTTGATTCTCTACCTACCACAAATCACGAATTCGTGGCTCCTCTTTCCATTCTTGATCATGTGGGCTCAACCACTTAAGATTCTCTTACTTTTACATTAAGTAAACTCTTCAAAAGTTACAAGAGGTAGTTCACAAGTGAACTTTACATAGTCTTCATTTTGAAGCTTCTTTAATGACTTTGTGAGACTCAAGCCAATACTTAGGCTTGTCATAGACTTGCTCCAACAGCTCCCCCTCAAGCCAAGTATGCTTGAGGTCTTCAATCTTCCAAGATTACCTGCAAACCAATCATAGCCTTGAATTTGCAAAGCTTTGTACCATCCAATGCTTTGGTTAGAATATCTGCACATTGTTGATGAGTGGACACATATGATATTTGAATCTCTTTGCTTAGAACCTTTTCTCGTACATAGTGATAATGAACTTCAATATGTTTAGTCCTTGCATGAAAAATAGGATTAGCAGCCAAATGAATAGAACTCATATTGTCACCAAAAATAGTTGGAGTTCCAAACTCCAATCCAAGATCTTTGAACAATGTCTTCATCCACATAGCTTCCTGTGTAGCTATGGCAAGACCTCTATATTCAGCTTCAGTAGAAGAGAGAGCAACTGTGGGTTGCTTCTTGGATGACCATGAAATAAGCTTTGAACCTGCAAAGGTAAGATAACCTGAAGTGCTCCTTCTATCTTCCTTGGAGCCAGCCCAATCTGCATCAGAAAATAGCTTCAACCCTAAATCAGATACATAAGGATAGTAAAGTCCTTCATTTATGGTTCCTTTGAGATATTTGAGTATCCTTTTGGCAGCATCCATATGTGGTTTCCTTGGTGTGTGCATAAATTGGCTTAGCACACTCACACTGTAACATATATCTACTCTTGTCAATGTGGCATAGTTGAGACTACCCACTAGACTTTGATATGATGTGATGTCCTCTATGAGTTCACCTTCATGTGAGCTCAATTTGTGATTAACCTCCATTGGAGTACCTGCAATCTTACAATCTTGCATCTTGAATTTTGCCAACATGTCCTTAATGTACTTTCTTTGAGTGAGAAACAAACCATGATCTTTGTAGACAACTTCCAAACCTAGGAAGTAGGTAAGTGAACCCAAATCACTTATCTTGAACTCTTCTCTCATCTGATCTTTGATCTTCTTCATACCATCTGCATCATTTCCTGTCAATATAATATCATCTACATATACACATAGGTAGATGACCTCGGAATTACTCTTTTTAATAAAGAGTGAAGGATCTGCTTTGCTTGGTTGAAAGCCTTTGTCCTGCAAGAATGAAACAAGCCTGAAATTCCAAGCTCTTGGAGCTTGCTTGAGACCATACAATGCTTTGTTAAGTTTACACACATAATCAGGATAAACTTGACTCTCAAAACCAGGTGGTTGTGCCATATATACCTCTTCTGTTATCCAACCATTCAAGAATGCATTCTTCACATCTAGTTGAAGTATCTTCCAATTCTTGGAAGAGGCAATACTAAGCAAAACCCTAATAGTAGGCATCTTTGCCACAGGAGAGAAAGTCTCCTCATAATCAATTCCCTGAGTTTGTGCAAAGCCTTTTGCTACAAGCCTTGCCTTATACCTGTTAATGGAACCATCAGAATTCTTCTTGAGTTTATAGACCCATCTTGAGCCTATTACCTTCATGGATGAAGTCTTGGGCACCAAATCCCAAGTGTTGTTTTCCTCAAGTGCTTCAATCTCTTCCTTCATTGCATGCTTCCATTCTGTTTTTGCTCTGGCCTCTTCAAATGATGATGGCTCCTCTTGGTTTATGTCCTGTGCTATGTAGATAGAATGTTTAGTTACTAATGAGGTGTCAAACCCATACCTTTCTGGTTTTTTCTTTTCCCTCATAGATCTTCTTAAGCCATGATTTGATGATTCTGCATCATGTCCAAGTTCTTGCAATTTTGCTTTACCTTTAGACTTCCATGCTTTGATCTTTTCCATCTGACATTCTTCATCATCCTCTGAGGTGTCTTGTTCTTCAATCTTTGATTGTTCTCTACCAAGCTTTGGAAACTCTTCTTCAAGATCATATGGTAAATTGACCTTCCTGCATGAATCTTCATACCATGAATTGTTCTCATCAAAAACTACATCTCTGCTTACCAAGAATCCTTTGTTGGTAGGGTTGTATAACCTGTAGCCCTTTTGATTGTTGTCATATCCAATAAATACACACCTTTCTGCTTTTGGATCCATCTTGCCTCTAACCTGTGAAGGAACATGAGCAAAAGCAATACATCCAAAAATTTTACAATGATCTAAACTTGGTCTTCTTCCATTCCAAGCCTCATATGGAGTCATCCCATCAAGGGATTTTGAAGGCAACCTGTTAATCAAGTAAGTGGCTGTAGATACAGCCTCAGCCCATAAGTAATTAGGTAAATGCTTTTCATTTAACATAGACCTTGCAGCTTCAACAATTGTCCTATTCCTCCTTTCTGCCACTCCATTTTGCTCAGGAGTGTACCTTGTAGTTACCTCTCTTTTGATTCCTCTTTCTTGAAGAAAAGAATCAAACTCATGGGAGAAGTATTCTCCCCCTCCATCTGACCTTAGCCTTTTTAGTGATTTACCTGTTTGATTCTCCACAAGAGCCAAATATCTTTTGAAACATGAAAAAACTTCATCTTTGTGTTTCATAAAGAATAGGATAGTCCATCTGCTGCAATCATCAATAAAGGAAACATAATACCTTGATCCTGATATTGAAGCTTCCTTGCTTGGTCCCCATACATCTGTATGAACCAACTCCAAGAGATCTCCATGCATATAACCTTTCTTCATGAATGGTAACCTGTGAGACTTTCCAAACTGACATGCACTACACTTATAAATCATATGTTGTTTTGACAAGTTAGGGAGTCCAAGTACACTTTGGTCCCTGCAAATTTGCTTTAATGACCTTTCACCAATATGTGCTAACCTTTTGTGCCATACTTCCAATTCTGTGAGTGTCTGACTGCCATAATTAAAGAGAGCAATGTTTCTAGTGTTCTGTAATTCAAATGTGAACAATCTACCTGTCTTTTCACCTTTTGCAATTCTTCTGAATCCTTGACTTGGATCTTCAACAAATGCTCCTGCCTTTGTGAACCTGACTTGCAACCCTTTCTCTACTATCTGCCCAACACTTATCAAATTCTTTGTAATGGTAGGGACATAGAGTACCTTACTGAGTAGGTTGATGTTTCCATCAGGTGCTTTGACATTGCCTATTTTCTCCACAGGATGTTTTGTATCATCTCCTGTTTGTACCTCATGCTTATTCCTTGGATCTTCTAAATCTGATAGGAGTGCCACATTTCCTGCCACATGATTTGAACAACCTGAATCTATGTAGAAAATATGCTCATCAGATTTACCTTGTGGCATAACCATGTTCATGATCAATAATGAATCCTCTTTGTTTGAGTCTTCTGTGTAGTTATTGTAGTCTCTCCTTCCTTTGTAGCCTCCTTGATAGTTTGAATGATTGTAGTTGTTGTAGTTGCCATGGTAGTTGTTGAACCTTCCTCTTGAGTAGCCATAACTTCCTCTATTGTATCCTCTGCCTCTTTGATTCCTGGAATTCCTAAAGCAATTTTCAGTTGTATGATTAGTTAATCCACAAATAGAACATGAGTTGGAGTCTTGGGATCTCCCCCTGCCTTGTCTACCTCCTCTTCCTCTACCTCTGCCATGTCTTCCTCTACCTGCATAGTTAGCTTGATATGTACCTGCTTCATCATCCACTTTCTTTGCCTTTCCTTTGTTATCTTTAGACTTGCTTTTATCCGTGTATAAAGCTGAAGATTGATTACCTTTAGAGCTTTCTCCATTTTTGATAAGCTTTGCCTCTTGAGTAAGTAATTGTCCAATGAGTGTGTTGAAATCAGGTACATGCATGTCCATGTACAAATCCATAGCTGTGGTGAATGCTTCCCACTTGTCATCTGCCTTCAAGCCATTGATGACCTGCCTTACAATTTGCTCTTCATCTATTACCTCTCCAATGCTTCCCAACTGATCCGCTATATCCTTGAGCTTTGTGACAAAATCAGTCACATTTTGTTTGGGAGCCTTCTTGAGAGTTGTGAACTCCAGCCATAGTTGATGCTTCCTGGCTTTGGTACTTGAAGAAAAGAAAGCTTCAAGTGCATCCCACACTTCCTGAGATGTCTTACAACTTCTAATGTGAGGTAACAAAAAATCTGAGATAGAGTTGAGGAGATAAGACCTTGCAAGTGCATCCTTGGAGCACCATGTGCTCAATCTTTCTTGCTCTTCTTGTGTTGGTTGACTTTTGTTCCTGAAACTTGGCATAACTTCATCTCCAGCCACATAACCATATAAACTTCTACCTTGGAGATAAGCTTCCATTCTTAATGACCAAGATGAGTAGTTACCTCTGTCCAATTTGTCAATTGATGAAGGAAATCCATCTGCCATGTTGTCCAACCTTGCTCTGATACCACTGTGAAGAGATGGATAGGTATGTGTTGAAGATGAAGAGGTGTTGCAAAATCTTTGCTCTACACCGGCCAAATGAACTCCAGGAGTAGATGGTGGGCCCTTTTATCTTGCCAATTGATGTATTAGACACCCTATGTACCTTGGAAGATCACTCTCAAAAAGATAGATCAAAACAGATAAGTTGGAGTTAGCTCAGAGGTGAAAACTTGCTATTCTTGGTTGATACACCTGTCCAGTGTTTTACATAATTCTCTGAGCACAGCAGCAATTAGATTAATTCCTCTTGGGGAAGGCTAGGTAGCTTAAAGAGCTAACTTTAGAGAGTAATCTCATAAAAAATAACAAACCACACACTGAGAATGACTTTTAACAAGTGATGACATCATCCCGATTTTCACGGGCTGCTACAGAAATAGACCAGTGAGTAGAAAAATTAACATAACTCAAGATGTAAGAATCCAATGATCATGAAAATTTGTATGCTTATACTAGACAGTAAGCTAAATCCAACAAGCTTGAAATCACTGAATTTGGATGAGTAAACACTGAGAAATGACTCTGACAAGATGACTGAAAAAGTCGGGTACCTGACAGAGAAGTGAAGATGAACATACCCTGTTGACTTCAAATGAACATAACTGAAGATTCCAACATCCAAATGACATGAAAATTTGTGAGCATATAGTAGACTTATAGAGCTAACTTTACCAAGTTAAATCACTGAAAATGATGAACCAAGTTCAGAGAAAACATCTCTGCAAGCTGACTGAGAAAAACTGAAGTAATGGCAGTGAGTAGTACACTTCACAAGAACATGGAAAGATGAAACCAAATAATCATGAAAATGAAAGTATATTTCTTGTACAATACAATGACTTACTGATACATATGTGTGCCTTGTAATCACACCTTGATATGGCATAAAGCTCAGCTCTTGGAGGTCTTCAAATAGGTCTCTCTAACCACGACTAAAACTGCCATCTATTTATAGTTGAGTTTGGGAGGCTAACTTCCCTCAATCACTCTCCAATCAATCAATGATTGATTTGATTCTCTACCTACCACAAATCACGAATTCGTGGCTCCTCTTTCCATTCTTGATCATGTGGGCTCAACCACTTAAGATTCTCTTACTTTTACATTAAGTAAACTCTTCAAAAGTTACAAGAGGTAGTTCACAAGTGAACTTTACATAGTCTTCATTTTGAAGCTTCTTTAATGACTTTGTGAGACTCAAGCCAATACTTAGGCTTGTCATAGACTTGCTCCAACAAGCTTCGGTAGCGAGAGTAGCAGCAATGGCAAATATGATGTGCACAAAGAAAGCATGGTAGTCAACCGAATGCCAGGGCAGTTCAGCGAATGCCAAAAGGCCACGAGTGCGTAGAAACTCGCTCAGTTCTGGAGCAAGGCCAACATGGAAGGTAGCAATGTTAGCCAAAGCTTCCATGGCGAGTACGAGAGCACGAAGAGAATAGGTAACACAGAACACGCAATTGCACAAAAACTCAATAGCGAAAAAAAGAGGGGAGAATGGGATTAAGTAAAAACATCGAATGGACATGCGGGAAGAAACATAATCATCACCCAGTGTTGGAAATATAAACTCATAATGGTGACATGGTTGCTAATCATGGTTAGGTAAGAAAGTGGAAATATTACGGTCAGTCGGTCAACCGAAACACGTGGACGGGAAATGAACATCGACCCAAAATAGTGGTACAAACCGAGCGGAGAATAAAAATACCGATAAAGCATCACGATGAAGAAGGCGTGGGATAATAGGGACGAAGCTTTGATCCATTAATTGCCTTAGGGAGAAGGGTACCAGTTAACGTGGATAATCGGAACATAGCAGGTCCAACTTGTGATTCAATACGGTAAGGAAAAAACCATCGAAGTTTGAACTTGCCCGCTGAATGATTAGATTTAGCATTATATAATAGAACTAATTTTCCTTTGGTAAAAACAGGAGTGCGGAGAAACCGATCATGTGTCTTGGCTTGTCGCAGTTTGACTTCTTGCAGCATTAGTAAACTTTCCCAGCATTGTTTGTCCAAGGACCGCAACACCTCCAATCGGAAAGGAAAAAATTCCTCCAGTAAGAGCTTATGTTCTAGTGCC
Organism: Ceratopteris richardii; assembly: GCA_020310875.1. Lineage (NCBI taxonomy): Eukaryota > Viridiplantae > Streptophyta > Polypodiopsida > Polypodiales > Pteridaceae > Ceratopteris > Ceratopteris richardii. The sequence goes on from CM035437.1 coordinate 96,564,285, forward strand.
ACCCTGAGGTTAGGTACCACCAACTCCATGGGTGCAATGGCCTCCAACCCATATGCCAATCTGAAAGGTGTATTCCCTGTAGCCATTTTGTACGTAGTACGGTATGCCCACAGTACTGAAGGAAGGAATTGATCCCAATGCTCCGGGCATTCCAAAACTAATTCTTGAGAATGTTAAGTAAGGTTTTATTAGTACTTTCAACAAGACCATTAGCACGAGGGTAATATGGAGAGCTAAATTTATGCACAATCTGCAGGGTGCGGGTAAGTGCTTGCAGTAAGGAATTAACAGAATGTGTGCCCTGATCCAAAACAATCTCTAAGGGAAGACCGAACCAAGGGAACACATCAGTCATCAAACATTTAACCACCACTACTACAGTGGCATACCGTAAAACCCAAGCTTCTGCCCACCAAGTGGCATAATCCGTACAATCCATTGGTGAGGAAGGTCAGAAGAGTATCATAATAGGAAGGTGCCATCGGGAGCTCCTGACCCTCATCTTGGACCGAATCAGTCACATAGATAGCAGGGGTAGTATCATCAATTCCACGGGGAGGTTCACCAGAATCAAGCCGAGATAAGAAATCAGCTAATGCATGAGCTGACCCTGGACGATGTACGACCGCGTAATCAAATTCTTGCAGTAACAACACCCACATGGCTAATCTTCCCCCTAAATGTTGCTGACAGACAAGATAAACTAGAGCAACATGATCCACATGGAATGTGAATTGGCGTCCCAGCAAGTAGTGCCAGAATTTCTTCACCAAATAAACCAAGCCGAGGCATTCATGCTCAGTGATTGAGTAATTTGATTCAGCAGCAGCTAACCGTCGACTAGCATAATAGATAGGACGAAACCACTTATCCTGTTGTTGCATGAGCACACTATCGATGGCACTGTGCGATGCATCCACGAAGACATGGAACGGAAGCTGCCAATTTGGTGCTTGTAGTATAAGAGCCTAGGTTATATTGTTTTTAGTCGATCAAAGGCAATTTGGCACTCTTCAGTCCACATGAACTGTCGAGAATTACTAGTAATCAACTGATTCAGTGGTATGGCTAAATGTGCGAGCCACCAAAGATGCCACCCATGCCAGCATATTTGGCCAAGGAATCGCATAACTTCCTTTGGTGTCGTAGGGGCAGGTGCATGTAACATGGCTTGCACTTTATCAGGATCCACCTGAATACCTTGCTTTGAAATAATATGACCAAGCAACTTGCCACAAGAAACTGAAAAGACTGACTTGTTGGGGTTTAAGCACAACCGAAACTCACGAAACTTAGAGAAGTAGCACCATAGGTGGTAAAGATGAGCCGATGTATCACCCGATAATGAAAAATCATCCAGATACACTCGCATAAAGGTGGTTAAATAGGGGGAAAAAAATTCTTGCATACATCGTTGGAAGGTACTAGGAGCATTGTGAAGACCGAACCACATCACCGTACACTCATATACACCCCAAATTGTAATAAATGCAATAGCCTTTGGTATGTCCATTTCAGCCATGAGCACCTGATTATAGCCACTGTAACCATCCAAAAAGGAATACATCTCTTGTCCGGAAACATCATTGAGCATTGTATCCAAAAAGGGAAGTGGGAAGGGATCCGGTACGGTCGCCACATTTAGTTTCCAGTAATCCACACAGATACCTAACTGCTTATTTTTCTTTGGGACGATAACAATAGGTGAAATCCATTCTGCATGCTCAATGGGAATGATGAAACCGACTTTTAGCAAGCGATCCAATTCCGCTTTCACTTGAGCATCATAATTTGCGTTCATGTGGTAACTAGGTTGCTTGATTGGGCATGCATCCGGCTTGAGCATCACACGGTGTTGATAGATACGAGGGTCCAACCCTTTCATATCTCGATAGTCCCACACAAATATTAATTACAAGAATAATTGTAATTAGAAAAGTCGCGCACCGAAAGGGTGTAACACAAACGTTGTATCGTTTCTTTCTAATCAATAGAGTATGCACAGAAGAGATGGAAGATGCGTCACCAACCGGTTCGATCTGGGCGATGGTCTGGAATTGATTTTGTTTTGAAGTTATGTTAATCGCAGATTTGTCTATAAAGTCAGTGTTGAAGTAAATCAGGTACTGTGTTAATGTTTACTATGTTGAAGTGAAGTGTAGCAGTAATATTAAAGAAAGAGTGAAGTGCTGTGTACATAATTGCGGTGATCGTTAAGAACGCTATCCGCCGAAATGTAATTGAATCTTCTGTAATTGTCTGGGGTTAATCAATGAAGTTGATTGTCAAAAGTTAAGCAGTAAATTGGGAAAAAATATATAGGGCCTCTGAATTATCAGACCCCTGACCATCCCAAGAACCCACGAGTAAGAACAGAATAACTTTAACTTTAACACCTATAAGAGGGAATTTTTCCTACTAACTTGACATCATATCTCTCTTATGGAATCAATCCGTTATGAATAGTGACTCGTTTATTCACTTCTTGCAGTTCTTCTTCTCTTTGTGTGCTAGATCTTACCTAATTGTGTTATTCTCTTTGTGTACTATACATTTTCTCTATTGATATATTTAGGTAGTTATGTGTGTGAACACACTAGGACCGCCGAGGCACTTTTTTCCCCCTTTAGGAGGTTTTTTCCCCCCGCTTGTATATACGCCTATTGCTATAGTGGGTTACTTATCTTTTGTACATTCTAGTGGTAATACATTTAGTATTGTGTGTTGTGTTCTAAGCTTCTTCTTCTTCCTTGTGTTGTTTGCGTTCTTTTGTAGACATCAAACTTCAATAGTTGGTATCAGAGCAGGTCGACACTTCATCTAGGGCATCGTCGACACCCCTCTGATCAGAGTCTCAAACTTGCATGAAATCTGGTGAGCATACTCAATGTGATTAGCAGATCAAAAGTGCTTTGCTTTGTGGTGCCAAAATCATAATCTCAACTCGTTTTGGCCTTCAAATGCACTATCATAGTGCACTGCAAGCAATTTTTTCTTTTGTGCCAAAGATAGACACAAGTTCCAGTTTGCCAGTATAAGCTTCTGGAAGTCTGCTGCATGTTTAGCAGAACTTGACAGGATAGTTTAGTTCAACTTTTTGAGATATAGTCAATTTTCTGCATCAGGGTATTTTAGTGAGTGGACATGGTTGAAAGTAATGATGTATTCCATATGTTGGCTATTGAGGATAAGTTGGATGGTACAAATTACCCATTATGAGCTTATATGATGTGTCATATATTGGTTGCAAAAGGACTATGGAATATTGTGTAGGGTGTTGAAAAACATCCTATTACACCTGCAAACACACTTGTTGAAGGTGATGCAGACGGCATTGAAGATGATGATATTCTTCATGTTCCAGTTTGTGTTGTGGTTCTTGTTGCAGCTACTATAGAGTGAATTCGTTGGAATGGCAAAGATACTCAGGCACATGCATTGATAGCCTTGTCTGTCAAATGTGCCATTATTCCTCACATTCGCTCTTACAGAACAACTACAGATGCTTAGGATACACTTACCACATTATACCAAGAAAGGAATGAGGCTTGTGTTGCTTAACTCCGAAAACAATTGGAGAGTGAGCACATGAGTGAAGGAGATTCCATGGATAGTTTTCATACAAAGATCAAATGTTTGAAGGAACAATTGATTTCTGCTAATGAAGTCTTGCCTGATAGTTCACTTGTGTAGACTATTCTAAATAGTCTTCCCGATTCATATCAAAGTTTTGCTTCTACTCTTCATTTGATGATGAAAGGCAATCCAAATGCCTTAGCATTTGAGGAGTTAGTCTCTGTTCTGTTGTAGGAAGATCAATCTAGGCGGAACATGTCTATTATGTGTGTTGCAGATCAAGCTTTCCTGGCTAGTCAGAAGGGCAAAGGTAAATGGAGCTCGTCTACTAGTAAGCAAAAATTTTCTAATTCTACATAATCAAAGAAGGATGACAAAGACGAGGAGAAAACAAAAAAACAATTTTTTTTTGCAAATAATGTAAAGGAAAATGATCATGTCATAAAGAGTTTTTCAAAACTGGCTACTAAAGAGGCAAGGAAGAAAGAGGGTGGAATAGTTTTTGCAAAGGCCTCTACACCCAAAACAGAGTTTGCTAATCTTTTGCAAAATGAAGAATGGGTGTTTACCACTATTTGTAGTTATGACCCATCTTCTCATGAACAGTTTATGTCTGCAGTAGACTTAAATGTTTGGTAGTTTGATAGTGGGGAAACCAAACATATTACCTCGTAGCATAGTTTCTTCACTTCACTCGAGCTTGCCCCTATAGGGAATACTATCACATCTGCCAACAAATCCTGTTATCATGTCATGGGAGTTGGTAAGATCATTCTGACTACTGCTTATGGTAGTTCTTTTACATTGTTGGATGCTTTATTGTGCCAGGGATCAAGAAGAATCTTTTATCAGTTTTAGCATTAGCCAAGATTGTATTGATTGTGAAATTTGTTGATGATAGATGTACAATTCATGATATGTCAAATCTGGCATTTTATGTCATGGGTTGTATAAGCTCATAGACTATGTAAAATTTTTGAATGATTTTGCATGTGCAGTATATGATTCTCAGGCTTTGTCAGATGCAAAGCTTTGGCCTGCACACTCTCATCATCTGATATTTGTTAGTTTGCTATGCCTACAGAAATCTAAAATGGTGTCCTCTCTGCCCAAACTTGAGGCACCTAGTAAACATGTGTGTGAAGGCTCTATTTTGGACAAAATGTAGCGTTCCTCATTCCCAAAAGATGGTTTAGTTCGAGCTACTAAAAAATTGTAGCTTGTTCAAAGTGATGTCTGTGGTCCTATGCAGATACCCTGATCTTTTGGAAACTATCTTTACTTCATGACTTTCATTGATGATTTTTCCAGGCATGCATGGCTATATCCATTGGAAGTAAAGTCGGAAGTTTTAATGTGCTTCAAATAGTTTTTGGTTTTGGCTGAAAATTTGTCAACATGTAAAATGGGCACCCTCTCTTCAGATTGAGGGGGGAATATATGTTTTCTAACTTTAAGGAATTTCTTGCTGAACATGGGATAAAACTTCACTGACAGTCAGAGTGCATTCACAGTTGCGAGGAACCTTGTGTTCCATGCTCGCACTAAGCACACTGAGGTGGATTATCATTATGTCAGTTGAGGTGCATTATCATTATGTCAGGGAGAGGTTCTTTGCTAGAGAGATCAGCTTGGCATATGTGCCCACGCAGGAGAACATTGCAGACCTTTTCATGAAGGCTCTGCCTGGGGGGAAGTTTGAAGTTTTCTGCAAAGCTTTGGGTTTACTTCCTTTTGTGGATTGATTCCGCATAGCTTGGCACTTCCTTATACATGAGTGCCAGCTCCTTGTTCTGCATCACTCCCACGGGGGGATTTGTTGATATATTTAAAAAGTGATGTGTGTGAAGACACTAGGACCATTGGGGCACTTTAATTTTCCTTCTTTAGGAGGTTTTTTCCCCCTAGCCTGTATATATGCCTATTGCCCTAACAGGTCATGTATCTTTGTACATTCTAGTGGTAATACATTCAGTATTATGTGTTGTGCTCCAAGCTTCTTCTTCTTCCTTGTGTTGTTGGTGTGCTTTCGTAGACCTCAAACTCCAACATTCTCATCTTACGTAATTCTATACTAGATCCTCTAATCGTGGTTTTATTACTATTCTCTACTTTTGGTCCTTAATCTTGATTTTATTACTATTTTCTACTTTTGTTCCTTTTCTTTGAAAAAATAGACTACCAATTTGACTTCATATCATTTAGAATTCACCAACTAATAGAGTGACAAAAAGGATCTTTGTTTAGAGTGACAAAAAAGACCTTTGTTTAGAAAAAATAGATTACCAAATTTGACTTCCTATCATTTAGAATTCACCAACTAATAGAGTGACAAAAAATCTTTGTTTAGAGTGACAAAAAAGACCTTTGTTTAGAGTGACAAAAAAAACCTTTGGTTGGGATTCCATTCGTGGAAATATTCTGAACTCACTCCAATCTTTGGCTTCCATTTTATTCAATCTACCTTCTTGGAAAGAATTCTTGTTATAGGCAATCAGGTTATGTCCATTAAAATCCACTTTCTCTTTGAATATGGAGTCTATTTCTTTCCAAGCACACTTAAAATATTAATCAGACCTAGATCAAAATGTGAGAGTTCAAAATCAAATCAACTTCCACATTTTCAGCATGTCACAATGCAGAATGTAAACTCGGTTTTAAAATTAACTTCTTTTCCTTGTTTCTGCATGAAATCATGGAATCATATTGTTACACATGAAATGAATCGTCCCCAATCCCGCATTAATTCTGAATGGTAAGGCATCAATCAATTCTGAGTGATAGCTAAAATTGATTGCTCAAATATGCAACATGGTTGTTGATTCGTTCCGCAAAAATATTGAGGTTTAGAAATACTTGAGTTGATAGTGAAGTATGGTATGTATCAAAAGATCAAATAACATATGCAAAATTAATTCTGAGTTTTCTACCTTTGAACTGAAATCAAAGAAGATAAACAACTTGTTTTTGAATCATGGAGCTATACAGAAAAATTACAAACACTAGAGTATGGAAAATGAAAAAAGCCTAGTGTATGGCTCATTGAGGGCCTGCTCTCTTGCTAGTATTCCCGATGGAATGGACTATATCAAATTTTTTGCAGGTGGTAAAAAATCCACAGTTATGCTTGACACGTTGTGGATTGTTTTTGGCATTTCTAGTCATGCTAGAGGTTACATGGCTTGGAGTATCCGTGAATTCCTCCAGGTTCTGGACAGAAGCACTTCTGACCATGCTCGGAGTTGAAGGCTTAATAGCTGCACTAGCGTCATTCGTTTGAGCCTCTTCAATTTCTTGGATTTCTTCTATCTCAGTAGTTGATTGTTTGAACAGGGGCTTTCCATGGCGTTCTTGCACAATTGATTCTTGAATCTCTTCGATTTCAGCAATTGGTTGATTCAACAAGGGCTTTGCGATGCGCCTTTGCCCCGCTTCTGGTATCTCCAAGGAATGTGGGGGCTCACAAACATCAGAAAGAAAAGAGATTGCTTGGCTCGGGGTAGAAACAAGATCATCTTCACTGCTCAAGGAGAGGGACGATCTAGAGAGAACACTATTCGAATTCGGCGAGGAAGTGAAGTACAGAGGATTCAGATACTTATTAACTACCCCCTCATGGCAGATCCCTATAGCTTCCTGGAAGGAACCATTGTCCAAAGACAGAGCTGATCCAGATGCTTGCACCGCTTCTGAACAGAGATGATCTTCTCGACTATTCATATCAAATGTCCGAATTCTGGTAGTTTCTCTCGTCCCCGAATTCATACCTATTGATTTGCGAAGGGGAGATAATCCATAACCAGACGACCTCGAGATAGAGGAATCATACAACTCCAGCAAGTTACTGTTCCTATACAGATCACTTGCACCAAAACTGTCACGAGAGGATACGAAGTCCATATCCCTTGTCGCCATCCCCCTCATAGTGTTTGTTTTATTAGCCTTCTGGTATGTTTGAGCAGCTTCACCTTTCGAAGTACTATCATACATCGTCCTAGCGAGGGGGCAAATACAGCAACTGGCTCCTAGCGTTTGTCCACTGATACACCTACAGCCTGAGGGTATTCTATTTCCAAACTCTCTTGTGCTGATGTTCTCTTCCGTTTTCGAGTAACTAGTGTTGGTGAACATGGTCTTCCCAGGAGGAAGTTGACTTGACATCTTCCATGGCTTGTTTTGGAGAGAGGTTCTTGAGATAGGTGATCCTCTTGGTGCATTTAGATGATTCTCATCCATATCAATGTTGTCATGTTTGAGACGAGATCTAGCCAAAAGATCTGTGGGACGTCTACAGTTATCTCTCGGATGTACATAGCCAGGAGCTATGGATATCGAACCTCTGACTGAATTTCCATCCGGAGACCGTACTGAGATAGGTTTTTTGATGTTTCTTGTCCTCGAAATGTCTGAATTCTTATCAATCGTATAGCCAACGCTCTTTTCAAGGCCGCAAGTACAATACTGCTGCCCCAGAATGGTCCCTCTGCTACAGTAGCAAGCTCTTTGTGTTGGTATGTCAGTTTCTCTGACCCTAATTCTTTCGTCGCTCTGCAGATAGTTATTAGTTAGGATGGACGCCCTTCCAGGGTGAGATCCATGCCGAGAACTTGCCATCATGTAACATGAGCGATCCTCTTTGTTCTTCAAAATTGTTCTGCTTGCTCTATGCTCTCTCGTTGATGTCAGCGGTCCGTCTAATCTAAGAGCTGAGAGCTTCTCATGTTCTGAATCTTTATCGGCTGACACACTAGCAAAGAGATGGTTGCTTTGTTTCATGGCGGAACTGTAGCTGATGGGGTTGTTTAACATATTCTGAGACTTGCAGCTGTCATTCACCGGGGAACCGTAACATGACCCATAATTCAACTTTGTTCGAAAATCCACCGATCTTCGATTGTGAATGCCCTTGGCGACAGGGTTGAAACTTACGGAATAACGCGACATGGTGATGCTCTTCCGCCTCTCGTTTTGAATCCCTTGAACTTATGGCGATACTGAATACTCGGATGGCGATACTGAACAATCGGATGATCTTACAGCTTTGCCTGGAAGGCTCTCGGCGACTCTGATTTCGGATGATATGGCGATACCGAATACTCGGATGATCTTATAGCTTTGCTTGCAGGGCCCTCCGCGACTCTGATCTCGGCTCGCTCTTGCGTTCCTGCTGCTTTCGCCACGCAAGCGCACATAAAAAAAGCACGCTTTAGGCCGGCCATACAAAAGCGAACGTATGATAGACCTTATATGGACCGTAAATCATAAAACTTAATTTTCTTTTTTATTATAGGGAACTTATAGACAAGGGCGGAATTATTAATTTTTCAGAAGTGCGAAATATATTTTAAAGGAAAGATTACGTGCCTTTGATGAGAAGATAACCCATATAGCAGGATCACCCTTAATCACACAAGTAAGGACAAAAAGACCATGCGTACTACCTGTTTTGATCATCAAAGTAAAAAAAATTTACACACTGTCTTTGTTGGAGTTTGAGGACCCCAAACGCACACGAACAACATAAGGAAGAACAAGAACTTTGGAAAACAACACAACACAGAGTGTGGTGAATAAGGAGCTAGCACTCATGTATAAAGAAATGTCAAGTTATGTGGAAAGATCAATCCACAAAAAGAAAAAAGTTCAAAGCTTTGTGAAAAACTTCAAACTTCTCCCTAACCAAAGCCTTTGTGAAAAGGTCTGCTGTGTTATCTTGTGTTGGCACATAAGCCAAGCTCATCTCTCCGATCGAAAGCCTCTCCTTGACATAATGAGAGTGCACCTCGGGGCAAGCATGGAACACTAGGTTCTTCGTAACTGCCAATGTGCTCTCAGTGCCACTAAAGATGGTGGTGGTAGAAGATTGACCAATGTGCTTTCACTCTTAGTATGCATGAATTGATTATGAATGGTAATGCATCAATCAATTCTAAAAAATAAGTATTGCTATTGTCCCCCTCCAACAATATCCTACAATGAGGGGTAGGGTCTACGGGGGAAGTGGTGTGTCGCTTTGCTCAAAAGTATCGTTCTCAGGGAGTAGTATCACGTTTCGCTCATGCAGCTCTGTATCACCCTGGGAAGTGAGTATTGCACCTTCTCGTATTGCTTTGCTTCGATTGCCCAGGTGCTCTTCTGCATTAGAGAGAGAAGTGTTTTAGCTTTTAGTGTGGTTCTTATTCCAAGCCTCGTCTTCGTCAGTTCATGAGGTCGAGTGCCTTGGAGTATCGGAAGCGAGGCCTTTCCATAGGGGGTCAAGTGTATCACCGTAAGTTTGGGCAGATAGTATCATCTAAGGAGTGGTAGGCATAGCTTTCGTGTGCTTAAGCCGTTGTTTCTCGGTGCAATTTCCCTTCTCCCCCTCCCCTTTGGGTTCAGGGATTGAGTTGCGGTACTCCGGGGGGTTGTGTTTCCAGGATACTCACCCTTGGTATCACGTGGCTGAGTTGCCAGGTGGTATCGCCCCGGGCTGAGTATCTCGCTTTGGGCTTGTTCCCTTAGTTGCACCCTTTTAAGTTGTTCTTGGTGGCCCTTGTTTTCTATCTGGGTTTCTTTGTTTCTGATTTGCACATCATGATTAGGGCAGAAAGGTTCTAAAAAGAGAAAGATTTTGTAGAAGAAGAATTTTTAAATCTGGCCTGCTCCTGGCTATCATGGTCGATGTGCGTGGCTCCTTAGTGGTTAGCAATGTGGGACCCCCATCATAGTTGGGTTCTTGCGAGGCCGCGGGGGATCCTCCCAATTGTGCTCCCTCGATGGTTTCCTTAAGCATGGATTTTGTCTTGGCAAAGAAAGAAGAACTTTCGAAAATGTGCCTTATTGGTCAACTATTCAGCCCAAGGGCCCCTTAGAATCCGTTCACCTTTGAATTCCTAAGGAGTGGTTCCCACGTGGCTTGATCATGAGGCAAATGCCAGTTTTTGCCCACGAACCACTTACTTTTGTCTTCGAGAATGAGGAGATGGTGTTTCAAGTGCTACAAGTAGGCACCTAGCAAGTTTGGAGGTCTACATTATGCACGATTAAGTGGTTCCCAAATTTTGTCCCAAACAAGTCTAAACTCTTGCGCTACCCACTCTAGGTTGAGCTTGCCAACCTTCCCTTTTTCTTGTATGACTTTTTGTGGGATATTGTTGCACCTATTGGTTGATCGCTAACCTCGAGGGAGGAAATGGGGGCTTCATCTACGAAGGAGCAAAGTATTCCTTCAATGTGTGATGGCACCCATAGATCTGCGTCAAGACGAATCTAAACAAAGCTCTCCCCTCAAAGATTTCCATTGACTTAAGGGAATGGGAAATCTGGGAGCAAGAAATCATATACAAGAATTCACCAAACACGTGCTTTCACTATGGTCTGAAAGGTTGCAAGATTAAAGAGTGTCTGCAGAAATAGAACACCTCTAAAAACAAGAGAAACCAAGAAGCTGCCAAAGAAGATCCGATAAGTTCTAGGGCACAAGCTCATCCGCCAAGGGATGAGGAAGAGAAAGACACGAGGGTCTTAGAGACAGACACAAAAGGGTTCACAAAAGTTAGATGTAGAAGGAATAGAATCCCTCGAGGGTCCTCTGAGTGGAACACCATGGTGGTGGCACCTCTAAATAACCTATACTACAACCTCGAAAAGGAGATCAATAATTTGGACTTCCCATGAGGGAATTGGTATGGAGTAGACATCAAAGATAAATTCTTGGAGACTACCACCAACAAAAAAGATAACCAAGAGGCGAACCAAGAGGGCTATACTGCTAGTAAAAAGGAGGGTTTCACAACTAGCAATGAAGACAACTCGGATAGTGAGAGCTCTATCATTGGATCAACACTCCTAAAAAAAGTACAAAATTCATTCCCGTACAAGGCGACTTATAAGGGGAAACAACCATTGGAAATGCCATGGAAAAGCCCCCTCAAGGGTAAGATTTGTGGACAAGATCTCTCGTGTTTGAGAAAAAAACACAAACCCAAGGAGAAAAAAGACAAGGCCCCTCTCCGCAAAGAGGGTAACCATCGATAATGATCATCATATCTTTTAACACGAGGGGGTTGACTGACCCCTCAAGAGCGACTATTATTGGACAATGGTTTTAGAATAATAGGCGAAACTCAAATTTCATATGTACTCAAGAGATTAAAATCGATGGATAAGACCTTAAAAAACGACCCAAATGTATCTCTTTGACCCATGTTTGGGTTACCACTTCTCACCCCAAGGGGGCTGGTGGCACAAATATTGGAATTAATAACCCCAAGGGGGCCAGCCTGACATCTTGCAACACATTGACCTCGCCATACCATACCACTACCCTATTATTGTCACTTTCAAGCCGACAACCAAATTCAAGAAAGCAACATCGTTTCATGCTTTGCTGACCTCTTTCTCCCTTCTTACTATCCAACAGGAAATTAGCTTGGTATGGAACTTGGCTTTCATCAATGATGCCTCACCGACCAAATGCTAAAGGGTTGTAGTTGAGAAGACTTATCAAATTCTGATCACGATACAAAAGATGCTTCACAATGTTTGACAGAGGTGGAGAGAGAAGCTCTATTAGAGGCTTTGGCACCTTGAGGAGGAAGTGAACAAAGGGAACTACCAATGCTAGATGGGACTTCAGAAGATTAGATGCATGTTGAGATACAAGGAAGAAATCCAAAGGAAAAACCTATAGATATACTTTAAAGACTGGTGGACTAGCAAGGCCGACAAACCAACAAAAGAGATGTGTGGCATCCTCAAGAGGAAGCAAACTAGAAACTCAATTCCCATTTTGATAGGTGGTAATGGCATTGAATGTGAAACGGAAGAAGAAAATAGTGCTATTATTGTCGAACAATTTACTCAACTCCTAGGGGTTGCAATGCCTCTTTCTCCCCATAGGAGGGATTGCATGGTGACCATCTTGAGAGTCTCTCCCTCAAGAATACCGCATAACTTGATATTCTCCTTGACATACCCATCTCAGATGATGAGATTCTCAAAGTTATGGATATGCTCCCCAATGGGAAAAGCGTGGGTCCTGATGGCCTCACAAATGAATTTTTTAAGCCTTTCAGATGGGTGCTTGCCCCCCTGCTGCACTTGGTCTGGCAAGAGGCATTAGCTTTCAATGCCCTTCCCGAATGCCTAAACAATGTTTTCATCAATCTTATCCATAAAAAATGCAACAAGAATAGGATTGAAAAGTGGTGCCCTATCACAATGCTTCAAACAGGATATAAGATTCTTGGGAAAGTTATTGCCAATATATTTTTCTTTTCACTTGAAGAGGTGGCTTAGCGAGAGCCAAAAAGGATTCATAAAGGGTAGATCAATACTAGAAGCCATTATTGATATTTGGGAAGGTCTCAATTTTGCTAAAAAGTCTAAGCAAGACATTGTTTTCATTAAAATCAACTTTGATAAAGCCTGCAACAAGATAGAGTGGGATTTTGTTCTTTGATCGCTTAAAGACCTCGGTTGTAGTCAGAAATTCACTAAGATGATTGCTACTCTACTTGGGAATGCATCGATGCAAATAAATATCAACGACCATGGTGATATATTTAGGTAGTGATGTGTGTGAACACACTAGGACCGCTGAACATTTTTTTCCCTCTTTAGGCGGTTTTTTTTCCCTGGCTTGTTTATACAGCTATAGCCCTAACGGGTTACTTATCTTTGTACCTTCTAGTGGTAATACATTCAGTATTATGTGTTGTGATCCAGGATTCTTCTTGTTCCTTGTGTTGTTCGCATGCTTCTGCAAACGTCTAACTCCAACAACTGGTATCAGAGCAGATCACCGCTTCATCTAGGGTGTCATCAGCACCTCTCGAGTCATAGTCTCAAAATTGCTCATTTCGACCTCCGAATGCATTATCACAGCGCTTGTGCAAGCTATTTTGTTTCTTTGTGCCAAAGATATATATAGGTTTTAGTTTTCCAGTATAAACATCTCGAAGTCTGCTAATGGTTTAGTAGAACTCGAAAGGGTAGTTTTGTCCAACTTTTTGAGATACACTCAATTTCTTGCATCAAGGTATTTTAGTCAGTGGCCATGGTTGAAAATAGTGATGTATTTTGTATGTTGGCCATTGAGGATATGTTGGATTATACGAATTACCCATTCTCGACTTATATGATGCGTCATGTATTGGTCGCAAAAGGAATGTGGAATATTGTGTAGCGTGTTGAAAAATGTCCTATTACACCTACAAATATAGGTACTGAAGCTGATGCAGATGGCATCGAAGATGGTGATATTCTATAGATTCGTGTTTGTGTTGCAGTTCCTATTGCACAAATTGTAGAGTAAATTCGTTGGGATGGCAGAGATGCTTAGGCACATGCATTGATAGCCTTTTCTATCAATGCCATTATTCTTCACATTCGCTCTTGCAGGATAGCTAAGGATTCTTGGGATATACTTACCACATTGTATCAGGCAAGGAATTAGGCTCGTGTTGCTTACCTCCGAAAATAGCTAGAGAGTGAGCACATGAATGAAGGTGATTCTACGGACAATTTTCTAATAAAGATCAAGGATTTGAAGGAGTAGTTGATTTCTATTGATGAAGTTCTTCTTGACGGTTCACTTGTGTAGACTGTTCTGAATGGTCTTCCTAATTCATATCAGAGTTTTTCTTATACTCTTCGTTTGATGATGAAAGGCAATCCAAATGCCATGGCATTTGATGAGTTTGTCTCTATTCTGTTGCAGGAAGATCAGTCTAGGTAGAACAGGTCCATTATGCATGCTGTAAAGCAAGCTTTCTTGACTAGTCAAAAGGGCAAATGTAAATGGAGCTCATCTACTAGTAAGTAGAAATTTGCAAATGCTGCATATTTGAAGAAGGAAGACAAAGATGAGAAGAAATAAAAAAAGTAGAGATTCTTTTGTAAGTACTGTAAAGGAAACGATCATGTCATAAAGGAATATCCGAAATTGGCTACAAAAGAGGCAAAGAAAAATGAGGCTGGAATGGTTGTTGCAAAGGCCTTTACACAAAAAACAGAGTCTGTTAATCTTGTGCAGAATGAAGAATGGGTGTTTACTACTGTTTGCAGTTTTGACCCATCTTCTCATGAGCAGTGTATGGAGCACACTCATATGTTTGGTACTTTGACAGTGGGGCAACCAAACATATTTCCTCACAGTGTAGTTTCTTCACTTCACTTGAGCCTAGCCCTATAGGGAATACTGTCAGATGTGCCAACAACTCCTCTTATCTTGTTATGGGAGTTGGTAAGATCATTCTAACTATTGCTCATGGTATTTCTTTTACATTTCAGATGCTTTATTTGTGCCAGGGATCAAGAAAAATCTCTTATTAGTTTCTGCATTACCCAAGATTGGGTTGTTTGTGAAATTTGTTGATGATAGATGTACAATTCATGATCTGTCAAATGGAGACATGATTATTGCTTCTAGCATTTTATATCGTGGGCTGTATAAGCTCATAGAGTATGAGAAATCTGTGAATGATTCAGCATGTGCACTACATGATTCTCAAGCTATGACAAATGCAAAGCTTTGGGATGCATGCTTTGATCATTTGAATTTTGCTAGTTTGCTGCGCCTGTAGAAATCTGAAATCGTGCTCTCTTTGCCCGAACTTGAGGAACCCGATAAACATGTTTGTGAAGGCTATATCTTGGGCAAAGTGTAGCATTCATCCTTCCCAAAAGATGGTTCTTTTGAGCTACTCAAAAATTGCAGCTTGTACATACTGATGTCTCTGGTCCTATGCAGACACCATCTTTTAGAAGCTATCTTTACTGCATGACTTTTGTTGGAGTTAGACGTCTGCGGAAGCATGCGAACAACACAAGGAAGAAGAAGAATCTTGGATCTCAACACACAATACTGAATGTATTACCACTAGAATGTACAGAGATAAGTAGCCCATTAGGGTAATAGGCATATATACAAGCAGAGGGAAAAAAACCTCCTAAAGAGGGAAAAAAACCTCCTAAAGAGGGAAAAAAGTGCCCCAGCGGTCCTAGTGTGTTCACACACATCACTACCTAAATATATCAACAAATGCCCCCTGGGAGTGATGCAGTGAACAAGGAGCTTGCACTCATGTATAAGGAAGTGCCAAGCTATGTGGAAATCACTCCACAAAAGGAAGTAAGCCCAAAGCTTTGTGGAAAGCTTCAAACTTCTCCCTAGGCAGAGCCTTCATGAAAAGGTCTGCAATGTTCTCCTGTGTGGGCACATATGCCAAGCTGATCTCCCCAGTAGAGAACCTCTCCCTGACATAATGATAATGCACCTCAATGTGCTTAATGCGAGCATGGAACATAGGGTTCCTTGCAACTGCCAATGCACTCTGGCTGTCAGTGAAGGGTGGTGGCAGAAGACTGATCAACACCTAAATCAGCCATAAGCCGTTTGAGCCACACACACTCAACAGTCGTTGTGAAAGTTGCCCTATACTCAGCCTCACAACTGGAAGTGGCCACAGTAGTCTGCTTCTTGCTCAACCAAGATATACATGAGCTACCGAGCATGAAGCAAAAGCCACTAGTGGACACATGAGTGTCATAGCAACCAACCCAATCAGAGTAAAAAAAGCATGCAAATCTGGTGGTAGTGATTCCCCCTTGGGATAAAACAACCCAAGTAGCCGAGTACCACTCAAGTAGTGAAAGATGCGCTTAACTGCCTACTGCCCTAATGGACTACTTATCTTTGTACATTCTCTAGTAATACATTCAGTATTGTGTGTTTGTGCTCCAAGCTTCTTCTTCCTCCTTGTGCTGTTTGCGTGCTTCCGCAGACATCTATCTTCAACAGTAGTCTCTTTAAGGATTTTGTAGTTCTTTATCAGAAATGCTACATGGATTTCTAGAGAGAGAACTTGGAAAGATCCTTTCAAGAAAGGTAAGTCTGATTGAGTCAATCTAGGATAACACACTTAGTTGAAAAATACAACTAAGTGAGTTAGTATCTTTTAGAATAAAGATGTATCAAGAGATATTGAAAAAGATTGACTTAGTTATCTATGAAATTGGGGTTAGACTAAGTTACTCCAAAACATCTTGTTGATAGTACAATGAGATAATCAATCTCCTAAAGTAAGAGATTTTATGTTAGATTTGGTATTCGAATCTATAGGAGTGTCAAGATATTGAAAAGGACTAACTTCTTAATTTTAGAAGCATCATCATAAAGTTGAACATCATCAAAACTCGATGGCTCGAGACACCAATGTTTAATACCACTAAAGTCTGGTAGATGGATGATGGTTTAACTTTACCCAAAGGATCTTCTTGAGAATTTAGATTCAATCTCATAAAGATAGAAACAATGCTTCAAACCATTAGCTAGAATAAATGCTTAAAGTTTTGAGTCTCATCTGATTTGACTCAAATCATTTTAGTGTTTCAAAAGTTGAAACGGTTACATCGAGTTTTGGTTCTTCCTTCTCGCTTTTTCGGACCATGGATTTGACTTGGAAGGAATCTTCAAAGTCACTCCTAGGTCAGTTTAGCTAAATGGAATGAATAACCAAATTAAACATCAAAAGATGAATGTTTTGTATAGAACCCTTTCAATTTCAGAAGACACTTAAGTTTAAGAGAATTCATTCATCCATCTAATATTGCTTTAAGATCAATGGATGAAGAATCTAAAAGGTTCTCTTAAAAGAGTTTCAAGTAAAACTCTTAGGAATTGTTTATAGATTCTAACAGTTCCAAACAAGTCCAGGCTTTTGAGAAAGTCTTGGGAAAATCATTTTGAGGTTGGATGCCCAAAGAATGGAATCACTTCTACATTCTACCTTGACTCTAAAGTACAATAGGACATGGTAGTTCTGTATTTGGAAAAAGGATTAGTAGATGTTGGTTAAGAAGTAGAAAATAGTCAGAAACATCTTATTTAGATGTTTTGATCAACCTCAATTTAAGGAGACTTCTCAAAGCCTTGAACTAGTAAGAGATCCATCTATTTTGCTAGGTCCACACCCGAGTGGTGCATAGAAATGGATTTGCATAGTAAAATAGTTGGAGACTATTATAATCCACCTACTTCATATGTTTATTGAATGTGGAGTTCGCACATAGGGAAACATTGAATTAGGCAGGGATGTTTTAATCCACCCTTATCATCCATACTTAGCATTTGATTTAGTGTTTCACATGCAAAGTTACATAATGATTTGGGCAAGGATTAGCCCCAGAAGTGGATTTCCTTCTTTTCAGATCAAGTATGAGATAGAATCTCCTTCTGACAAAGAAGCAAATCAGAGAGATGAAAAAAACCATGATCTATAGAAAAGATCATCGGGCACGGGGGAATACTGTCACATAATCCTAGTAGGAGATGGTTGAACCACACCTTAAGAGAGAGGATTAACCATCGCACTCCTAACCAGGAGGTTGTGAGTTCAATTCCCAACATTGGTATCAGAGCCTAGTTGAGAAATTGGGCAAGACGGAGGTTCGTGCCTCATTCGTGGGCACTTGGAAAAAGCGCTTATCTGTGGTGAGTGTGAAATTGGCCTTGGATGAAGGCGCATGGGCATTTGGGCACCCACAGAGGGTGGGATTGGTCCAAATTTGGTCCATGTGCCGGAGTTTGAGGTTGGTGGAAGCGCTCATGCATGGAAAGTGGGTCCAAGAGTTAGAAGGGTCCAAAAGTGAGCATCGAGGACAATGCTCAGTCTAAGGGGGAAGGAATGTCACATAATCCTAGTAGGAGGTGGTTGAACCACGCCTTAAGAGGGAGGATTAGGTAGTAATCCTCAACCATGGCTTTTGGGGCAAGTGGTTAGCCCATCGCACTCCTAACGAGGAGGTTGTGAGTTCAATTCCCAACAAATACTCCACATAATATACCTACACACATTTTTGAGGACGAAAATGTTAAAGGGGGGAAGAATGTTGTATAACTATGGGTCAAAGTGACCAAAGACATGGGTTTTAAGGGTCCAAAACCACTTGGAGAATCCTTGGATTCTATTGGGAAACCCTTGGGAAAGTGTCTCCAAGAGTGTGGTTTGAACCCTTGAGTTATTTGGATTTATTTACTCCCAATTGAAGGGTTTTGACCCTTAGGATTGATATTTCCTAAGAGTACGATATTTAACCCTTAGGGAGGCCTCTCAAGCCTTGAGACTTGTACATACAAGCTTGGGAGAAGTCCTTTTAGAATCCATGTGAGAGCCATGTGATTTCCAAGGTTAGAAGGCCTTGGATTAGCATCCATGTGGAGAGGACACTTGGCAAGATCTCCTCACATTTCCCCCCTTGGCCTTGAGGTATATATATGGGTGGAGTTGGTTGGGTGGAGACTAGCATCTCTCACCCCTTGTGGGCTAGACTAGTTTGCTCTACTTGATGGTTAGTCACCACACAACAGTATCCATGCTAATCATTGAGGAAAAGAATCTTGGTGAGGACTCCCAAGGAAAACCTAGTTCAGAGCAGGTATTCTACTCTGGCAGAGGAAGATGCAGAGGTAGAGGCTTTGAAAACGGAACATGACACAATAACCAAGAACAAGGTCAATAATAGAATCATGCAAGAGGTAGAGGATAGTTTCGAAATGTATATGTATTGGCTATGATCCTAATAAGAAAGGATATATATTGTACAATACAAACAACAAAGGATTCATTAAAAGTAGACATTTTTTTTAATGGAAACAAATCATGATATGAAGATGATTCCAAGAGAATCAAGCTACCTTAGGACCTAAAGGAGGACTTTCCAACTCTATCGAGAAAGAATGATCACACACTTGAAGCATCAAGTGACTCAGAAGATGATTAGAAGACACCAATGAGAGAAATCAATTCTTGGAACTCCAAAGCCAAAGCCAAAACCAAAGTGTAGTAATTCATGATTGTAGCAAAATCCTCTCAAGAAACAATAATATGGTCAAATAGAAAGAAGAAGAAGACAAAAGGGTATGGCTATGATACATCATCGGTCACTAAACACTCAATTTATTTAGTGCATGATTCAAACTTTGAGGAGCCCTCATCTTAAGAGGAAGCAAATAAGAAACCTGAGTGGATGAATGGCATGGATGAAGAGATTTAAACTCTACAAGAAAATCTAATTGGGAGTTGGTACCCAAAACTTCATCAGATTTTATGAAGATCATAGGATCAAGTTGGATATACAAGGTGTAGAAAAACTTTGATGGAACTATCAACAAGTACAAAGAAAGACTTGTGGCCAAATGGTATGTTGAAACACAAGGGATTGATTATGAAGAGACCTTTTCACCTGTGGCAAAGATGCTAACTGTCAAAGTTCTTGTGAGCATTGGAGCCTCCAAGGATTGGAAGATTTACCAAATTGATGTTAAAAATGCATTCCTAAATGGATGGATATTTGAAGAGGTATACATGGCTTAACCTTGTGGTTTTCAAGACTCATCATTTCCTGAGTATGTATGCAGGTCAAGGAAGGCCTTATATGGTTTGAAGCAAACCCCAAGGGCCTGGAATAGTAGGCTTGTCACTTATTTACGGGATAGAGGATTCATTATGAGCAAAGCAGATCCTTTCCTCATCAAGAGGAATCATTCGAAATTCATATACCTTTGTGTATATGTTGATAACATTATAATTATAGGTAATGATGCTAAAAATATAAGGAGGATCACACCTCAAATGAAAGAAGAGTTTAAAATTAGTGACCTAGAGCAACTGACATACTTCCTAGGGTTGCAGGAAGTAGTGTATATAGACAAAGGGAATGTATCTTACTTAGAGAAAGTATATCAAATAGATGCTTGCCAAGTTCAAAATGGAGAACTCAAAGGTTGCAAGTATACCCATGGAGATGAACCTTAATTTAAGTGCTCATGAAGGGGAGCAAATTGAAATTATAACTAGCTATCACAATCTACTTGGTAGCCTAAACTATGATACCTTGACCAGAGTTGACATTTGCTATGGAAAAGTATCTTCAGTTAGTTCATGATCAAGTGCAAGTACCACCAAAGTCATGGTCATGTTCAAGTACCACCAATTCATAGACACCTATATGGCCAAACCAAGCTAAGTGGCCTATCGACAAGACCATAGATGGAGAATGCAATCCACTAATAATACGTTTGAATACCTGCATGGTGATCATGAAAACACTTGTATCTCTCGAATACATCAAAGAATAGCACCACTTATTTATTCAAGATGATTGCCCCTATCCTATCATCCTTGGCCATCCTTTCTTAAGTGACCCTCCAATGTAGACAAAGATCATGGATGATGGGAATTCGTTCACTACAATTAGGTTTATGAACAAAATAAAAGTTGAACAGTTCATGATTTTGTGTGTTGATCATCCTAGGAATAGAAATAATTCGAGAAAGTCGCCTCTCAATCACCCCGATCAAAATTTTCGCTAAGTGCATCTATCAAGTGGGATGATGGAAGAAAATTTGAGTTAAGCTTCTCATAGATTCCTTTAAAAACGGTTCTCCTAAATTTTGGAGCTTCTTTTAACTTCATCTTAAGAAGAATTTTCCACTTGAAAAATAGAAAGATTTGAAAAAAAATTGAAGAAACCCTTGGAGAATCAAGAATATTTATTTTCTAATAATCTAGTAAAAAATTCCAAAAACATTTATGCGATTGATTTTCTTTCACTGTTTGACATGATAAATTCTTCTTTCTAGGAGAACTTTTGAGATCCAATTGATTGTTTGGATTCGTTGATTGAGATCAAAGACACGTTTGCTGAATATCTTAAGAATATCAAAGCTTTGGATGAAGTAAACCTACAATACTTCAAGGCATGCACTGGCATTGAGACTTGAGGAGGAGTGTTGAAAATAAAGTCTCCCTCCAAATGGAGAGCTAATTTCCTCAACATGTATTTCCATAAAGCTGCATATGTATCATTCCATTATAGCTTTGTAACTTCTTTACTATACTATTTTTAGTCATTTCCTTAATTTACTTTATTTTCTTGTTTTTTGAAATAGTATTTTAAAGATTTCAAGATTTGGTGACCAATTTCTTCAAAGAAGTATTCTGATTTGGGCATGGATTATAAAGCCCAAAGGCCGACTAACATAGAGGATAGGAAGGGATGTATAACATGAGTGAAAATTAATCCATATGTATAACAAAAGTAAAAAATTAAGCAATTATTGTACATTTACGCATAAAAGTTATAGCCATTTAAGACATTGCCAAGAAAAAATCCAAATACATACATCTTGAAATGCCAGTTTCTCACTCAAAAAGTCATGTGAATCCATTCTAAATACAAACATGATAATGTACTACTTTTTCATAAAAACACTTCGAAAATCCAAGTATTTACATGTAAAATTGCGAAATTAAGATATAATCATTATTATTTGTTACAAAGCTAGATTTCCACATGTCTAGCTCTTCAAAATTTCATTTTAATCCATATATCATAAATGGAATTCCAATGCACATCTTCTAGTGCATTAGGCGATGGTAATGATAAGAACATAAGATTCTCCAAACTTTTTAATGTGAGGCTACTTCTTTCATCATCTTTGATGTGATTTTGCTTCAAAAAACCACGTTCACATGCTGTTGTACTTACTGGAACCACAAATAATGCTTGCCATATCTTCATAAGATTAGGAAATGACTAATGCCATGAGATTTATCACAACAATGTGACCATGCATCATCAAACTCAATGCTAGAATTAGCTTTCTGTAATTGTAGGAAAAAATGATCAATCTCAATCTCACATTGGAAAGAGTGCACATTATATGCAGTATTATATTTCAAACTTCAAAGATTTAATAGGGCAATAACAATGAACTATTATATTCCAAAGTTCACATTGCAATCTCTTTTTTGAATGTATATAGGATTTTAGATAGTATGAATATCACTATTTAAGGGCTGCTAGAAAAGACCCAAGCCTTGCGAGATGTGTAATGAAAGAGTATAGCACTATATCAAGACAGTTTATGAAAAAAGTCTTGCAAGTTTAATTTCAACAACCATAGAAAAACATTTGGCGAACTCCTTTATCACATTGCACACGATTTTCACGAGTGCAAGTTGAGATTTATATTAAGGCATACATGATAGAAGAAATGATTTTCAAACCTTTTATCACATAAAAAAAAAATCATTGCACTCGGTTTTCAATAGCACAAGAAAAGCTTCACATGTGAACTCAAATTTTTTTTGCAAAAAGTTGGGTTGTATCACTACAATGCATCATTGCAAGTAACTTGCAACTTATGCGTTAAAACATAAAGGATTTAATCACGTACGTATGTTTTTGGCTGATAATATATTTCAAAAATCAAAATAATACACAATGCATATAAAAAGCCTCTTAATGTGGGGTTTCCAAAATAGAAACACAAAACAAGCTTCCTCGAATAGATTTTTGGATGCTTGAAATTTTTTTGAGACGTATTCTACAAAGAGAAATACTAAGAGGCTTATGGAACTTTATTGAAAACAATTCCTTAAGTTATCTGAAGACTCGAGAAGTTTGCATGTAGGAGTGCATTGGGTCAGAAACTTTGCATTCAACGCTATGCATTTTGCTACAAATTTGTGTAGCTTAAGATTTCTATGCAAAATTTGGGCGAGTGAGATTTACATGAATAACTGTGCATTTTTCTACAAAACTATGCACCTTAACATTTTTGTGGAGTTCACATTGTCTAGATTTACAATTTAAGCATATTATTGTTATGTAATCCGACATGTATGATGTGAAGTTTGAACATATGCACAAGTGACATGACTCGTAATAAAGATGAAAGTTGAAAGGCTTCGAAACTATAGATATGTGACTTACGACTTTGAGAGGTAGAAGAAAGACATACCTTAATGGAATCTTGATTCTAGAGTTAAAGATGGCGATTTCAAAACTTTAATCACAAAAATGATAGCATTAAACACTTAATATGGATGGCGATGCTAGATGGGGTTTCTATGACAACAACAATTTAACTATTATAAAAGCATAATTTAGTTATTGAACTTAGTCCTACGTTTTAGAATCAGAAATCTAAAACTCACCTACTCTTTCTCACAATCTTTCAAATTGATATGAAACCTCTAGAGTTTCGACACTCAACTCTAACACAATGACGCTAGACTTGATAGATGCTATGCTAGCATCCCTTTTGTGCACAATTGTTGGGACATCTATGCTAATCTTGACCCTTCCCTTTTAATGTCTGATGATAAGCCTCTGCTCGTGATCTTCAAAAAAGGTTGCCCTCCTCTGAGATCTAGTTGGACTCATATTAATTGCAATCTTCTTAAGCTTTCCAGCATTATGACTCAGACGAAGAATATTATCACTTACAATTTTGCTCAGTTAAGCTCTCCTAGCAAAGCCTGGGAGATCTCGGTCAAGGAGACTCAAAAGTTGTTCACTCAACTCAAAATTGTAGCCAAGGCTATTAGGGCCAAAAGAAGACAATCCCTTATTGATAGTTTGGGCTACCTTGATGCTAACTCCCAAGAATACCATGAGCTTTCCTTGAGGTTGTGCAAAGAGAGGTATCTTGAAGCTACCTACTCTCTTGCCTCTTCTAAAGAATTTTGGAGTGAGAAGATTGATAGGAGGCCAAAAGCTTCTTTATGGATGTTTTCTCTGGTACTCCCAAGTGGGGGGGAGGATATCCAGAGGGCCAGAGCTACTATTGCCATGAAAAGGAAAAAAATGATTCCTGAGAGCCCAAGTTCCATTTTGGACCTACCCCTCACTGCCGCTGAGATAAAAAAAACCATCCATAAATTGAAACCCTGTAAATCTCTGGGAATTGATGGATTATCCAATGAGTTCTTTATGATGTTGAATGAATTTCTCACTCCTTACATTCTTCTGCTTTGGGAAGAAGTGGTTGGTAAAGGGTATCTCCCTTCTCACATCAACACTGTAGTGATCAGACTTATTCATAAGAGAGGCAACAAGGAAGACCTCAACAATTGGAGACCCATAACCTATTTGAACACCATTTATAATTTTTTTTCCTCTACCATTGCTAGAAGACTTAGTCCTATGATGAAATTCTTTATCTTATTTGAGCAGAAAGGTTTTATCAAAAGAAGGTACATTTTAGATGCTATTATGGTCAATTAACTGGTCTGCCAAATAGTGGTGTTATAGATCTAATCTTTGTGGGTCTTCCCTGATTATATCAAGCACTCCTTTCTTCTGCGGCTCATGTTACACAATGGTCTGTGGATTGCCCCCAAAGTAGGAAAATTCTGATTAATGGAGGACTTTGTACTTTCTGTGGCAAGGTGGAAGATGTTTACCACTTTTTTTATGAGTGTCTTCATGCTATTCCATATTGGTCTATTGTGGAGCACTATCTCTTCTCCAAAGGGAGCCCTAGTCTCAACCAGAACTCTGTTATTATTGGCTGCTGCAAAAACATGGATGTATTGCTATGGAACATTTGGAGAGGTCACATTTTGTGACATATTTGGAGCAATAGGAATAATGCGGTCCTTTGTAAAGGAAATAGAAATTTCTTGAAGTCTCTTCCTAGAACCTTGAAAAAAGCCTTTGAAAAATGTATTCAATGCATCGCTAGACCTCCTAACCCCAAGGAGAATACTTTTAATCTTTTAAAAGCTTGTAAGTTCTCTAAGTGGAGAAGTACCATCTCCTCCGTATACTCAACCCAGAGGCTTGATATGGCTTCATTTTTGTAACTGCTTTGTGCCTCTGGCTCTTGCCCCTTGCACAGTTTGTATGTCCTCCATTAATTTAATTTTCTTGTTTTCTCAAAAGAAAAACTCCAACACAATGATGCATATATAATAAAGACCACTGATGTGCACTTTGCTCTGTTGAAGCAATGACGCAATGGCGCTCAACTCTCTAATGACATAATGATCAACTCTCTAGTGTGCATCATCATGGCCCTAAGACCAAATGAAATAACTTGATTAGATCACCTACTTTGTAGCATAAGAGGGATCCCATGGGTAGCCGGGGGTACTAAGTTAAGTTTTTTTTTCTTTTTTGACAGTACAATGAATTGGAAATACATACACACCCGACCTCATAAGGTAGAGGCACCCATCTTGGGGAACTCTTGAGGCATGCAGCTTCGAGCAGGACTTGAACCCTGGCCATCTGCCTAGAAATACAAGGCACATCCGCTAAACGAGCCTAAACCACGCCCCCTGGATCCTAAATTTCTTTTTTAATATAAAGGAAGTTCGGCAATAGCCTACTCTCCCGGACTTGAATTAAATAAAGAAAAGTACAAGAGAAGGGGACTAGTGCCCACCGGACCCCCCAAATCCCACAAAGCAGGGGAAGCTTTTACAAAGCTTAGATGACATTACAAAGAAGGTTAATTACCCTCTCACCACCCTCATGTGGGGCCCACTTGGGTTTGAGCTTGTTATCGATCAAAAGGAGTACTTGATGATGCCTAAAGGGGGGGGTTTTTTTACAGTTGACAATCCTTTTGCCAAGGAGGAACAGCGATTTCTCAATTGACCACTCCTTGGGGGAGTCACCGAAGTTGAAAGCACATCTTTCCCGCCAGATTTTCCATAGGACCTCCCCTCTGATGGCGTTCCAGAGAGTCGCGGAGCAGCCGATCGCTTCTCCCAGCAGGGCTTGCTGCCAGCTGAGACGTTTTTGAAGTCTAATTCTCTTTCCAACCACCTGCCAGAGTTTGTTGGAGTTGGGGCAGGTAAAGAAGATGTGTGAAACATCTTCAATAGACCGGTGGCAGCGTTTGCACCAGGGAGGGATCCCACAAATTTTGCTAGCCTTAAGGTTGGTCCAGATTCCATGATGAAGAATTTGCCATAAGAGGACAGACTTTTTGATTTCTATGAGGGGGTGCCAGATAGCCATGAACTTCATGTCCCACCGAAGCCGCGTCCATGACAGGCACCACTTTTTGTTGAGGTTAACCTGATAGTCGATCGTTTCTTTGATGTTCGGGATTTTTGATAGGCTATTCCCATTGTGCCATTTGAGACCAAGCGAGCTCGACATGTCGTGTCCCATGAGAAGGCGAACTTTGTGTCGGTCCCAGGCGAGACATCTGCTTTGCAAAGTGTTCCATTCTTCATGCGAAATGTTGATGCTAGGGTCAATATCCTCAAAGTTGATCCAGCGGTTGGTGTCTTGTTTCCAGAGATGTTTCCATTTTTTGAAGCCTTTGTTCCATAGCTTCTTGGCATTTTGAATGTTCCAAGATTCCACACTCCGGATGCCATGGATCGGAAACCAGATAGAGTCGTTTTGTCTGATACGGGCAGCCCACTTCCAGTCTTCACTTATTCTTGTGAAGCTTTTGACTTTATTCCAACTCTTCCAAAGGGAGCACACTAGATTAGAGCCTTTCGGGAAGACGGGGATCGGGGAAAACAACAAGGTCAAGATGTTAAGATTCTTCCAATTTGGGAAACCCATGAGCGCCAACTCATTCTTGTTTCTGAAGATCAGCTTGGCCCACGAGGCCTCCTCGTTGCACCAAGCCTTAATCATCCATTTAGCCGACAGTTTGTTAGCCATGCACCCAATGTCCAAGATACCAAGTCCCCCACTATCTCTATGGCTGGTGCAGATGGACCATTTGATTTTAGGCACCCCCCTCCTATTGTGGTCACCCGTCCAAAGGAAGTTTCTACAAATACTATCCAGTTTGGACAGATCATGCTCTTTCGGTCTCCAACAAGAAAGGAAATAAATGGTAGATGATAAGAGGAACGTGTTGATAACCATAGCACGACCAGCAAGATTGATTTGCATACCTCTCCAATAGTTAAGCTTGTTTTCGAGTTTGGCAAGCACCCAGTTCCACCGCTGTTCCATAGAGACGCCAAACCCCAAGGGAATCCCAAGAAGCCGAAAAATTTGGCCCTGCGGAATGATTTGACAGCCATGATCAATGAGAAGGTCGGGCTGTGACCCACCAATAGGTCTAAAGGCGGTCTTAGAGTGGTTGATTATGGAACCAGAGGCTTCACAAAAAGTAGCAAGACACTTCCAGAACGTCTCAAGGCTGGTACTATCATTGTGCACAAAAGCGTTCATATCATCGGCAAAAAGTCTCATGGTGATCTGACTGTGGTCATGTGGCAGACGAAGGCCTTTAATGTTACCAGCTTCCACCTGATGCTCCACCAGCTTGCTAAGTCCTTCCGTGGCAATGGCAAAGAGAAGGGGAGCCAATGGGCACCCTTGTCTGATAGATCTTCTAAGTTTGATCACCTTTGAAAGATTTCCATTAATGTTAATTTGGGTCGATGCGTTTCCGAGAAGGGTCGCGATCATCTTGGCGAATTTCTGACTACATCCAAGATCTTGTAGCGACTGTAGAATATAGTCCCATTCTAGCCTGTCGTAGGCTTTATCAAAGTCGATCTTGAGGAAAACAACTTCTTGTTTAGACTCATTTGCAAATTCGAGGCCTTCCCAGATATCTATAATGGTTTCCAAAATTGACCTGCCTTTGATGAAACCTTTTTGGTCCTCGCTTAACCACGCTCTCAAGTGGCAAGAGATTCTGTTGGCAATGACTTTGGCGATGATCTTGTATCCTGTTTGGAGCATTGTAATGGGACGCCAGTTCTCTATTCTGTTCTTTTCCCTTTTTTGTGTACTAACTTGATGATGCCATTGTTGAGACAAGAAGGAAGCGCGCCAAACTTGAGTGCCTCTTGCCAAACCAAACGAAGAGGGGTGGCAACCACCAACTTGAAGGATTTAAAGAACTCATTAGTGAGCTCGTCGGGTCCCGGGCTTTTACCTGAGGGGAGGGCATCAATGACCTCAATGATTTCGGCTTCAGAGATAGAGGCATGAAGCAGAGAGTGAAGGTTGGGTGGTATCCTGTGGGGGGAAACCCTAGATATGGCTGCCATACAGTCCCTTCTATGGTGG
The DNA here is from genome assembly GCA_020310875.1 of Ceratopteris richardii. Taxonomy (NCBI): domain Eukaryota; kingdom Viridiplantae; phylum Streptophyta; class Polypodiopsida; order Polypodiales; family Pteridaceae; genus Ceratopteris; species Ceratopteris richardii. The sequence continues at coordinate 96,592,704 of CM035437.1, forward strand.
GAGAGGGGGTTTGAGGTCCCCAGGAGTCTCGTGAAGTGCCCTTCAATGATCCCAAAATTATCTTCTTCCGTATTGCATACATTGCCATTTGCGTCTAGCAATAAGGGGATCGATTCTCTGTTGTGTTTCCTTTTGAGGATACGGCACATCTCTTTGGTGGGTTTGTTAGCTTTGCCAGCCCACCACTCCTTGAAGAAAATTTGCAAATTTTTCCTTTGTATCTCTTCCTCGTATCTCAGCAGCGCTCTGATTTTTCGAAGTCCTTTCTGGGCTTGAGATTTTCCTTTGTTCACTTCCTCCTCGAGCCGCCAGAGTCTATGATATAGAGCTTCTCTACGAGCCCGCCGCACAGTCTCAAGCATCTTCCTGGATCTAATAATGATCTGTCGTGACTTATCGACCGCACTTCTCCAACACTTGGCTGGGGACAAGCCAGAGGCGAATGCCTCCTTCCACACATCAGAAATTTCTTGATGGACGGAGGGGAGAGAGAAGGAGGGCACACTGGCATGGAACCACGGAGCCTTGCGGATCTTGGTGGGGGGATGAAAAGTGATGACGATCGGGTAGTGATCAGAGATGTTGATGTCGGTGCGTTGCGAGAGGGAAGGGTGGCCCCACTGATGAGAAAGACGCTGAGAAATGTAGCATCTATCAAGTCTAGCTTTCCTCAGGTCCTCGCCAGCTTGGAGATTTGACCAAGAAAAGCCCTTCGAGTCTTTGAATTCGACCAAATCCAAGTGTAGTTTAGTTTTGTCCCACGTTTCTTTCTCCCGACTATCGATGACCCTACCCTTGCCCATCCATCTGTCCATAGGGTCCTCAACCATGTTGAAGTCACCACAAATAAGCACGTTGTGGGGGAGCGAGTCCAAGGAGGCCCAAGTGTTAAGTCTCTCTGACTCCTCATTAGGGGCATACAAAGAGACTAAAGTAAAACAAAAGGGAGCACCAAAAGAAACAGCAATCCATCGATGGCATTCATCTTCAAAGGAGTTCTCAAGCTTTTCAAACCAGAGTTGATTAATACCGATTACTGTTCCACCGGACCCCCGCTGATGCGCTGTTGGAATCCAAACATGGGTCGAGGAGACATGTCTAAGCCGTTTCTGGAGGTCTTCTCTGTCAATTTTAATCTCTTGAATACATATAAAATCTGGGTTTAGGCTAATGTCGTGAAGCCATTGACCAATGATGGTCGCTCTTGAGGGGTCGGTTAGCCCTCTAGCATTTAACGAGATGATGATCATTGTCGTAGTGAGCCCTCTTTGCGGGAGGGAGCTTTGTCCTTACTTTTCTTGGATTCATCTTTCTTTTTCGCTCGGATCGGATCCCGAGTTAGCATTAGGTTCTTGTGGGGGCTTTTCCACGGTAGCTCCATAGGTTGTTTTCCTTTGCGGGATGCCTCCTGCTGGGAAGAACTGGGCACCGTTTTCAGCTCCGTTTCCGGAATAGTCGATCCGATGATGGAGCTTTCACTATCCATGTTATCTTCGTTGCTAGTAGTAAAGCCGTCTTCTTTGCTTGTAGTGTAACCCTCCTGCAAGGTTTCTTTACTGTCAGGGATCTCTAGGCCTTTGACGTCGGTGTCCACCTCAAGTTGGTTCCCACCTGGGTAGTCAAACTCATTGATTTCCTTTTCCAGATTGCAATACAAGTTGCTGGAGGGGGTAACTGACATGTTGTTTCGCTCAGAGGTAGCCCTAGGGCTTCTTTTCCTTCTTCTTCTGACTTCGATGAACCCGTCTGCATCAGCTTCTGGATTAAGGGGACCCTTGAATTCCTCAACTTTCGTCGAGTGATTCAATGCTCCATTGCTAACTTGAGCATTTTTGGGGGCTTCTTGATTTCGCTTGCTTTTTCGTCTCAAAGGGCAATCTTTGATCCTGTGACCTTGTTGGCCACAACGAAAGCACGCGTTGGGGAGGTTTTTGTAACTGATGTCTTGCTCCCAAACATCCCCTTCGCCCAAGTCCAGTTTGATCTTCGATGGAAGTGGCAAACTGAGGTCAGCCTCGACACAGATTTGAGGGTGCCACCTAGCGTTGAACAAGTGTCTTGCACCTTCATAAATGAGACCCCCAATGTCCTCGCGTGAGGCCAACGGTTTGCCGATAGGAGAAACGATGTCCCACACGAAGTTGTACAAGAAGTATGGAAGGTTAGGGAGCTCAACCCAGAGAGGGTACCAAAGCGATTTCGATTTGTCGGGAGTAAAATCAGGGGACCATCTGAATAGGCACAGGGTCGCCCGGCCGAGTTGCCAAGTTCCGACACTAAGGGCTCGAAACGCCATATCTTCATTTTCAAAGACTAGCAGCAAGTGGCTTGCCGGTAAGAATTGACACTTACAAACAACTAACCCACGGGGGAACCACTCGGTGCGAAGCCACTGTCGCACAGTTTCGAGCGGGGGCTTAGGGCCGAACATTTGGCCGACGAGGCAAACTTTCTTGAGCTCCTCCTGAGTTGACAAAATTGCGGATCTATTGAGGGAGACCAACGGGGGTTCAGCACTCTCGAAGGCCCCTAGGGTGGCACAAGAACCCCCTTCTAACAAAGAGGCCAGGTTATCGGTCTCCCCGGGAGGAGGGGCCAGGTTACTTCTCACAAGAGAGGGGGTCGCCAAAGCCATGACAAAAGAGGGACACCCCGAGAATGAAGATCTTTTTCTAAAACTCTGAGAAATAAAGCATCTTGAAAAGCCCAAAAATCCCACAAAAGAAGGTAGCTCTCTTTTTTTTTCTCTTTTTCGAAACTTTTTTTTTCTTTTTTTCTTTCTTCTTTTTTTTTTCTTCTTCCTTTTTTTTTTTCTCTTTTTTTTTTTTTCCTTTTTCTTTTCTCTCTTTTTCGTAGGACTAACTGATCAGTTTTGCACTAACTAGAAACCCCTTAAAAAGGCGCTTGAAACCTCTTAAATAAGGCGTTCCCACCCATAATAGCCATGTGAGGGCGGCGCGTCTGGAGTCTGAAGCGAGGGCGGTCGACTGCCACTTTTCCCAACGCAACAGGCTTACACGTGCTCTAGAAAGATCCCAGCCTCCAGGTATCGAATCACGCTGAACCGAGGAGCCCAGCGGCCGGTATCGTGTCCCACACCCGAGGGGCAAATTAATTAATTTAGCTCTGCAACACTCTCCCCCTCTTCGTCTCTGTCGTCCCTTGACAGACTTTGCTTCTTGTCATCCTAAATTAATTTCTAGCCGCGGCTTCACTTGTACTTTCATTCAATTCGATTCAATTCAATGAGAGAAGAGTGGGCCAATGGTCTAACTTTTTTTTAAAACATAAAGTATCCTGATTTTGTGAGTGGGCCTAGAGAAGAGTGGGCCAATGGTCTAACTTCTTTTTAAAACATAAAGTATCCTGATTTTGTGAGTGGGCCTGCTAACTACCGTCTTATTCTCGTATTATCGTATACTATTCGTTTCAATCATAGTTTAATGTCTTTACTTAAGTTTGAACAAAAGAACCAGCGGTCATCAACTTTGTCTTTGTCTCCACACTCCTGAGTCCTGGCCGCTGGGTCCCTACTGGCACCGTCCACGTATCTAGGAGTTGAAGGCAGCGGTTGCGAATTGCGCGATCATTCAATGACATTAAGTCTTTATCCACTGGTAAAAGTGGATAACCAAACTATCTAGCATCTAATTTCTCTTAATATCAACCTACACTCTACTGCTGTCGGATAATCCCAGACAAGGGTGCTCCCGCGTTTGGAGGAGACACAGCGTCACCACACCGCAGCTCTCGGCTTTCAGTATCCAAACAGTCGTCTCTCTCTCTCTCTCTCTCTCTCTCTCTCTCTCTCTATGCGCCTACTTTCGTCTTTTTTCTCCTAAATGCTGGAAAATGTTCGTCACTTGCAATCTACGCTTGGGCTACTTTCTCATTTTCTACGCTGCTGTCTCATATGACCTCGCTGAAGTCTTTGTCTCTACAGTTGTAATTGTAGTTCTGATGGCTTTTTCTTTTGCCCCTACAGTTTCTTGCGGGTTTTCGATATCAGCTGTAGAAACAAGGTCTGGTGCTATGTCTAGAGAGTACGTGTTTATCGTTAACCCGAACGGTGAATTTCTATGCATAACTTATTTTGTTTTTCCGTTTTGTTTAGTCTTGCTTGAAAAAAGGAAAATTATTAGTCTTAAGAATGGTGCGTGGTTGTGGATTCTCTGTTGTGTCGAATTGTCTGTCCGTTTTTGCAGCATACGGAAGATTCGGTCTCATCGGCATATAGGACATTCAGTTGAATGCCTCTTTCTTACTTCTTCCTCCTCGGGGCTTTACTTGCCTACATCACACGTCCAAGCTAAAAAAAATACTATCTTAGTAATTGCTAACTTTCTTTTTATAAATATGCGTTTGTGATCAGACATAGCAGCGCCCCGATCCTGGCTTGCAGCAAAAGTTTCATAGAATTTCCTCCTCAGCATTATAAAAAATATTTAAAGAAATAGCATTTTTGCAATTGCATAAGCTTGTTACAATAAAAGCGAACATTACAGAAGGTAGTCCCACGTTTACACGGAAAAGTCCAATGTTTTCCCATTTTTAGCTCCAAAACCTAGCTCCAATACTTGCGATGAGATTGCAATATAATCGATCTGGATTAGGTTTTGGTCTGCTCGATTATTGTACCACGATAGCGGGAACATAAAATGGATAAGGGATGATGGCGAGGAGATTTCATATCCAAATGGAAACGGATTTGTTTCTATTTACAATTCACGAATGTGATTGTCGAGTATTTCTAAACATCTTATTGTGGAGCTTTGTGCACATTAAAAAAAATAAAAATTGCTATTTATTTTTCTCCCATTTCTTCTGGAGATCATTATATATTATCAGCGTGTTATTATCTGCTTCTTACGCACTGCATATAAGCTAACGTTTTTGCTAGCAATGATTGGATTTATTTATCTGACTACACATTGAATATAGAAAAATGCTTGTACTATTTATTTTCTTACATAGGAGTGCGTATTGTGGTTCATAGTAGGATGCCTTGTATGGCAAAAATTAGTTGGAATAACTATGAATGATGCCAACATTTATAGTAGTCATTTATGCCAATACATAGTATATTGACAAGAGCCTTCAATTATAGTTGTTCTCCTCAAATTTAGAAATCCTAGAAGGACTAGATTCATCATTCAGCATGGTTGATTCAAGGTAGGACTAAAGTTTTGGAGCTCGAAAAAAAAAAGTTTGTTATGTTGGCTAGCTTGAATCAGTTGTCACTCAGTGAGTTTAATATCAGCAAGGACAACATGATGTATTCAAGATAATCTCTTATCCCCATAGATACTATTTTAAAAAGTAATCGTTATGCTTGATCGTTTTTGAGTGATATTTTGGGGATTGGTTGATTGTAATATTGGCTAGCTTGAATCAGTTGTCACTCAGTGAGTTCAATTTCAGCACAGACAACATATGATGTCTTCAACATAATCTCTTATTCCCATAGATATTATTTTAAAAAGTAATTGTTATACTTGATAGTTTTTTGAGTGATCCCTTGAGATTCCAAAACATAAGCATACATAAATATATGCGGATGGTTGTTTCGTTGTCACCTCGGAAGTTTGCATGTGCCACATAGATCTTATACATATCCCCGAATGAAGTGGTAGATTATCGAAGTTAACCAAGGTGGAATGAATATGTTCTTTTTTGAGACCTAGGCAAACCATAAAATGGCTTGACTTTAAGAAACTCTATGAATTTAACTTGAGAAGATGCTTTCTAGTTGGTGACGTACCTATATCTTAATATGGAACTTTTTATGATATGGGAGTCCTTTTGTTGTATTGAATACTATCAACTTTCTTAAGCATAATGGCCTTGTGTTTTGCTTTTCCTAGAGCGTACTTAATAAGAGGACTATACATTTCATGTTCAAGCTAAGGCACTTGAAATTTCCTTCATTGATCTTAAAAAATACGAAAATATAAACATGTTGATTATATTGAGCTTCCATAGACAGGTTTTGAAGATATGTGCATCAAGGATGGAGAATATCAGATTAGACATGATCTCCTAAACATTATCTAAAGCTCTAAAGCCTTGGCTTAAGCTAAAACAATGAGAATTTCATTGTGTAAGGTGGCTTATGTAGAGAGCTTTTACCTTGATAAATAAACCTCTTTCTCACCCTTTTCTTAGTTTATGAGTGTGTGTTCACAAGGATATGCGCAAATGAGCTAGTGAGTCCTATTTGTAGACCGCACCTAAGGATGTGGTCCAATTCACAGCGCAAAGTCGCCAAGGGATGGGGACAAAGCCTAGGTAGTAGGAGGGATGGGGACCTGGGATGACACATAAAGTTGATTTTAGAAAACATCAAATGAAAATCATGTTTAACGATTGTGTTAGTATGATAAGAGAGGCATCTTTTGCATATTAGCCCTGGCTTGTTTCCATGGGGTCATCACCATCGAATTCCTTCCCGAATCCCTAGGGGTGATGTGAGGAAATGAGAGGAGCACCTGATTGATACTTGTTCAGAGTAGTGGGTAGGATTTATGACATTTATCGGTGTTTCATGTTTGGAGGGGATGATCTAGGCCTAGCAGTAGGAGTTTTCGGGGGTCTTTAGGGACCATTCTATGGAGGATGACGAGGTTGAGGCATGTCAGAGAATCCTCAGGGTATTGGATTTGGGAAGTATTCTCTCGATGCATATTCATGGGATTTTGATGATTATGGGCGTGGACCCCAGTGCTCGAGAATCTGTTAGGTCATGCTGATGATATGTTGAATAGGGAATACTGGAGGGCATTTCTCTAGGGATGCTCTATAGTACCACCAGGTATGATTTTGGACATGGGTTTGATTGTTTAGGGTGATACTTTGATAGTGTCAAGAGACCTTTGGTGGGGAGGTGCGTGCCACGGTTTGACTAAAGCTAGATGATGGAAACAATGCCAAATAGTGGTTTAAACCCTAATTTTCAGCAAACCCTAAGTTTATATGAGCGCCATTTTGGGAAATGGAAATGGTCAAAATGGTCAAAGATGGTAAAAAACTATTATTGCATGCATGGAAACTACTCTTCTTGAGTTATCTATTCCCCTACAAATTATAAACTCTAATTCCTTATTTTAGTGTTTTTCACAACATAACGTTCTAAAAATTTAGTGCTTTTCATAACATAATGGTCTAAAATATTAATGACATTATCCTAAGACCAAAAAGCAGGTTTTTGTTAGAAAACAGGTCAATTAAATCCTTTAAAACTCATTCGCAATATGTACGTGAAGAAAAAGCAAGTTTAATGAATTAAATCATGTGAATTGCAATAAAGGGATTTTTGGGTATTTTTCATAAAAACTGTTGCAAGGGCTTATAATTTTATATGATGTCTATGATAGGGACACGTAATACAAGTTCGATGCATACTCTATGTGGTGTTTGCTGACTTGTGAAGATTCTTTAGCTGATTTGGAGTTATTTGCGGCTGCCCTCTTCTTCTTTACACACACTCAAGTGTGTGTAGCTGCTGATTATTGTAAGTTGCTTCTTGTTTTTGGTCTACCTTTAAGCCTTGATTTGTAACAGGTTTATCTGCCTATGACCTCAAGAGGAGAAATGCTCTCCGGCTGCTTATATATGAGAAGAACCCTATTTTTTGTTAGGGTTGCAGAATTTTACTCTAATCCAGCGCATAGGTTTTTTTCCTATTACAATCCTATCATACTCCATATTCCAGCACACCTTCGCTTTCTCTTAACTCATAGGCACACTACTCTCCAATTTTTGTACCTAGATCCATCTACATTTAGCTTAGTATCTAAATTTTGTATATTATACATATAAAAGGTGCAAATGACTTAGTTACGGGATTTCAAATTTCGTATGGGCATGTTCTTTCTCATATTCAGGTTATATAAGTAGGATTAAAATGAACTACCAACCTTTTGTCCTCTTCACTGATGAATGCGGTACTAATCTATGGTAGGGGCAAACATATATTTAGATAATTATCTATAGGCATAATCATGTGTCAAAAGGATAGGATTTCGTGTTGTTTTAATGTAGGCATGACCATGTTTTGGAGATCGATGATGTCAAAAGGTTTAGAAACTTGTTATATTAGTGAGGAAACCTTGTTGATTTGTGGACTAGACTTTTTTTTTCTTATCATCTTGTTTTTCCACTAATTTCGAGCGGACTCTAATTTTAAAGAACAATTTTTAGAAGTGGAAATGGACAAAGTTGGTAGAAGATGCTCAAAATCTTTTATTAGACATTCTTACAGAGATTTAGGAGGCCTATCCAACCATATATAACTCTCTACCATCTAACATATATAAGACCCTCAAAAGTCAAACCCTAATTTCCATGTTTCATAATGCTTTTCACTTAAAGTCATTAATAACTATGGATGGTTCAGTTTAAAGGTATGAAAAGCATATCTAATCAATAATGAAGATCAATATGCATAATTAAGGCCATCAAAAAGCTGTCCACAAAAATAAAAGCCCATACATGGTGTTTTCGTAAATTTTTGCGATAACTCAGCTAGGTGGCTAAAATTCTATATAAGGAGCACTTTGGGCACATACACTTTCTCAAGTGTTCTCTAGGTGGTGGTGATGGTGCTGCGGCAGGTCTATTTGCTGATACTGGAGGTGTTTTGTTACTACCCGCTTCTTTCTTTACACATAGTGTGTGTGCATGCTGATTTTCAGTAGTTGCTGCATATTCCTGGTTCTACTTCAAGTCTAGTTGCTAAAACATGTTTTTTAGCTTAGTACCTTTGCATATACCAAAGAAAAGCTATTTTCTGGTTTGGTTGCAGATTTTAACATTTATCCACATCCCATAAGCTGGATTTTCCAATTCTTGTTTCAATTCTTGTCTCTAGTCTATTTTCTATCGTCTCACATCTGTCTTATCTGTAACATGGTTTAAGGTCTTCTAGTGTTGATAAGATTCTATGACATGTGTCATTGATCCTACCTCACTTCCAACACTTGGTCTTAGAGCATGTTGCACATGCATATCTTGTTCCCAGGATGAGTGATTATAGAGATAGATTGGAACAAGAAGAAAAACATGATGGAGTGTCTAATTATTATATGGGAAGTTTTATGGTTATGAATCTGTTAGTGTCTAGAGACTTGTTGAATATTGTCAATGATAAGCATCCAGGACCAAGACAAGTAGTGGAAGATGTTGCATTGTCTTCCAAGAAGCCTGCTGCCCCTATTTCTGCTTAGCAAGTAGTGGAAGAGGAAGAAGTTCTCTCAACATTCACATTTAGAGAGACTATCAAGTTATTACGTATCGAAGAGTAGTCCAAATGGGATTCAAGAGATGCACAAGAAAGAATCTCTATCAAAGCAAAAATCTTATTAGGAAAGCTCATCTCAAAAGGACATTAGCCAACGTATGCATCAAAGTTTCTGAGTGAGTTCAATCACATATTTTGAAGCTTAAAGACATTTGTGATCAGCTCCACAATGTTGGAGTTAATATATCTAATGAGGAGATGGTAAACACCCTTATCAATTCACTTCCATCTACATATGTTTTTTTGTGGCTTTTCTATCTCTACAAGAGATAGAGAAGCCATATTTGAAGAGTTATTGTTAACCATATTTTGAAGTTAAAGGTATTACCCGTTCGCTATTGTTTATACTCCAAAGCAAAATGGTATTGTAGAGAGAGAATCATACGCTTATTGAAATGGTACGTAGCATGTTATCTTCAAAAAAGTTTCAGTTAAGTTCTGGTTTGATATTAACGTACATCTAACCATATTCTTAACAAGGCTTTCACAAGAGCTTTGAAGATTATTACATCTTATGAAGAATGTTATGTTAAGAAATCCAATGTGAACTACTTCAAAGTTTTTGTTTCTCCATCATATGTTCACATAGAGAAGAAAGATCATGGTAAGCTTGATGAAAAAGCTATCAAAGCTATCTTCATTGGTTATGGTGTTGAAAGCACAGGTTATAGGTTCTAGGTTCCAGAAACAGGTAAATCTTGTTATCGCACAATGCGTACATTGCTGAAAATCAGATTTATGATAAGAATTCAGAAATTCCAGATTTTATAAAGCTAGATAATTATGCATAATTTGAGCAAAATTTGGACTCATTTAGCCATATAAAGGAAAAGAAAGGGCACTACTCGTGCTTAAATTTATGTGCCACCTCAACCCCAATCTTATGATCTCCCGTGCCTTCTCAACCAATAATAGAAGAACCAATTCAAGAAGTTGAAGTCTTCTAGATGTCAAGAAGAAAGTAAGATTGAACTAGTTTTCAAAAAGGTGTCAAAGTGGTATTACAAATTTTGCAAGAGAGTGGCATCTAGAAGATAATAAAAGTATTCAACTCATCAGGTGAATTATGCGGAAGTTTGTGATATTCATAATATTTTGGTTCTTTACTGCAGTTGAGAATGAACCTTCATGTGTCCAAGAAGCATTACATAACTTTGCATGGAAGAAAGCAATGCAAGACGAGATTGATTCTATTCATAAGAATCAAACTTGGAAGCTTTGTGAGTTATCACAAGGAAAGAAAGCTATTGGTGTGAAGTGGATATTCAAGATCAAAAGAAAAGCTCATGATATTGTTGACAGATACAAAACAAAGTTAATTTTGAAAAGAAAGGTAAAAATCAGTTTGTTTGTAAGTTATTCAAAGCTCTTTATGGTTTGAAGTAAACACTAATAGCATGGTATGAGAAGATGCACTTGTATCTCATTTCTATTGGTTTTTAAAAACACAACCTTTTTTTGTTACACTATATAATCATGTAGTTGATAGCTTGACATATCTTTGTAACACATGTCTTTACATATAGTTTGCTATTTCTAAAGTATCAAGGTTCATGCACAAACCTCTTAAACTTCATCGGGAAGGAGTGAAGCATATTTTCAGATATTTGAAGGCCACAAAGAATCATGCTATGGTATTTCTTAAGTCATCTTTTTTACACTTAAAAGATTTGTAGAATCTAATTGGACTTGTGATAAAGATTGAGGAAAACATCAACAAGTGGCTATTGTTTCTTTGTTGGAGAATGCTTAATTTCTTGGCATTCTAAGAAACAACCCATGGTAGCTCTTGATTTTCATTCACTTACCTATGCAAAGATTTTCAGATAGTCAAAATGCTATTGCCATAACAAAAAACCTAGTTCATCATGCAAGGGCAAAACGTATTGAAGTTCAGTGTCACTATATATGTGTGAGCATATAGTAAAGAAGTGCATTGAGCTTATCTATGTTCCTACAAGTGAGAACATGGCAAATATTTTTACAAAAGCATTATCAAAGGAAAGACATCACAGGTTATGCAAATTAAATATGACATTGAGGGAAGGATGTTGGAATCATGTCAAATTGATTCTAAACCCTAATCTCAAGCAAACCCTAAATTTAAAGTTCACCATTTTTTAGAAATGGAAATGGTCAAACTTGATCAATTTTTTTATTGCATATTTTTATAGAGCTTCAGGAGAGCTATTCAATCATATTTAATACTCTTACCAACTGACATCTATAAGACCCTCAAAAGTCAAACCCTAATTTGTGCTTTTCATAATGCTTTTCACTTAAAGTCAAACCCTAATGTCTGCGTTTCATAATGCTCTAAAAGCTAAATTAGCTTTTGCAGAAAAGTAAAAACCCATACGTGGTTTTTCTTAAATTTTTACAATAACTCAGCTAGGTGGCTGAAATTCTATATAGGTCGCACTTTGTGTTGCTCATACATATCACATACACTTATTCAAGTGTTCTCTAGGTGGTGGTTTATTTCTTCTTCACATACATATAGAATGTGTTTTAGGAAGTTGCTGCATATTTTTGGTTCTACTTCAAGTCTTGCTTCTGTACCAAGTTTTTCAGCCTACTACCTCAAGACGAGAAGTTCTTGTTGCTGCTTATGTCAGAGAAGAAGCTATTTTTTGGTTTGGTTGCAGATTTTAACACTTTTCCATAGCATAGAGGCTGGATTTTCCATATTCAGCCTATTCTATCTCACAATCCAGCACACATTCATTATTTTGTAACTCACATTCATAATTTTATGACTCTGAGACATACTCCTCTGAAATATTGCACCTAGATCCATTCTATATTCAGCGTTTTATGCATTTTTTTTATATCCACACACATTCTATCGTTATTTTCCATCATGTTATTTATTTTTAGATGGCTCTATTGCTACTCATTTCAATTCTTGTCTCTAGTCTACTTTCTATCGTCCCTAATCTTCTTTGGTTCTAGGTGTTCTGGTGTTAGTGTCAGAAAGATTCTGTGTCCTATGTGATTGGGCTTACCTCAATTCCAACGTAATATTAGTTATGGTGTTCTTGCATTCCACCATGTTTTGGTGGTAGTGTTTATGGAGGAACAAAGGAGCTTCTACTAATGAACTCTCAAATTGAATAATGCAACTTGCAAGTGCATTCCTCAACCATTTGAAATCTATCTAGATCATCGTAAGAGCCCTCTAGAGAGTGTAGGAGGATACTTGTTATAGTGTATTAGGTTCTAAGTTTTTAAATTTATTCTCTTTTGCGGTCTTCTTGTTCTCTCCTCTTTCTCTTTCTCTCCCCCCTTTTTCCTCATAGAGCTAGCTATTATGAAGCTCCTTCACATCATATAAATGAACATGTCACTCTAACTTGAATGATAATTAAGTTCGTGAATGTAACTTGCATTAGGAGATGAGCTTATTAAATAGTAGAAAACATGTTATGGAATGTCACCATCAACATGAGCGATCTAGTACACCTTATTCTTTTCCTAAGTTGAATAGGTTCTTATCTCATGGCAAAACTTTTTTCTTTTCCTTTATGTGGATTCATAGTTTTATGCTCTACTTGCGTACTTTTTTTTTTTTGTTTTATAAAGTAAAAAGTCATAATGGAAATGTGAAGCATATCTTTTTCTTTCTTATCTTCCTTCTCTACTTGTTTCTTGATCTACAAGATGAATTAAACACTCATGTATACACTATTTGCTTAGATTTCCCCTTCTATGTGATGTGTTTATAAAGTTTAGTTACTTACTAAATGTTGTAGTCCGATTCTCGAATAACACCAAATGTATTGTTTGTTCTCTATTTGATTCTATTTTTCTCCTAACAACTTTCATTTGTAGTTCAAGTCATGTATTTCTTTGTAGATTTTATATAGGCAGCCATGATCTGTTGCCTTATGTTCCATAGGTTCAAATGGAAACACCGGCAAGGAGTGGAAGAAATTACGGCCAAAGTTAGAAGCGAAATTCGATAAAGATTACAAGGTGATATCTACATCTTTGTTAAGTTTCTATGGAGGAATAAGGTTTTATTTTCTTTTTGTACTTTGAAACGATGAATACAATTGTATCCTTAATATTCCTCGATAAAGATCTAGTGAATGCATGGTCACTAAATACACTTTTGATAGTAATATGTCTTGTAGTTCCCATCTTTTACTTCACTTGCCTCTCTACACAATCTTTAGCAAGAAAAAGTGCAATTAATTTTGAGTGTGGCTTTTGATATGTAATTAGAGGGAGGGAGGGAAGGAGGAGGAGGGGGGAGGGAGGGAAGGCGGGGAAGGGAGAGGGTGGAAAGGGGGGGGTGGGGAGAGAGAGAGAGAGAGAGAGAGAGAGAGAGAGAGAGAGAGAGAGAGAGAGAGAGAGAGAGAGAGAGAGAGAGAGAGAGAGAGAGAGAGAGAGAGAGAGAGAGAGAGAGAGAGAGAGAGAGAGAGAGAGAGAGAGAGAGAGAGAGAGAGAGAGAGAGAGAGAGAGAGAGAGAGAGAGAGAGAGAGAGTGATATTAACGTCTTCCAAAGGTCAAACTTGGCCTATGACACAAAACCATGTACAACTGTAGTAACCTTTGTGTAGAAATAAAACGGAATAGTTCTCGCTACACAAAATTGTGTAGGCTGAAAAAGGCTGGAAACAACCACAGGATAGTGTACAAGGTGATGGAGAGGTAGTGGGGATAATGTAATAATGTAGTGGTGCATGGGGAGATGTGGCTCTGACTCTGTAGATAATGACCACCTAATACATGGGGGCCCATGATGGGAGTGAATATATATATCCTAACTACAGATAATGGGTGGAGGTGGATGGAGTATGTGGTACATCGGCGGCGGTCCGAGTGTCTCTTGATCGAGCCTGGAGTAGATGTGTGGAAGGATCGGCTTACCGTAGTCCATGAGGACCTCTGACCCTAGGAGCTTGTGCTCATATGGCCATCCTTGTAGACTAAAGCCATCTCTGTGGCCTGTGCCAAGGAATGACATGTGTCCTTCCTCACCAAAGGTCTAATGGTTTCTCTCAATCCCAAGACAAACTTGTGGACTTGAAGAAACTCAGGGAGAGGTCGTCTTCATCTTGGAGAGGTTGTCGTCATGTGATAATTGAGCCCGGCGTTTTTCTGAAACAAAAAGAAGGTATTGAGAGAAGCTTCAACTTCCCCCCAATACTTCCACGTGTAAACGCGCTCAGCCTAACGTGGCCGTGTTTTGCCGGGATACATCAACCCCCTTCCCATGCGCGTACATGCTTCCCTCGTGGAGGAAGGACTCAGGGAGCCATCTCTTGAGCTCCTCTCTGGAGAGTTGAAGGCATCCATGAATTATTCCTCTATATGAGCATGCGCCTGTTCGTTCTCATCTTTCATGTGGGATTGAAGCGCAGCTCGCGTGCTCTCGTGGCTGAGAGAAGGCTTACACAGAGGCACAATTTGAGTTTTTTGTTGAGGCCATAGCCAAGGCTAGCAAAGTTTAGCCAATTAGACTACCTATTTTCATTCAAATGGCCATATCTTGGTCACACAATCTCCAATTTCAGAATTTCTTGTTGCTGTGGATTGCTCTCTAAGAGATCTTTCAAAAGAGTGGTCATAAACTACCTTTTGGATTCAGTCGTAGCTCTGTTCAGAGCTTTGATTGTGGCTGTTCATCATCATTAACCCTCGTTTGAGCATTTTTTTGACACAACAACTATCGGGAGATTCTCGGGAAGCCGAATTCAACACCTGCATCCACCTACATATCAAACTTTGGACCTTGAGGTAAGCTTTTTGATCAATTATTATGCATTATTGCTTTTTTTTTCTTTTTTTTTTTTGATTCATGCTGCATATAGAAAATGCATTTTTGCATAGCATCTTTAGTATATGCGTAGTTACAACGTTGTTTAGCCTTGTACGGTGCATGAAGTGTCGTTTGCAAGTATAGATAAGTATTTTTCTTGCAGGTTAAGCGAGGGAAGTATAACACCTATCGTGTTCTTATTAATATACCGTGTCGCAAGCACCAAGAAATACGTAAGGGTGTGTAGTGCCCTTTGGTTGATTTGTAGATAGATTGTGCCTATCGGCACCGTTTTTTGTTGCGGAAAGTGCATGACGTGTACTTAGCGTAATTTTTTTAGATTTTCATTTTTACATTGTTATGCTTTCGAAATTTTTAGGATTCATTATGCATATGCATTTAAGAATAGCAACCATACTAAAAGTTTCCCGTTTTATCATTTTCTTTTAAGCAAAGGCTTGTGACTGGTATTATTCTCTGCTTCCACTTATTTATCTTAGGTATACATAGAACATACAACTTGGAAAAAAAACATAAAAAAATAGAAAATAAAAAAGTGATCGAAACCATATCTTGGCATGGAATGAGGACCATCATCACCTACTAGGACTGACACACTCATGGAGGAGCACCCTGTAAATCCCATTCAGACCATGAGTGCTAGGATTGCCTATCTAGAGAGAGCACTTCACGATATCTTGGAACACGTGCATGGTAGAGGAAGATGTGCATGAGCCTGACTTGCTAGGGATGGAGGTAGATGCTCCAGATGAGCATTCAACTTCAGAAGTCCCTAGAGATAGTATCCTAGTGAGAGAGGCTAGATGGTAGCTTAAGGATCTTAAGCCGCCTAGGATCTTAAGGATTGCTGATGTTGTTGAGTAGTGGCTGAGCAAGTGGAGCACTGCTTCCATTTGTGTCATATTGTGGATGATAGGCACAACGTTCAGGAGTCCACTTATAACCTCATGGATGTTGCCCATAGGTGGTGGTGCAAGATAGAACAAGATAAGAAAGAGCCGGCGACTTGGGAATAGTTCAAGGTCTTGTTCTACAACAATTTCGTACCGCCTGATGAGAGGTCTAGAGCATTAGACACTTGCATGTGTACCAGTTTGAGCATGAGGGGAGGTGACTACTGATCGGTGGAGAGCAAGATCTCCAAGAGATGCAATTGGTGACCGCTATCAAGTTGCTCAAGATTGATTGTAAGCATAGTACGAATGAGAGAATTAATTCGGGAATTATCCATTTAATTCGTTTAGTACCTTTAGACCAAAAAATAAAATTAAGGAATTTTATCCATCGAGAGAGTATCTTAGTTTTTTACATATAAAGTAGATGTATATCTCAATCCTATTGGAAATCAATGTACATATGGTCCATTTCCAACAAATCCAAATTTAGGACTTAGCATTTTTTGTACAGTTTGGGTAAAATTTTTTTAGGCTAGATAGATAGAGCTTGGCGAGAGCTATGTAGTGATATACTTCATTCAGTCATGAGAGGTCAGACTTGGGAGAAAAGTCAAACCCTAATTCTGTCCTAAAATGGTGGAAGCACATTTTTGAGGTTCTAACTCCTGAAAAGCTAGGTCATGAGTCAAGGATGGCAAAAGCACTAAAAAATAAGCGATCAAAATAAAGCAAGGCTAAAAATTAGTGATAGGATTTTTTTTAAGCCATGAAAAGCAAATTTCTGCGATACCATTAAAATAAAACTGCGATAACAGCTTTTTTGGTCTACGATTTGGTTTTTCGCAAGAAATCAGCGATTGCTTTATTTTGGAGGCTCAAAACCTATATAAGAAGGACCTTGAGCACACTTTTGGACAATTCAAGCTAGAGTTGATACACACCTTGTGTCAATTTTGGAGTTCTGAAGCTTTGGAGGCTAAGGAGAGGTGAAGGAGAGGCTATTCTCTTGGAGCAAGGAGTCTTCTACAAGTTGGTGGCAGCTATCTTTTGTAAGTTGATCCTATTTTCTGTTTTTAGGGTTTCTGAACCCTAATTTCTGAATTAGAGTAGTACTCCCATGTTGTAATTCGGCCATCTATATTTAGTGAGTAAGCAATTTGCTTACGTTCCTTACTCTTGTCTCAAAATCTCTTTCTATCTCTCACTTATCATCTTGTTTAATTAAGTGTGTATGCTCAAAGGTTTTTAGTATTGGAAGATCTTGGGGCCCCAAAATTCCAACACTTGGTATCAGAGCATGAAGATGAGTGAGTATAGAATTGAGATTGAAGACAAGTTAGATGGATCGTCTAATTATCCTATGTGGAGTTTCATGATGATGAATTTGTTAGTGACAAAGGATTTATGGAGTATCGTCAATGGATCCTTAACAAGAGCAAGATGAGAAGGCGAAGAAGAGGATACAACAACTTCAAGAGGAACAGGTGTTGCAATCACAGAACCAACTGAAGAAGAGGTAACCACTTCTACATCCAGAGTCATAGGTAGATCCTTACCCAGAGCTCCTCCTACTGAAGAACAAGCAAGATGGGATGCTAGACATGCTTTAGCTCTCTCATTCATAGCAATGAGTGTCAAAAAGCATATTCTACCACAAATCAGATCTTGCAGAAGTTCTAGACAAGCTTGGCTAAAGCTTGAGAATCTTTTTCAGAGGAGAAATCTTGCTAGTAAAGTTCACTTGAGGAGACAACTAGCAAATACAAGGATGAAGGCTTGTGAGCCAATTCAAACCCACATTACAAAGCTCGTTGACTTGAGAGATCAACTTCTAAATGTAGGAGTTGAGATATCTGATGAAGAAATGGTAAATATGCTGATTAATTCACTTCCTATCTCATATCGGTCTTTCATAACCACTCTTACTCTTACAACAAGAGATAGAGAAGTTACATTTGAAGAGTTAGAGTTCTTATTACTTCAAGATGAAGATCAGTTGAAGGGAATGGAAGAGAATGAAGAATCACTTTTATCTTCATCAAAGGGTAAAAAGAAGAAGAAGAAGGATAAGAATGAAATTCAATCCAAGAAGGAAAGTAAGTCCTCTTTACCTTCTACTTCAGATTCTGTTTCTACTACATCTAAAGAGAAGTCTTCTAAGAAGAAGGAAGCATTATGTCACTATTGCAAGAAACTTGGACATTTCATAGCAATTTGTCAGAAAAGGATTGCAGCGGAAAAGAAAAAAGCATCAGGTAATGTTGCAGAAGATGATAAAAAAGGGAAATCTCAAGGTGATTCTTATGCCTGTATCATCATTGAGGAAGTAGCTTTTGATCAAGAAGCTTTATAAGTTCTTTCAATAGATCCTTGGATATTTGATTCAGGTGCTACAAAGCATATGGAAGGATGCAAAAAAGTATTTTCTTCTCTTTCCTATTCTTCAGGTAGAAGAGTTACTATTGCATATGGCAATGATTCGGATGTTGTGGGAATAGGTACAGTAACCCTAAAGTCAAGAGAAGGTGATAATTTTCAGATTTTAGATGTTTTATATGTACCTGACATGAAGAAGAATTTGCTATCTATATTTGCATTTTTAGGTGATGGTTACAAAGTTGTATTTGAGAGAGATCTTTGTAAAATTTTGTCACACAAAGAAGAGAGTGTATTTTACAAGGTGAGCACAAAGGAGGGATTTATATTTTGTCAAAAATCAGTCAAGCATACGCTGTCAAATCTTCGTCACCGGTAGAAGATATGAAGTTATGGCATGAAAGATATGGACATATCAGTTTTGGAGCTCTCAAGAGTATCAAAGACAGAGGTATGGTTGAGAGTTTACCCTCATTCGAGCTACCAGATGATTCAGATATATGTGAAGGTTGTCTTGAAGGTAAGATGCATAAACTACCTTTCAAGAAACATGGTCATATTACAACTACCAGGAAATTGTAGATTATACATTCAGATGTGAATGGACCTATGAGAGGAGATTCTATTCAGGGTTTTAGGTATTTTGTTTTATTTGTTGATGATTTTACGAGATACTCATGGATCTATGGTCTTAAGTTGAAGTCAGAAGTCTTTCCTATGTTCGAGAACTTAGTAGCTATGGTTGAAAATGAAAGTTAGACAACTATCCAGATTCTCAGAAGTGATAGAGGTGGAGAATACTTGTCAAATGAGTTCCAGACATTTCTTGAAGAAAAAGGTATTACTCGACACCTTACTATTACTTATACTCAGCAGAATGGTGTTGCAGAAAGAAGGAATAGAGTACTTGTTGAGATGATGCGGAGCATGATGGCGTCCAAGAAGCTTTCACCGAAATTCTGGTTTGATGCAGTACATATAGCTAATCACATATTGAACAGGTCTTCTACAAAAGCCTTAAAGGTAATCACACCTTATGAAGCATATTATGGTAGAAAACCTAATGTGAGCTATTTCAGAGTATTCGGATCAATTTCTTATGTACATGTTTGGAAAAAGGATCATGGCAAACTAGATGTAAAGGCAAGGAAAGCTGTTTTTATTGGATATCCTGTTGAAAGCAAAGGATACAGGTTTTATGTTCCAAAGACAGGTGAAGTTATTCTTTCATGCAATGCTTATATTGCTGAAAATAAGATATATGATAAAGAAGCAGAAATTCCAGAGTTCATTAGTGAAAATGACTATGTATTTTTTAGAAGGAATTTGGATGTACATGTTCAGCCATATCAGGAGGGAGTTAAATTTTCTAGGATTGAAGAAAGAGGAATTTCGCAACCTTCTATAGAAGCTCACATGAGACTTTAGTTCCAGAAATGGAAGAAAGTACATCCAGAAAGCCCTAATACCTCATAAGGAGAAGTTCCAAAACCAGTGGAAGCTGAAGGGTCAGAAAGAGTATCACCACTATTTAAGGATACACCTACTTGGTTATACCAGACATGGCAAGATTCGCCTTTTGCAGCACTAGTTCTTCTCGTGAAGAAGAAAGAAAGATCTTATAGGAATGTGTCGACTACCGAGCACTCAATAAGATCACCATCGGACATAGATATCCCATGCCCAGGATAGATGATCTTTTAGATGCTCTAGGTGGAGCCGTTGTATTAAGCAAAATAGATGTGCATAAGGGTAGCTACCATCAAATCAGGGTAAAATATCATGATGTGCATAAGACAGCTTTAAGGACCCGTTTTGGGCATTATGAGTATTTGGTCATGCCATTTGGTTTGACTAATGCACCAACTACATTTATGATGTTAATGAATGATATTTTGCGACCATTTTTTGGAAAGTGTGTTGTAGATTTTGTTGATGATTTATTAGTGTATAGCAGGACTATGCATGAGCATGAGAATCATCTAAGATCAATCTTGAATGTATTAAAAGAGAATTTGCTGTATGCAAATTCAAAGAAGACTAAGTTGTTTCTTTTGAGGATACAGTATCTCGGGCATGTGGTCTCGGCCGATGGGGTCCAGATATATCCCAAGGTCTCAGTTATTTTAGCTTGGCCTACTCCTTAGGATGAGGGGAAGATACGTCATTTCTAGGACTTTCCGATCTGTATCGGAAATTTATCTCTTCTCATTTGTCGATAGTAGTGCCTATGATGAACTTGCTTAAAGGCAAAGTTCATTTGCATGGAAGCAAGAGCAGCAAGGGAGTTTTGACACTCTGAAATAAGCTGTTTCAGAGGCTCCCATACTTAACATGGTATATCCACAGAAACCATTTCAGTTAGAGATAGATGCTAGTGGCATAGCCATAGGGGCAGCCTTGAGCCATGATGGCAGGCCAATAGCTTTTGAAAGCAAAAAGTTGAGTCATGTACAGCGCGATTGTCCAATGCATGAACAGGAGTTGTATGCAATGGCATGCACTCAAAGGCCGGAGACATTATCTTTATGGTGGAGACTTTAAGGTATACAGAGATCACCATACACTCAAGTACTTTTGTAGTCAACCAGATCTTCGAGGCAGACAGGCTCGTTAGGCTGAGCTCATGCAAGAGTTTCACATGGAAATCCTATATAGAAGAGGCAAAGAGAATATAGTAATTGATGCATTATCATGGATAGTGTATCAAATGAGCTTTAGAGTTCTAGAAAGCTCATTGCTATAAAAAATAAAGGAAGCACAGGTGGAAGATCCACATTTGTTACATATTATTAGAGCCATGAGAGCCATCAGTGATGACTCTATCATAGGAGAGGAGGTAGTTTGAGTTGTTTCTTCCCCTAGCAGAGCAAACAAGTTGAGTCCGTATTCCAATTTCCCAAAGTTCTAGAAAGCTCATTGCTTTAAGAAATAAAGGAAGCACAGGTGGAAGATCCACATTTGTTACATATTATTAGAGCCATGAGAGCCATCAGTGATGACTCTATCATAGGAGAGGAGGTAGTTTGAGCTGTTTCTTCCCCTAGCAGAGCAAACAAGTTGAGTCCGTATTCCAATTTCCCAAAGGAGAATGGAATAGTCAAAGACATTTTAACGTCTATTAGAGACCAAAATCGGCCTATGAGACAAAACATATACATCAGTATGATCCAATCCACTGTGATCCCAAAAGGAAAATAAAGTGTGGGTACAAAACACGATATAAAAAGAGTGGATAATAGCTTGCATCAAGGATATGGGGTGCTATGGTTATGCACTCTATATGCTAAATAGCTGATGTACAAATATGATATGCATAGGGAGGGGAGGCTCAGTGGTGTCATAATGCTCTAAATGCCTGGAGTGGGTGTAGGATATAATGCATCGGTGGATAAGGCATCGTGGCGATCCTCAAAATGCTCTGCACATCGAGATCGACAGGGGTGCGCCGCTGATGTCTCCGTATCTCCATGTCATGGCGTGCGCGAATCGTCTGAATCTCTCTCTGGTGGGGATGGGCTCTCTGGAGTGGGGGTCTCGGTCGTCCGTGCTGTCGTCTAAGCTCCTCTTCTCTCTGTAATGTGACCCCTGCGTCGAGCTTGGTCCTCGGGTGGCTGTGGGTCTGAAAAAGTCTTGGGGGCCAAGTGTATGTCCATCTGCTACTGGAGAAGTGATGCACGGCGGCGCTGGAGCTCTACTAGGAAGTGACCTAGAGGGCG
Source organism: Ceratopteris richardii (assembly GCA_020310875.1). Taxonomy (NCBI): domain Eukaryota; kingdom Viridiplantae; phylum Streptophyta; class Polypodiopsida; order Polypodiales; family Pteridaceae; genus Ceratopteris; species Ceratopteris richardii. Next base: position 96,614,784 of record CM035437.1, read on the forward strand.
CTGGTCCTCCGTCTCCAATAAAGCCCTGATCTCTCTGGGCCCCCTGAAGAGCTCTGGGTAGCAGTCTATGATGTCCTCGTATGCCTGTCATCTACATGTGTAGTGCTCCTCGTCCTCCACCTCCTCTCTTCATATCCTGCATAATCTCTCGTCCCTGGGGGTATGTGTCGCTCGCCCAACCTCAATCTCGAGCTGGTGTGATGATACTCTGAGCTTCCCAATGGCCACTCTCTCTGCTGGAGCCATGTATGTATCCATGTATTGTGGTCTCTGGATGAAACCCTCCGTTGTCAGAGTCAGGAAGTGCTCTCTGTAGTGTTGCCTCTTTGTGGGAAGAGGCTCCCGTGGTGCTATCCATGTCTCCCTGACGTGTATCTGTAGTAGGTCTTGACGGATGATCCTGTTCCTCTCCGAACGAGAGAGGGTAATGTAGGGGGAAGAGAGGTCATACTGAAAAGGGGGGAGATCGGTAATGCTCATGCCATGGTCTGCTAACCATTGGTAGGTCTGTGCATACCATACTCTCGCATGCCCTGTCTCTGCCAAATGTCTAGAGCTCTCAAATGCAAGCCTCGTGAGTTGGCTGGTGGGGAGCTCTTTGACTCTCAGAATAAAGGTCACTAGCTGAAAGATGGCCTCCACTAGCATCGGTGGCGTGCCAAGCTCAGCTCGTATAATGTCGTGTGGAACAGAGGGCTTGCTACGGAGCAAGCGTAAGATCATGGTGACCTTGGGACTCTCAATCCGCGTCCACATCGCCTCCGTGATCCCTGGTGCCCATATTGCCGCTGCGTACATCAATGCGGGTGTCACTAGAGTATCAAAGAGCCACCCCTTAGTCCGGGGCTCCTGGAAATGTGCCTGAAAGCAGTGTCTCTCCAATCCTGCAAGTGCCGCATAGCCTCGCGTCAATCTATCTCTCGCTTCCTGTGCCATGGAGAATACCCCTGTGCTGCCCAAGAAGGTGACACCTAAGTAGACATAGGAGTCCACTACCTCTATTTGTCCTCTAGCTGCAGTGAAAGAGGCACGATGGCGTAGTGTCCTTGAGGTATGGAAGATCATGACCTTGGTCTTGCCAAGGTTCACTGTGAGTCCTCTCTCCATGCAGAAGGTATCGAGTGCCTGTAAATGTGATTGTAGCCCCTCCTGTAACTCTGAAAGTAGGACAATGTCATCAGCATATAATGATATGTGTACTGACGTACCTCCGAGGTCTCTTCCTAGCCCTCCTGCTCGCTGTATATAGTCTGTGATCTCGTCGATCTAGAGACCAAAGAGAGTGGGTGAGAGAGGGCAAACTTGTTTCACACCAATGGTGCTAACAAGGCTGTCTGATAGGCCGCCGGGGCAGCGCACCCTGCCTCTGACTCGTGCATACAAAGCATGGATGGCCCATAACATGTCTGATAGTATCTGTAACTCTTGGAGTCTCCGTAGTAGTCTCTCTCGAGGGACCATGTCGAAGGCTTTGCGGAAATCCACAAAGCAACAGTATAGTCTCCGCTTCCTCGCCTTCACGCTCTCAATCAAGCAACGAAGTACGAAGATATGGTTGATAGTGGAAAAAGTGCGACGAAAGCCTGCCTGACCGGGTGCTCTGATCCCAGCTGCCTCAACGTGCGAACTAAGCTCTGCCTCTAGTACTGCCCCATAGATCTTGGCCAGGATGTGGCCTATCATAATAGTCCTGTAGTTCCTTGGGTCCATCATATCGCCGGACTTGTCGATAGGCGCAATGGTATGCATAGTCCACGAGTCATGTAATCCCTCAACCAAAGCACAGTTTGAAGAGATGGGGGATCAAGTGGGAAACTACATCGACTCCGTATATAAAATGCTCGCCTTGTAGTCCTGTGTGGTCTGCTGAACGGCCATGCTGTAGCCTATGGATAGCCTGTTGCACCATGCCTGCCGTGAATAGGGTGGATATCAGAGAACGCGGTGTGGGAGGGATCGGCAATGGCGGCTGTCCTTGGACGTCATATAACCTCTAGGCGTAGGTGTGCAAGGTCTGAGGATCTGCTATGGGTGTAGGTGGGTGTGGCACGCGTAGGGCCCTCCACGCGGTGGTGCAATCCCTATTCACGAGAAGGTCAAACAGCTCTGCCTCCTCTCGCTCCTCGAAAGCTCCCCTCTTCCGGCGTGTGAGGGATCGCATCTGTCGTCGTGCCTCCCTCTCTGTGATGGATCCCAAAATACTCTGTGCTCTGAGATGTCGGTATAGTCATCTACACTCCTCATCATACCATCTATTTTGGGGTGTATGCCCCAACCGATTCGGAGTGCGGTGTTGTGGGTGGTGTATGGGAAGCTGAGAGTAGAGGATGTGTGGAGGATCGAGGAGAAGTGGGCGGTGAGGGTATCCAATGGGGCGGAGGGATCAAGGGAGTAGATGCGCTCTCGAACATGGGAACTATAGATATGTGCTAGCTCATGTCTAAAGTGAATGGTGGTATAGGCATGTGGCGGTATGGGATATGCATGGTGTGCCGTATGCGTGATCAACTCCAATCGGTGTGGGTGGGATGGTGAAGGAGGTGATGAGATGTGTCGCCTCCCGGGGTTCGATAACATAGTCTACCACACTGCCTCCATGCGGTGTCGTGGGTGGAATGCAGGTGAGACCACCCGAGGTGGGCCAAGTCGCCATCCCATTATATATAATGAGATTGTGTGCTGCTCCCATCTGGAGTAGGTGTCGGCCATATGAGGTGGGTGTGGCGGGGTCGATTGACTCTCTGAGTATAGACTTGTCCTCGATGGTGCGAAGCATCTGCTCAGGGTCATCAAAGTCATAGGTATCACACTGGTGGCTCTGAGTGTGGGCATTGAAGTCTCCTACAAGGAAGACTTCGCCCATCCCGGTATACTCCATAATGGTGTCATTGAGGTAGTCATATGGCGATGCGGTGTCTGGTCCCTCCCTCTCTAAGGGCTCCTTAGGGGAATGTGTGAAGCGCGAGCCGATGGGTGCAATATAGCAGACGACGAAATACACTGCTCTCTCCTCTGGGTGCAATATAGCAGACAACGTATCCACATGAATCGTGCCTCTGGGTCTCTGGCTACCACCTGTACCCTGTGCTGTAGCGACTGTCTATAGAGCACGGCTACTCCTCCTGATCCTCGTGTGGTGTGCTTTCTCATCTGTCGGCGGTGAACTGACTCCCACGTATAGCCCTCAATCCTCGGTAGGCCCCTCCCCGGGCTCTCATGTGTCTCTGTCAAAAAGATCATGTCTCTTCCCTCCATCACCTCCTCGAGGAGTCCTGGATGTGTCCACAAAGATCCATTGCTGTTCCAGACTAAAAAGCGCACCTCTTGTTGAGCTGTCTCATAGGCCGCGAATCCCTAGTCAATTGATCGTCCATCGATGATGACACGACCATCTCTGTATAGGGCACGATGTCCCTCCCGTCGGGCCTTGAGGATACATGGCATGCATGCGCGTATGTGCTCTACCTGCATCCGCGTGAGGTCGTCATCCAAATAGATCAGGGTGCCCAGTGTAGTGCGTAGTGCCGCTTGTCGTCTGAGGAACTCTCTCCTCCTTGTCTCATCCGAGAACTAAAGGATAAGTGCTCTGCTCTGCGTAGTGTCACGTCCTGCTCTCCAGGCTTTGGTGAAAGGAAGAGGCTCATCCGTGTGGTATCCAAGTAGTGTGCACAAGCGACGCCCGTCCCGCTCCGGTGATCCGTATGTCTCTGTGAGGCAAGAGACACGAACATTGAGTCTTCGGGCCTGTCGCATCCACTCAATGGTGGTGCGTACTATGTGGATCTCCTCATGGTGGGTGTTCTTCTTTGCTTCCTGCCGAAGGCTTTTCTTGATAGCTTCGACCCATCCATCTTTTTTAGTCTCAAGCTCGCTCTGAACCACCTCTATGCACTCTTTCTTTATAGTCATCCGAATGTTCTCTAGGTGTGGGGCAATCTCCCCCTCCTCATGTATGCTGTCTTGTTTTATCTTCATATTAGAAAGGAAAGGTCTCTGTACCAGATTTCCGGAATTTGAGAAAAAAAGTCATGCATGATAACCATGATGTTCCTTGCACAGGGCATCCTCATGTTGACAAGATAATATAGCTTGTTAGAAGAACATTTTGGTGGCCTGGATTAGCCAGAGACATCCACACTTATGTTCAATAATGCTTTATGTGTCAAGTCAACAAGGCAGAAAGAGTAAAGACACTAGGTCTTTTGCATCCTTTACAGATTCCAGATCATAACTGGGACAGTGTATCCATGGACTTCATAGTGGGGTTACCGCGGACCCAAAGGAAGCGGGATACTATCCTAGTTGTGGCAAATAGACTGATCAAGATGGCTTATTTCATACCCACGCAGGAGACAATAGAAGCTCCATAGGAAACGGAGTTGTTTATCCAGCATGTCTTCAGATTGCATGGGTTATTGACATCCATAGTTTTAGATAGGGATGTCGGATTCATAGGACACTTCTGGAAGTTTGTATTTCACAAACTAAAAGTGTAATGGAAAATGAGTAGTGGTGATCATCAGGGACAGATGATCAGACAAAGAGGGTCAACCCTATTCTAGAGGATATGTTGAGAGCATATGTGTCTGAGAGACAGACAGATTGGGATAGTTATTTGCCACTAGTAGAGTTTGCTTATAACAATAGGCCTCACAAGGTTAGAGGAATGTCTCTTTTCGAGATGCAGTGTTGCATGATGGCCACATGGAAGCACTAGACCATTCCAGATCGTTGCTATTTTTAGAATACAAGAGGATATAAAAGGATGGGAGTAGAGTTGCACACACATCATTCACAAGTCTTTCTTGCATGAGTTAGTTCTCGCAATTGGTATTAGAGGCTAGGAAGTAGGCTTGGGCAAGGTGAATAGAAGGCACGCACGTCACTTTCAAAGGTGAGCCCATCAAAGATTAGAGTGTATCTCTCAATCCGTAGGTCAGATTTAGACATGTAATATAGTACCGTTGGAAAACTCTTGGAATGAGCATTCCAAGGGAAGCACTAGATTGAGGATTCAAGCTACTTAGCATAGGTGAGAACCAGGTTCATGATACTGAGGTTGAGAACAAGGGGCTCAAGATATGAAGGTTGCGAACAAGGCAAGTCTGTAGGCAAGTGGCCAAGAAGGGGAATGGCAAGGTTCAAGAGACCAAGGTTGAGAGCAAGGATTCAAGAGTCCAAGATTGAGAGCAAGAAGGTTCAAGAGACTATGCAAGGATAAGGATATAAATTCAAGGATTGATCATTGAGGACAATGATCTCTAGAAGGGGAAGAGAGTGTTAGACTCAAGAAATGACAAGTAGGGAGATGGTTGAACCACACCCTAAGAGGGAGATTAGGAAGTAATCCTCAACCATGGCTTTTGGGGCAAGTGGTTAGCCCATCATACTCCTAGCCGGTAGGTCATGAGTTCAAATCCCACAATTTAGTTCTCACATCGACATGTCCTAAACCATTCTTACTCACCGATTTCTCAATTATGTCATGTTTTTGGGGGCTTCTACTTACTGAAATGTCTTTTTTACAGCCATTATCTTGATCTACCATCATCCATAATCAATTTGGGTGACTTTCCTTGTGAAGAGTCAAGTGTTACAACCTTGTGGTGGTGGTTTTTCAATTATAACAGGTGTATTACAGGTTTTGGAGGCAATTTTTTCATAAATACAAGGTATATTTTGCATTGAATAGTGTTCTATACATAGAACTGCTTTTGTATATGTATCTTTTGTAGTATTTTAATAATTCAGTAGCCTCTTCTATCCAATTTGGAGTCCTTGGGGTATTCCCCCATGCTCCTGCAGTCTTTTCACGTGTGTATTTGGTCTCATAGCAAGGAACATTTTGTTACACATGATGGGAGATAGAGATCAAAGTAATGAGCTTGGAGTTCTTACAAACGAAAGACGAACTCGAAGGCTTTTCTAAGTATCCCTTATGGAGATTCATGATGAGATTGCTTATAGTGAAGGTCTTATGGGGTGTCGCTTTAGATTTAATTCCATGTCCTTTTGGTTGTGGTAGCGCCGAAACATCTATATTAAGACATGAATGAGAAACTTCTTTTATGGAAGAGTCAAGTGGACAACAACTAATTGCATCTACTCGTGAACAAAGTAGATGGGATGCAATAGATGCTCAAGCTCTTGCACTTACATCTCTTTCTATATAAAGAACAATCTTTCCTTAAATACATTTGTGTAGAACATTAGGTGTACCATCGACAACTTTGGAGAATCTATTTCAAAATAAAAAGAAGCCAAGACTTACTTTTCTTAGCAGAGAATCGACAAACCTATGCATGTTTGAGGGTAAAGAGTGTTTAGGAGCATTTGATAGATAAGTGACTTTCAAGAACAATATGCATTTGTTGACTAGGCTAAATCATATGCAAAATTAGTAAATATCAGACTTAACTCTTTCTTTAATTCATATTTGTCTTTTATTACCTCTCTTATTCATATTTGATTCATATTTGTCTTTCCATGCATCCAGGTCTCATGGTCAAGGAAGAGCTTAGCTCATGATTAAATATCAACGTCAACGGGCTATGCATCAGCCGATGTTGAATACTATCATAAACATACAACTCACCCAATCGGACCGTAAACGAGAGGTATATGTTGGGTGAAACCATACCATATATAGACATAACAATGGAGCATACCTTTGTGGGCAACAACTCTTGGGTAAAAAACCTAAGGGGCTACCATCACAACTGAGGGGCAAAGAGGGCTTCCATCGTGGGTAACATCCTTTATAATATATCCGACTCCATGACGGTCATGCCTACAGAGGTATCCCTGATGGCTTTACCATCTATGATGAGACGACGTCATAGGAGGCATGATCATCTCACCACCAATCTCCATGGTCTAGGGTCGATCCTTCGATCTAAATGATCTTTGGATAAGTATAAAGGGTACTTGTCTTACTATTTGCTCCTCTTCAATCTCCTCTCCTATGCTTGCCAATTGGTCAGCCACATCTTTGACTTTGGTCACATATTTTGAAACACTTTGCTTGGGTTGCTTTAAAGGAAACCAAGTACAAGGGGTCGTTGAAATACTAGAAAGTCCCTTTCGGGAAGACAACACAACTCCATTCCAGGAAGACAACACAACTCCCTTTCAGGCATAACTAATAGGTATCCCAACGGGAACCGTGTCCGTAGTAGTTCTAGCTGTCCACTGTCAAGACTCTGAACAAGAGGCAATGCATTTGTTGTGTGCTCAACAATCACAGGCATAGCAACACATGCATCCTCATGGATACCTCAAGACATAGGTCTCCATCCTATCCATGTATCCCATGCTCAGTCTATACTCACATGGCAATACATGTATGTCTACAAATACCACATATGGGGTATCTCGAATGTACACATGTTCCCTGTGCCTAGCCCACGCTACCCTGACACTACGTGCATCCTAATGTATACTCCATACAAAAGTTCACTGATGAACAAACATTATATACTGATGAACAAATGCATCCTGTAGTGATGAACAAATACATCATGTATTGTTGAACAAATACCAACCTACTAGGGTCCAAGGTGCATCAAGTATGATGGGGCATAATTGTTGGCATTTCTCCATCCTAGTCCTTGCCTACCTTTCCTTATACATGAAGCAATCCAATAATACTTGAATATGTTCCTACCATCTTTCTCTCACTACGACCAATCGTATAGGTACTCGGGACCCATGGCTATCGGGTCACAAAACTGGCTGGGACTAAGTGTGTGATCCCAAACATGACAATCATATTGCGGTCCTCTTCGAGAGAGATATGCACATAGTCGAGATCTCTATGGAACCACCAAAGAGAGCACACCTCATGATTCCAAGGATAATGGTCACCCTCATGTAACACCTTCTATAAGGTATCTTATAAGTCCACCTAGGCATTTCTGCAAATAGGGTCAGACTGACATAGGAATAACTAACGATCGGTTCCCAAAATCTAGATACATAGGAATAACTAACTATCGGTTCCCAAAATCTAGTGTCCAATGCACATATTTGTGTGGCTCAAGGCATCTGTCAATAGAAAGTTCATGGCTCGCCGTAGAAAATAGATCACATGTCACTCTAGTGTGTAAAAACACTTATGAACTCCTATGTCCACCTCATATGGACTAGAATCGTGTTTGTTATTAAAGTGTCCTTATCAAGAAAGTGAAGGTGCCAATAGCCAAACACAATCTCTAATGGTCATGCCATAAACATGGTTCATCCTAAAGGTGTGCATCACCACGTGAATGATCAAGTCAGCACCACTCAGCTCCTTCTAGTCCTCCATCCCTTGGGATGTCCCAACACGGACAATAAGCAACACATGATTGGTCTTCGATAACTATTATGAGTCCATCTACTAGTGGTTACCCACTAGCCTCTCTGGTAGAGTGCATTCATATCATGCCAAAACAAAGCCCAAAACGCTCATAAGTGAAAAGAATGCAAAAGAAGAATGAAGTAAAATCTATGAATGGTATGGCAATCAAACAAAAATGATGTGCAAACAATGCATCGAATCGAGTCATGCCATGTGGATGCATCCCTCTGGAGTGACCTATTGAGGAATAAATTCCTCAACTTCGTGACAAGTACCCCTGCGTGACTCCTCAGCAATGTTACATACGCTACGCGTTGCCAACGTTTGAAGCTTTGGCAACGTAACTCCACGTTGCGTACACGTTCCAACGCGTTGCTAAAAAATAAAAAAATAGAACCCTTCCCAACAAACCAAAAATGGTCCACAAGGAAAGTTCTTTTATCTTTTGACCATTATGACTTATGAACAAAAAAATTGATGAGTTGAATAATCATACAAGAAAGGCCAATGCCTCAACCAGAATAAAGAAAAGGAGGGAGACAAAGAGAGTATACAATGTCCGGACTCCCACTTACCATATGATCATTCCAACATCATGTACCATACTCCCATATAACATCATGCATATGCATATATATGTATCTACTTATGTATGTATGTATGTATTATATATGTAATGTATGTATGCATATTCCTATTTTTATATGTTCACCCTAAAATTTGTTTATTCACTTAGTTATGTATGTATGTATATATATGCATGTATGTATGTATGTATGTATGATGTAATCCCTATAGTCTATTACTCTATATTTATTGAAAATAATGTGCATTTACTTATGTATGTATCTAATATGTATGTTTGTATGTTTTTAGTATGTACCTAGTGCCTACTATGTACATAATATGTATGCATGTATATATGTATGTATGCACCTATGTGCTATGTATCTATATAATATGTATATACTATGTAGATATGTACATAAAAATGTATGTATTACATATGCATGTAGTATATATTTACTACATGGAAATTGAACATGTCTTGAAGGACTTGTCTTTGTACCTAAAATCGGGTCTCATCCAGAGAAGACCATATAAGTCAATTGCCTTGGATCTCAAAAAAGATCCCCAAAGTATACTCCCCCTTTCCATAAGATACCAATCACTCATGTGACTCAAGGTCACACCATGTGGCATGAGGTAGATGACTCTCTCCCTCTCTCCCATCGTGGAAGCGGCTGGTATATATCCATAGGGTCACCAAGATGACTGAGATCCTTTATCAACCACTAGTCATCAAGTGGAAATACATTCCATGAAGGCTCAAGACCTTGTGAGGCATGACCCTCGCCAGAGGTCTCCTCGACTATCTAACTGTAGTTCGACCTTTGTTGGGAAAATCCTCCCCAAGGATTTCCTTGGATTGCCAAGGACGTGCCCTGATCGATCCCTCTCATGTCTGGAGTCACACCCAGTGGGTTTGTAGAGCACTTCAAAGAGGTACTCTTTTCGGTATCCCCACTCCATTTGAGCAGCTATAGGATCCAATACATCCTCAAGAATTTGGGTCAATGCCCAAGATCCTCAAAATCCCGGTGAATATGCATCCAAGGTCTCACTTGCCACTTCCTGATAAAAGAGGAAAGTGAGTGTACTCATGCCCTTCATCTCAAATCCCGGGCAAAAGACCCCACCTGACCATCAATGACCGACATGGCTCATCTAATGGAGTCAAAAATCTGAATATGCTCATCTCCTATTCTATGCACTCGGGTATAAATCCGGATGTTATGGAAGTGCTGGGGAAGAAGACCCCTTTCAGGACGTAGCCGGTCCGTGTCTGCAGGGTATGGAAGTCATCATATCTTCCATTGGCTGAACTGGATTGGTCAAAGCTGCTGGCTGAGAATTAATGGGTTGTGGAAACATCTCCATGACAAAGAAGAAGGTGGAGTGGCTGAAAGTGCAAGTATGGAGGCAAAGGTGTGAAGGACTCTTCTCTCAATGTGCAATCTTGGTGAATGTGTGCTATGCCAAGATGAAGAGAGGAGAAACCATTCATATGTTCCTAAATTAAGAACCTGCCACCTCCACAAACCAGCTGCATCCTTAATTAATTTAGAAAGTTTTCAAAACTTTCTAATTTTACACATCACCCAATTAATACCAGCCATATGAATGTATTGAGAAAATGCGTGTGCCCAATTTGATGAGGTGGGTCCACCAAATATCAGCTTTCTATTGAACCTTAAAGGAAGGTTTCCTTGGTCCCCAAGTCATTGCCTTGCAGCCCAAGTAATTGCCTTGTTGCCCAAGTAATTGCCTTGCTACCGAAGTAATTGCCTTGCTACCGAAGTAATTGCCTTGCAACTCAAGTAATTCACCTTGCAGCCCAAGTAATCACCTCCGCAAGTTAAAAAACGCCATCGCCCATCCAATACAATTGCCGTAAGGATGCCTTGCTGCTCAAGGAAGATGGCTGCTTTCTTTCCATCAACCTATCGATGAATTACAGCCATGCACAAGTGTGCGCTCACATGGATGATGGAGGCACTGTTGGGGAAAAAAATAGGCTAGGCTGAGGTGCAAAGAGGGGGCAACCAATAGATATGGTGGTTGTCCAACCCTCCCTACAAGCTCTATCGCATTCCTTTCATCTTTCCCCATCCAGCCTCTTCATCTCTAAGTGTACATGTGATTTCCTCAAGCCAAAAAATGCATCTTATAAGCGGTTGATGATGGGATGCCCTCTAGGCATGCGTCATGGACAAAAATCAGCTGCGCTCATAAAATTTTCTTCGCCCAACAAGGCTGAAGGACATCCAGCAGGCAGATATTTGATGTGTGCTTCTTTCCGACCTCTCTCCTTTTAAGGTAACTCCTCCCACACACCCCCCCTTTCCCTACCCAACCACACATAAGGGAAGCCATGTTGCTTCCTTCCCTTCTGTGCAGTAGAGGAAAGGATGCAGCCATGGCTTCCAGCAAGGGTGTGGTTGGAGAATACAAGTCATCTAGCCACGTACCTACATGGAAAACACAAAAGGAGAGGGACTTACCTTTGTTCTCCAACCATCAGCTTGCATGTGCTCCCCTTGCTTCTTCCTCCTGGTGAAAGCATCCCATACCACCCCATGCAAGAGGGTGAGAAGCATGTCAAGCTGAGCCATCATAGCTCCATGAGCTTTGATGGTTTTGTGCACGTTGTCCTTCCTTTTCCATATGAGTGATAGCTGCTCTGATACCAATGCTAGGACCTCGAGGATCCTCCTTGTTGGACAAGACAAGACACCAACCATATTCACAAACAATAGAAAGGCCGAGGTCAGATTCACCTCCCAACCGTAGAGCCAATATGGGTTCACCCCCGAGCCAAGGGCATGCAGCCAAGTGGGCAGCCCCCTCCAAGGGGCTTGTGTCCCATTATCCATACCACCAGCCCCCCACGACTACGGGTGGCGAGGCGTTGCCAAAGGGCCAAGAGTCCAAGTGCCTCATTGGAGGAATATCTCACAAATGAGCACATGGGTCCTATATATCAGCTCAAATGAGGTGGCCTAGTTCACATTGGGTGGCCATTTCATATTTGGCCATTCAGATGTCCTTTAATTTGGGGACATAACAAGGGGGTGACCCACTAGCAATGGTCAGCCAAATACAGAACTCGCCGAGGGGTTTTGCAAAAAGGGGGCTTGCTCAATACCTTGGACAAACTAAAAATGGTGTTGATCAAGATCACTATGAAATCACACTGAAAGGAAGCAATACTTGCTTGAGGCTTGATTTAAGAATCTCCTACAACTAACATTGGTTGGTCATCTAGTTTGCCATGTCAATTTATTGGACCAATGGGCGTCTCTCTTGGAAGGTGGTTGCCTTGGAAATGGGTGCAAACAATATGGGGATACCAAGTGAGTAGTCACCCAAGGGGATGAGAAAGTGGTGGACTCCTAAGAGATGGAGCCAATCGGATGGTAGTTGCCCAAGACTCCAGACTCAACAACTATGGTGGTCCCATAAGTCATGTGTGTGTCAGAGACCATCTGAGGGGGAATATGTTGAAGGGTCGTTAACATGCATGGAGGGTGATGGCCCACATGGGCAATTGCCTCTATTCCTAGTCTCCTTCCTTCCCAAGTCGCAAGACCATTTTGTGGAGTGGAGACTATCACTCATGAGTGAGGTCTTTGAACTTGGGACTCGAATGATCAGTTGACAGTCTTTTGCTGAGCTTATGTAGATTGAGAGAAATTTGTCATTGTTTGCTGTGCACATGTGAACAGTAATTATATACATTTGTCATTGACTAGTGATGGTGCATGACACATATGGCATGATTCCATTGAAAGGTGTCCATTGTCAATTAAAATACAACATATCAATTTGAATTTTGCACAATGTTCTCAGTCCATGGACATGAACAACTACAAAATATGATGGCAATGTCATGAACATCGAATCATGATGTCAAGGATGATTCAAAATAACCAATTCAATCATTTATATAGCATACATGGCCTAGGGCCTAGGTAATTGACTACGCCCAAGGCCTTATCATCTATGATTCTATGTGACAAAATTCCGTCTTCAAGTGTACACTCCTATGTTTTCACTGCTATAGCTTATTATTAATCAAGGTTTTAATTTGAATCATATGTAGATTCTTTACAAAGCTTGAGAAGATTCTTCAGTTATTTAATGTATCATCATACATGGCATATGATTGTAATTTGCATCTAATCATGAGAGATTAATCTTATGTTTTTATGAATTTAATGTTATGAATGTAATGTTACGAATCCAATGCTATATATTCATATATGATTCTATCATACATGTGTCCCCACCATTTTTTTTGGGTAAAATTTTTGGATGGCGTTAGATACCATCAAGAACCTTCTACCTTACCCGTCAGACATCGGCTAAACATCAAAAGTCAAAAGTTAGAAACACGTCAGAAACAACTATGGTCACATGTGTGTTGTTTTGAGAGACCCTTGGTTAACATTTCTAGAGGGAAACCCCACTATGTTTGAGTATAATTTCTCTAGAGCAAATAAAAGATGCATGAGTAGCTTGTGCATAGATGGTGCAAAGACTTGATATGGGGTTCTATAGCACAACACATGTGTCTTGGTAGGAAATTGAGGAATGTGTAGCTATGTGTAGGCCGTCTGGAAGCTTTCCCTCAACCTTTGTGTGGTGGGGTATATTGGCACTTGGGGTACTTGCCCAAAGCTCCTTGCCATGCATCAAGGAGGGTCGTCCATGGAGGATGGTGGCCCAACTCGGTGGTTTCCTATGGAAGTGAGTCGTAACATAGATGGTGGCCACCCATGGAAGTTGGTGGCCCAATAGGGTGGTCATCCATGGAAGTGCCATAGATGTGTGATCGCCTAATGAAGGTGGTCGTGTCGATAAGTGCCCAATTACATGAACAAGTGGCCCAAGCTTGGGTAGTCAGAGGAGGAAGGAGGAGGAAGAAGGGAAAGAGGGGCTGTCCAAACCTAGTGGGTGGCCCATCAAGGGGTTCGTCCCCATGTGAAGGTGGGTCACCCAAGAGAGGGTGCAAGGTGGTCATCAATCAGTGTCAGCCTGTGGGTTGCCAATCGGAGGAAGCCAGAGCCAGTGAAAATGATCACCTAATCATCATGAAGTGGTGGCCAGCCAAAGGAGTCTCCTAGGAGGGGCACTTGCCTTGGGATGCCTAACAATTGGGTGGCCACCCAAGTGAATGCCCATGATGAGGGTGGTCGCTAGGTGAATGCCCAAAGTGTGGGTGGTCATCTAAGAACTTGCTCAAGGAAGGTGGTTGTCCCATCATGGGTGATCGCCTAGATGAGGGTGGTTGCCGCATCATGGATGGTTGCCCAGATGTAGATGGTCACTTGGTTTGGGGGGTGACAAAACTAACAATGGTCACCCGGATATGGAACTCACTTGGGTGTAGGCACCTTGCAAGGAGTCACTATGAAGTCACCTTGCAAGGAAGCAAAACTTACCCTAGGCTTGATTTAATAGTCGCCGAGGGCTGACATCAGGTGGTTGCCTAGTCTTTGAGGTCAATTTGGTGGCCACCCAAGGGGAAGGATATATGGTGGCCTAAGGTGGTCACTTGTCAAGTTGTTGCAACCAATGGGTGGTTTCCCTTAAAAGGTGGTCCCTTGGGAACGGGCACAAGCAATATGGGGTTACCAAGTTAGTGGTCTCCCAAGGGGATGCAAAAGTGGTGGTCTCCCAAAAGATGAACCAAGCTGGTGATGGTTGCGCAAGAATTGAGACTCAGCAACTATGGTGGTCCCCTAGTCGTGTGTGTTAGAGACCATTTGGAGGGGGAATATGTCCAAGGGTGGTTACCATACCTGGAGGGTGGTGGCCCACATGGGCAACTGCCTCTGCTAGTAACCATCTTCCCTGCGAAGCTGCCTTATCATTTTGTGGAGTGCACTCTATTTCAGGGGGCACTTTTGCCCTCCTCCAAGGACCACCTCTGCACATGCAGAGTCACTCATGTGGCGAGCCAGTATATTTATATTTTGGATCAATTACAATTCTGCCTGATTATGTTTAAAAGTGATAAGTGATCTTCAATCCTCTGGTTTGCTTCTATAAAGCTACTGTTTTATGTTCTTTGTAATGAATTAAGGGATTCCTGAAAAGTAGTTGAAACATCAAGATTTTAATGTTACTCACCAATGACCATATAGTGATTTCAACTCCAAAAAGCTTGGCTTTGTATAATATCTACATCAGCATAGAATTGCAATTTAGTGTATGAATCTGAATGAAAAAGAAGATTCTCTGTCATATTGTGGTGTTGCAAATGGCCCATTAGGAAGGATCATAAATTTGTTGATTGAAACAAAACAAATGTTGTTTATGTTCCTTGTAATGAATTAAGGGATTCCTGAAAAGTAGTTGAAACATCAAGATTTTAGTGTTACTCACCATATAGTGATTTCAACTCCAAAAAGCTTGGCTTTGTATAATATCTACATCACATAGAATTGCAATTTAGTGTATGAATCTGAATGAAAAGGAAGATTCTTTGTCATATTGTGGTGTTGCAAATGGCCCATTAGGAAGGATCATAAATTTGTTGATTGAAACAAAACAAATGTTCGAGTTCTTGAATATTCTTCAGCAGTTGCAGTGAATATATGCAATGTTTAATTTGTCTCTGTAAGTTTGACTTTTAGGATTAAATAGCATCTTTCCCCTACCTTCCCCCTAATAAAAATGGTGTTCATGAAACCTCAAGTGTCTCATAATAGGTAGTTATATTCTGCAGATAAAAGAAGCATTTACTTCAGGTCCATCTCATGCAATGGAGATCGCCAAAGAGGTATGTTCATTTGAATGATGTTTGGGTGAGAAAATTCTGATTGGGCTGCATTTATTACAAACATTGAGAATTTTCTTAGTGGATGCTTCTATTTCCTTTTCCTCTTTATGGATGTTCTGGTTTTTTAATTTTGTGCTGCTGTTGTTGCAGGCAGTACGAAATGGTGCACATGCTGTTGTAGCTGTGGGAGGTGATGGGACATTTAATGAGGTCTTTAACTGCATTTAAACTGTATTTATTTTCACATAATAGATACATGTGTGTGTGTGTGTGTGTGTGTGTGTGTGTGTGTGTGTGTGATTGGAGGAGTTGATCTACAAAATTAAACATGTTTATGAGATGGTTCTTAACTTTCCATCTGAAAGATATCATGTTCACAATACATGCCAAACGAGGTATAATAGGTTGATGATAGAATTCTGTGGTTTATCCAGGTCGTTAATGGTTTTTTTGATGATGGAAAACCGATTGAACCAGAAAATGGAGGAAGCTCAACTAAGACAGCCCTTGGAGTACGTAATTACTTGTCTGTGATGTTCAATTCAATTAATATCCCAATTGATGGACTCAGGTTGAATGGAACTTTTGAGTTATGAGAATTGAACCCCTTTTTTCTGGGATGGAACTTGTATATCTTTGATGTTAGAATAATGATGATGATATGTGAACATAAAATCTGTGTTAACTTTTTTCCTTTTCCATTTCCATCCTTATTCATATATGGTTATGAGGAAAGCTTCCTATTGATGGGGTGATTTGGATTGTAGACTAGCTCAGTTTGAATGCTTTGTACGTCTTGCAGTCAGGGAATGCATTGGTCTTTGAATTGGAGGATTTTTTTAAGAATGTCTACCTGTGAAGCTTTTTGAAATAATGCATTATTAACTTTGCAGTAGCATAAAGTCTAATATTGAAGATCATATCCTTTAGTTCATTACCTTGATTATTAAGAGGCTATAAATTTGGACTCTTTACAAGGGCCCTCAAAGATGATGCTCTCATGTGTTTTGAGATAATAAAATTGAGGACCCCCCTTGTGACGATCCGTTCCAAGCGGAGGCCTTGTTTGTCGATCCCACAAGGAAACGAAAGGCCTTGAGCTACCCAAGAGCAAATGGGACTTAAGTTAGATTTGCGTGAAGGTCAGATGAGGAGGGAAACAGGACTTAAGTCAAAAAGGTGAAGGGGTGGCCGTCAATGACAAGTTGACCCTGTGGTGCATTGTCATCAAGTGCGAATGCCGATGCTAAGAGTTTAAGTGGCCCTTTATTGCTACACACATCCAAAGCCCCTTTTGAGTGAGTGGGAAAGAACAGGATGGGCACGTTTGCATGGCCGTCAAGGTATGGGACCCGCCAAGGATTGACGAGGGGTCACTCTCGTTGTCAGGCATCTATCTAGGATCCAAGGGGCAATTGATGTTCCCATGAAAAGTGAGGAATGGAGAGCTCAACACATACGCTGAATAGTGCATCATTGCATGGATGTTAGATGGCACTCCTAGTCGGTCCATCATTTAGAGGCATGCATGGTTACCACTCCCTTATAGTTGTGCACAATTCGGTGCAACACGGCAAACCACCGGTTCTAATGAGGGGCTGGATAGAAAACCAGGGAGGAGGCAAGGGGGCATGACATCTACCACCTCTTCGACAAGCTTCTTATCTTCGAGAAGTTCACCTATGGGCCTAGCATGATTCCCGTTTGCGGTGAAGTCGAAAGAGTGCATGTTGTTCTTATCCTCAAATTTTGGGGCAATGTCCTTAGTACCTTAGGTAGTTGTGCGAATGCATATTTCAGGGAAACTTAACTAAATGCAAAAGAGGTGCAAATCTAACATCATCGTTTTAGGTTGGAGCGAAGGGACTACTTAGGATTTACAAGGGACAACATGCCCCATTCCTGCTGCATCAGATATGCCAAATTCTACATGAGCTTGATGTTTCATAAAACGGACCTTGGATTTTGGGTCAAGGTGCCTTGCCTTTACGTAAGCTAAATGTGCTGCTTTGGTGCCAACGACTTCCAAAAGATCCTATTGTCTAAAGAATGATCAATCCCTCTAAGTCAATTCATGATTGGTCGTCCAACATGGCTTTTGTCATCAAAATGGCTTTGGTGCCAAGGACTTCCAAAAAGATCCTATCATCAAAAGGATGATCAATCCCTCTAAGTCAATTCATGATTGGTCATCCAACATGCCCTTTGTCATCAAAATGGTTGAGTGGGCCATTCCGCACATGGGAGGAGCCCAAAGTGAAGACACTAAGGTCCAAGCCGATGTTAAGAAAAATGGCCCCTTCTCGAGAAGATAAGTGACTAAGGGTCCATGCCCAAATTTTGAAGGGAAATGCTCGTGGCGAATCCACATACACTCATTGGTGCCTTGCTGAAACATTCCGTAATTACTTTGGTGCAGCGAAGCCGAGTTTGCAAGTGCAGACCAAGGTAACTTCCACCTGAAAAATGAGGGCCTATGGAAGGCTGACCTTGTTATGTTCTAGAAAATGGCATACACATCATTGTGATTTATGGAAGGAGCAGCTTACGATGTGTAGATTGCAGCATATGGTGCATATTTTGAGAGCTTTACAGTGCAACGGCTTACATCCCATGAAAGCAACTTACGACATGATACGATTTATGTATGCAGGTTGGATGAAGCCCTTATGACAAAGCTCGACCACAAAGGAACCCACGGGCATCCCCAAACCAAGGTACAAACGAGATTGCATTTGCCAACTTATATTGTCATGGAGTTATGGCATGACAACCTACTTACTCACAGGCCATCCAAAAATAGGCCTATCCACATTGCCTTTCACCCAAGGCATGGGCATATGCATGTAAATCCACTTACAGTCATGCGAACTTAATCCAGTTATACATTTCCCGTGCCACAAAAGGGCCTAGAAGTGGCTTCCACAAGAGGGTGCATGCATGAAGGAAAGGCGCCACAATTGCCGTTCATGATCAACAAGTGCATACTGTAGCCTGGGACAGCCCCGCAAATAGCACGACATTTCAACTTGAAAATTGATGCTTAGCATGCCGACCAAAGAGTAAAAGATAGGGACTTAGTCTTCATCGAAAAAGAATGCGGCCTTAGGGTGCTCACTATCCCTTCCTATGTGATTTTCCTTGTGGATGGGCATGTTTAGTTGGTCGTTATGCTTTCAAATTTTAGCTTACCTATGAGGGGACTGAAACAAAAGATAGGTAATTACTTTGCAAAGGGAAAGGTCTTACTATTGAAAAGAGGGCCAGAGTGCACTTTTGTGCATCATCATTTCTGCACTATGCCTTTAACTCCCCTGCAGTGTAGCATGGAGGGATTGCCTTGTGTTAGCTCCCACGTGCCGGACGGATGTGAATGCAACCCTCCACCGACAAGGAGTGACCATGCAAGCTTGTGGTGCACGATGCACACTAAGGGTGAAGGTCCACAATGGGGAAACATGACTTATGGCTGCTTGAAAACTTCTGGCACTACCTTGATACTCCGGTTCAATTTCAAGTTAAGGAGTGGGCCGACATGCAGGCTTGACCCAAAAACACGTCGACGAGCCTTAGTTGTTGCTTTATCCAAGGATCCAAAAGATTGGGGTGGTTTGCCACGTTCACCCATGACCCATGCCATGTGGGTATGAAGTGCCGATTTGCTTCTTTTTTCACCTTATCAATGGCGCAAGCATTGATTGATACGCAAACATGCAACCTCCATAATTTTTTTTTCATATTTTAGCCAAACGAGCTTACGTCCAAGCAAAGAGTGTCGACAATGTATCTCGTGTAAAAGAATTTTGCCTCTTGTTGATGAGCTAAAAATGACATTACTAACAACAAATGCGCAACAGGATCGAGAGCCGAAGCTTGATATCAAATGTGATGATGAGTTCCAAGGGAAGGCCTTGTTTGCCGATCCCGCAAGGAAACATATGGTCTGGAAGTTAAAGGGGCAAATCCTTGAGGTACCCAAAAGCAAGCGGGACATAAGTTAGATGGAGTGCGAGTGAGACTTAATCCGAAAAGATGAAGGTGCGATGCGTTGTTGTAAAAGTCCAAATGCTAGTGCCAAAAGGTTAAGTGGCTCTCCATTACCACACATGTCCAAAGCTCCTTTTGAGTTAGTGGGCAAGATGAGGACGAGCTAGCTCGGTGTAGGCCCACTCGACTCTCAAGGTACGAGACCTGCCAAGTATTTACGGGGGTGCTCCCATTGTCTGGAATCCACGCACGATCCAAGGGACAACTTAAACCCCATGTATTACTAGTACATGGTCCTTTTTGTGTGTTGTTTTCTTGTATCCCTCCACATGAGAAGCCTCATAAGGGAATAACTCGACGACGGGAAACAATCTCTATAGTGCCTATTATCTCCCATATACATTCAGCTTTCAAATTATTACTCTCATAACATCAAACATTATCGAAATAGAAAAGTCCATATGATGTTTCCTCTATGGAATAATAATGTGAAAGATAAGTATGGAATGCCAAGATAGCCAAACTTGATCTTACTAGGTGAGATAATAGACCATGTAATCCTCTAAGAAGTAGAACAAAGTCCCATAAGAAAAAAATCAAACCCCTCTCGAACCAACATGATAGACTTGCCCTCATGCCATTCTAGGATAGTCCTTCCTAAAGTATTCTTGTTTCCTATGCAAATTGATCGGCCTACGTCACATATAAGAAACTCAAGGTAGCAGAATGAAATCTCTACATCCCATTGACCAAGAAGTTCTTGGTGTGTCATCCATAAGTTAAGACTAAATTCTATTTGAAGAGCTACTAATGGCATTGGTGCGAACTCTAGCATCTTCTTTTCCCCTTAGTTCACCATATGAATATAAAAGCATTCCTTCTTGAGATTCAAATAATCCATGAATACCAACTTCCTAATTGTTTCTCAATCATCATCCTCATGACAAAACATCAATCAAGAGACCGATACTCCAACCGGTCATATTTATTCCTATCATCGAAAAATCTCAAAGAGAAAAGTTGTCACTCAATCCCTACTCTCTCTAATGCCAACAACTAGAATTCCTCGTCTAGTTGAAGATCATCAGCTGGACTAGCCTTTTTTCTCCTAGGGTCTTGAAGTGAGACTTAAATCTGACCACTGTGACTAGTTAATCTCCCTATTGCTTATGATAGAGATATACCACTCCTATCTAGACAATCTATAGAGTATATGAACTCTCTCTCTCAGAACTCATGTAAATAAGAGGGCTCTAGTAGTGGAATCTTTTCCATTTTCCCTTTCCCTTAAAAGAGATTGTGTTGGATTCCGTTGGCTCTACTCTCCATAAATGAGAATACATAGACTCTCAATCTTTTTTCCATCTTAGTCAATTGAGAATCAAGTAGAGGCTAGAGCTATAGCTCTACTCCTAAAATGCCTTAGTAGAGCTATAGAGTCAATGGCTCCTTAAGTAGAGCTATAACTCTACTCCTAAAATCTCAGGTAAGAGATGCTCTCTAAACACCTCTTTTGTGTCTAGTGAAAATCATGCTCACTAGGTGATGACTCCTTTTCTCTCTATCCATAGAAGAAGTGTTCTCAAATCGAGACAATCCCAACCATCTCATGCCACTCGTTCTCATCTTCAATCCATGGAAGCACAAATCCACTAAACAAGTCATAGATCTAGGTTCCATAACTAAATGGAACTCTTATATATCATAAATGAGTGGATTCTCATGAATCCTTTTCTTTTGAGACTAGATTAGCTTGGCTTAGATGATGCTATGATCACATATCTCCCAAGTCTAACTAATTCAAAACTACCAATATAGGTAGCCCTCTAACAAAATGGCATCCTATCTATCTTCTTTCTTTGGAATCCAATGCTCTCAATTGAGCTAAGGTTGATCCATAGTCCTTAAACGAGTCGTGTGAGCATGAATCTATGCTCCTTTTGAAACCCATAAGTGATACCAAACACTCTTAAGTGGTTTCCAATGGATCTTGCTTTTTGAAGAGTTCTTCTCACTTCTTGGTTAGTTCATCTTACTCGGCCTTAAGGGAGTTCTCAAGTTAAGCCACTCTCTGTGTTGGCGCACTCTCCTTAAATGAGCCTTCCTTGTAGGGTTTCTCGTTTGATAGAGATTCTCCAACTCCAACCAAGCTTGACTAGAGGTTAAACATGACCTGATTTTAGGAAGGATATGACACTTTACTTCTATAGCAATAAGTAAGAGGGCTTGAGCATTCAAAGAGACTTGGATACAACATGTTGGAAGTGAGGTAGGCAGCAGACTCAATATAACCACATGATCTTTCCAACACTTACAATATTTAAGCGCACACACAAACCTTGAACCAAATTTATTAAATGAATGGCTATGAAAAATAGATAAGAGACAAGAGAATGTAAGGAGAAGCTGAATTTTGTTCTTAAAACGAATGTTTACTTGATGAATGAATGACAATTCAATGTGTGTAATATGCAAAATCTGAGTATAAGGCTGAATGTAAGAGGATTTTAGGTACAAATGTATGAGAACTTAGAAGAGAGTGCCTAATAGTTGTAAGGAATAGTGAGTGTGCTGGAAATAGAAAAATAATAGGACTGTATATAAGGAATAATAGGACTGTATGTAAGGAAGAGTGAGTGTGTTGGAAATAGAAGAATAATAGGATTGTATCTGAGGAATATAGCTTATGTATTGGAATCATAGAAAAAAAATCATACGTTTTTTATTTTATAAAAATCATAAAAAACTCAATGGCGACTTAAATCTCTAGAATTCTTTTTACTTTTTTGGGAGTCTTGTAAAAGCCTTATTATATTATATATTCTTCAAGAATGACTTCTTTGCTTATGTGGTGAGGTATATTTTGAGAGGACATTTTGATTGTGAATATCGTTCAATCGAATATTTTTCAAGAGGGTGGTTTGGCATGTATAATGAATTTGTACATGATTTCGCAATTTTAAGGAATACATACATATAGACATTAATTATTCATCAAAGAATTTCTTCAATTGTGTGCTCAAAGTATTGTTTTGCTTCCGGGTGATGAATGATATGTGATACCAATATTTTGCTTTGTATGTGTCATCATACGTTGAAGAAGTGACGGGTACTTTCATACTTTGAAAAAGTGATGGGTACTTCTAGCTACTCTTCTTTGTGGTAGATTCAAGATATGGATTTCATTCCATTTTGTGTTAAGCTATCATCATAGCCATTGAGTGGTCTTGATAAAAACTTTGATGATAAAGAGCTGCTTTATGCTCCCCAAGATTTAGATAATGATAAAACACCTAGAGTGGATATGTTTATGAAGGAATGTAAGCTCTTTTATTGAAAATCCCTTAAATTATAGTAATTGCTACTGCTAATGAGATTTGGAGAGACTTTTACATGCCATGACGAATGAAAAAGTACAAAATAAAATAAAAATTACTCATGATGAATAAAAACTTTGATTTTATTTTTATTATCTTTTAAATCTCTATGATTTAAACGATTCAAATCCCGATTTAAATCTACAATTTAAATCCCATCTTTGTACTATGGTTGGAATATGATAAAAATCTGCAACATAAACAGAGATTAGGGCTTCTCCTTTGGTATAAGCAACAGTGCTTCTCCTCTTGAAGTGATAGGTAATAGAAACTTGATAGGGTTTCTCCTTTGATATAAGCAATAGCAATACTTTTCCTCTTGAAGTGATAGGTAATAGAAACCTAATACAACAGAAAGAAGCAAAGAAAACCTGGATATATACAGCCATTTACAAGATTCAGCTGGCACACACTACAAAGTGTCTAGGAGAAGAGGGCAGCAGCAAATTACCAAAAAAGAAAATTAGGAAAAAAACTCAAATTTGCTCCTAGGATAGCTCTAAGACCTAGATCACAGTTGCAGACACTCAAGTGTGATTGTGAGATATGCTAAAAGTGACCTCTTTTTATAAGATTTTAAGCTGTTCATGAATTTCTTTACTAAAAAGCAGCTTTTTGTAGCTTTTTAATAGGCTTTTTGTGGGTTTGTACAAAATCAACCTGCATATGAAGTGAAAAAAAAGAAATTGTAAAAATAACTCACTAAATGATAAAATTAGCTCAAACTAATGTGCTTCCCTTGATGATGGTGAAGAGATCCTCAAAATGGTATATTCAGTTTTGAAAGCATAAAACTCAGAATTAGGGCTAGGGTTTTGATGCCCTAAATGATCTCTGATGGTCAGGTGCTATATATCACTAGAAAGCTCTTAAAGAGTACTTTAAGAATATTTAAAAACATTCTGAATATGTTGATCATTTTGACCATTTTGATCATTTGGACCATTTCTGAAAACTAAGTTTTGTTGGAAAATAGGTTTGAACCCCTCAATGTGACATTGATGATGGTGAAGAGATCCTCAAAATGGTATATTCAGTTTTGAAAGCATAAAACTCAGAATTAGGGCTAGGGTTTTGATGCCCTAAATGATCTCTGATGGTCAGGTGCTATATATCACTAGAAAGCTCTTAAAGAGTACTTTAAGAATATTTAAAAACATTCTGAATATGTTGATCATTTTGACCATTTTGATCATTTGGACCATTTCTGAAAACTAAGTTTTGTTGGAAAATAGGTTTGAACCCCTCAATGTGACATTGTTCTTCCAACAATTGACTCTTACTGCAATGATTGGAAATATTTCCACAAGCTTTGGTCTCGAGTGACGCTTAAAAATCAAAACGTGCTGACTTTAATGTTAGAAACTTTTACACTTTGCTTTGGACTGGTATAAGGCTTCCAATGGAACAATCATTCGTCACCTTGGATACTGTCTTGGGATAGGGATAACTAATACGCATGAGACAATGTGTTTTGCAAATAGTTCTTCCTAAAGTAGCACGCTGGAAAGAGAATGGACTTTGCATTTTTAGAGAGTCAATAATACAGAGGATACTGCAACCATACATCCACTGACAAAATGGTTAAAACATTCCTTGAGGCCATTCACGTTGTGCTTAAAAACATTTCTTTGGCAAAAGTAAGTGATGTGGCCCTCATTCAGTTGCACAAGGAAACTGTTCACACAAACAAGGAATAAGGCAAAATATTTATTGGCATCTGTGTAAGGTGCATCGAATAAGTGCATTATCATATATGGGTACTCTTCATCATATAATTCTCACAAGTACTGATACTAAAGAGCAAGGTATTTTCTAATCCAATGGATTGCTGGTTCATAGGATCGAGGAACTCAGAATGCATGTGCGTTAGGTCATTGCTATGCTGTGTCTCCTTGCCTCTTATATGGTGAGCCTTGGCTCTTTAGGTGTGTCCATTATCGTTTCTCTACAGCTATAAAAGAAGGGATTGAGCATGAGCTGAAGTTGTTACCCCCTCTCTGAAGTTCATGATCAAATATGTATGTGCCCAATATAATTTAATTTTTTCAGTAGCCCTAACCTCTGTGAGGTAAATTGGCTTCAAACTAGCCAGAGAATATAATTGAAGAAAAGAATATGGAGTTGAGCTTTTGTTAATGTCTCTTTTTTTTTTTTTTTTTTTACAAACTTGTGGCTCATCTGCAGCTGATTCCACTAGGTACTGGGTCTGACTTTGCAAGGACCTTTGGTTGGTAAGCTGTCAATTGTTTCATATCAGTTCAAGGCAATACAATGTCAATATTTCTTGCTCAAGCATTTGTTTTCCTTTACAGGACAAAGAACGCCAATGAGGTAGTAAACAGATTATTGAAAGGTAAAGCTATTTCTCTTTTGCACGTTTTGTTGTGAGGTTGCAAATCTAAATACCTCAGTCACTTGTCCTGTGTTGTAGGCCAAAGGCAGAGGATTGATGTTGGTTATGCCAAAGCAGAGCCAGAAAATTCTGGACGTTATTTCGTGAATGTCGCAGATGTTCACTTGTAAGCTGGGGTTAGGTGGTCTTTGCTTTGGCCTGATGTTGATAAAGCCGTTCAATGAAAAGCGTTGTTCATTATGATTTGACAAATCCATAGGATGCTCACCCATCAATACATTATAAAGTAACTTAGTGTTATGAGTTTTCAGGAGTGCAAAAGCTGGGTCTATTGCAGCCCATTATAAAAGGTTTGGCAATCTGTGCTATGTAATAGGTGCTCTTCAAGCATTCATGGGTCATAGAAATTTGGACATGAAAATCAGAGTATGTTTACCATGTTGATCTTGGTTCTAGAAGCAAACAATTGTGCTGTTCCATCTTGAACATTGGCTATGCGTTTGCGCAGGTTGATGATGGAGAATGGAAAGAGGCTCCTCAAACTACTGCTTTGTTTGTAGGGAATGGCAAATATCATGGTGGTGGAATGAAGATCACTCCAAATGCTCATCCCTCTACCAGAGATTTTGAGGTGGTCTGCCTTACACTATTCCCTCTTCCCCCTTCCCCCTTCCCCCTTTCCCCTTCCCCATTATTGCCGTTCCCTATCACTATAGTGCACTCACTTAAGATTTTATTATTATCATTTTCTATAAATTAGTTGATTAATTAATCAGCCGAATAATGAACCGATCAAGTATTTCTATCAACAGATGGTGACATTTGAGAATTTCAAATGGTTTGATTTTCTTCTAAAGATGCATATGCTCTATAATGGCACCCATACTTCACTCAAAGAAGTCTGCTGTGAAAGGTTCATTTTCCTTCACTTTTCTCAACATATACCCTGAAAAATTCAATTCACTCTTTTTGACTTTTTACATGTGTTACAGAGTCCATAAAGTTGAAATCAAAGAAAAATTACAACCTAATAGTGAGACTACCGGCAAAGTGGTTGTTCAGGCTGATGGAGAGTACGTGGGTCACCTTCCTGCTACATTCACAGTAATTCCAGCAGCCGTGGACCTTATTGTGTAGAAGAGAGTAGTATGGAATGTCCTTGCAAGTTTGGTGTGATTCCTTGTAAATTTTCGGCTTTACTATTTTTTTTTCCTTCGAGGTTGTCATTTTCTAGAAATCAGACCATCTTTCTATCACTGTTTTTCTGGTTACTTTGGAGGCCATTATGTGGAATCAGCCCCTTGTTATTGAGATCTCTATTGAAGGCTGTGTTGATCTATAATAAGCATGTGAGTCCTCTAGCTGAGCTATGTACTGTGGGCTTGGAATTTTTCATCTACCACATGCTGTGGTGGCGAGCACCTTATATACATTGTATGGAAAAAATATTCTTACGTTTTCTAGTTGTTGACTCCAAGCTTTTGCTTTACTTGCGGAATAGAATTCAAGTTTTTGTAGCAAATGAATGTGGACTTGTGGATTGATACTGATGACTAACCAATGAAAAGCTAAGCCCTGTATCAGTCAAAAGCTTTGAAATGTCTGGCTGGAAAAACTGCTAGGCCGATCCTTGATTATGATTTGAAGGAAGATGCCTGTAAGGCATTGTATCTATTTTCTAAGGGCAGTTTAATGGGTTTTACACAAAATCTCGAATCACATTTCAAAGTCACGAAGTCCAAGTTGCAGTTTAATGTAGCCAAAAGTAAACAAATCATTAGACAACAGTGCTCACTAAATCTCACATGAGGCCATTCATGGCTCAATGTTGTATGGGTGATTTCCAAAAGCATGTTTCAAGTGCAAAATGATATGGAGAGTGCTTGCCAACATGTATGCATGTGTCTGTGCATGTAGTTTCAAAACACACACGAGCATTTCTTACATAAAGAACCTGAAAGAAATTGCTCAATGTTCATGTAGTTTGAATATCAGTGCACATTACATCCAATTCTAGGTGATATACCTATGTTTTCAAAGTACAAATGAAGGCAGATCGTAAAGAAATCCCAAGAATGCCAAATTTATGAAGCACTAGAAATTGTCGTATGTTAATCCATGCAAAAAGGTTTTCAGTAAGGAAAATCATTTTACTTGCAAAGTCAAAAAGAAACTACGAAAAGGTAAAAAAGTGCAGCATCAAAGAGACAATGATGCTTCAATCATGATTGCATGTCAATCTTATTGGAAAGGGTTATGCACAAATGACTTTTAAAATTGATCGGAGAACCTCGAATTCTATAATGTTGATTGACAAATTTAGAATTTTATAATATTGAGGAGAACATAGGATTGAGCTTGTAATGCCTCCAAAAGGCACATATCTTTGTATTTTGGTATTATTGAGTACAACCTCTGGAGGCGAAATTCTTGTTCTGCTGTGTTTGAGGTGGGTTTTTTTCTGAGTGCACTATGCACTATGTGTTGCTTTGCACACTCAGTAGTCCGGTAGAAAATTAGACAGATCGACAGTTCAGAAGGTAAATATGTATGAGAAGTCGTGACAAAATAGAATACAAGCTCACAAAAGCATGCCTCCATTAATGGCAGCATGGAAGTGTACAAGAAAGATCATTTAAGCGGAGAAATAATCACTACACTCACTTCTCGGTGACTAACTCTCATCTATAACAAACTTGCTGTCAAATGCTAAAGGCTCGCAGAGTACTGGAAGTATACTAGTCTCTTCAAGCACTCAGTCTAGTGACTTACTTTGTTTGTCCTCGGCGACAAGATCAGAGCCTCTTGTCCACTGAGCTACTCCACAGAGATTAGATGCCCTTATCCAATACCTTCACTTGTTTATGTCTTATATATTTTCTTCTTTGTCTTGTACCTTACATCTCTCGAATGTCGTATATCTTCTATCTCTCCTATGTCGTATATCCTCTGTCCCCAGTGTATGCGAAAGGGTTCTTTACATAGGCTGCTATCACGTGCGGTTACTCCACAACTCCTTTACTCCTCCACTCCTTCCACTTTTTTGGTAACCTGCCAAGTCCGGCTCTCTGCAACTTGCCAAGTTCGGTACTCTGTCACTTGGCAAGTTCGGTACTTTGCCAAGCCGTCCACTCTCTATCTCTTTTCTTTCCGCTTCACTCTCCTAGTAAGATCCAAAGGACGAATTGAGAGATAGGTCCCACTAGCAGTAAAAAGATCAATTTGCCAATTCGTTTTCCAAGCCGAATTTTAAAAAAATGACCAGTCCAGTTTGTAAGTGGACGAATGCTAGAAAGACCAATTTTGTAAAAAGACCAAGACCAGTTTGTAAGTGGACGAAGATCAATTTTGTAAAAAGACCAATTGCTGGAATGACTTCTTCTTTATACTATATGTTGGTCCGATCCACGAGATACTTTTCCAAGACTAGTCTCCATTTTCAGCTATACAGGTTGCCCACCACTACTTCACTCTCCATCTCGGAGAGTGCTTCAATCCGAAGTGATGCCGTAATGTGAAGTGCTGTTGCTTTTGTGAAAAGTACATATACAATGTTATCAAGAACAACAATAAATGATGAGAAATCAAAATAATTATAACTTTGCCTTATAGACTGTTCATGTCTGTATACAAAATATGATTATACAAAATATGACACAAACATTACTGCTATCGAAATGAACCAAAATCATCACTAACAATCTAAATAGGAAAGAAATACTGATGCTACTTCTAAATAGTAAAGAACTATTGATGCTCTGGTGAAGTTCTAGGTGGGAAGTAGGAAGGTCCCACTAATGATGGCTGCCCTGAAAAAGATGTCTGCTCCAAGAATACTTCTGCAGCCATAACATGCAAAGCCCGTGCCTTCTCGAACTTGTCGTGGTAGATTTGGATATGTGCTCACAATTCTTTATTTTCCTTTTTTAATTCTTCACAAAGCTGCTCCTGATGTGACAGACCAAGGAGCTTTTGTTGAGCTTTTTTATGTGCTTTTAAGTGGTCCATGCGGTCTCGAAGTTCTTGATTGTACTTGATAAGAGAAGCTAGCAAGGTGTGCATGGTAGTGGCATTAGTGTGGTGTCGGTGCAAGACCGCTAGCTGCGAATCCAAGGAAGAGCTCTCTTGTTCACATAATTCAAGCATATGCTCCAGTGTATCAGCGACAACACTAAAAGGTGCGGAAGAAGCTTGTAGGGAAGGAATATTGTGTGCGGGGGTTGGTTGGAGAGAGGAGATGATGGCGGGTGGATTATATGGGATCGGGATTGAGGGGACAGAAGGAGGTGAAGGTGGTGGGGGGAGCGACAAGGTGATTGGGAATTGGGATTGGAAAAGGTAGATGTGGTGGCGAGTAGTTAGGTGAAGGGATTGATGGAGATGGAGGGTCACACACATGATGCATCGGTTGTGAAGTAGGTAATGTCGTGGTGGTTGTGGAAATTGGAGTATGTGAAGGCATAGTAGAGGGAGTGGGGTGAGATGGTATGGGAATGGCAACGAATGCAGTGGATGGAATGGGTATGACGGTGGATGGAGTTGTTAGGCTAGTGGTAGGAGTGTCTGTATGAGAGTGTGGGGTGGGAGCATGTGTTTTGGAGGGAGTGTATGGAGGGAAAGAGAGTTTCTTACCGCTTTTAGGCCTTGCGTACCCTTGCTCGGATATAGGAAGGCTGTCGAGAGAAGCCCTCGAATCTGCGACTATTTTAGCCCTTCTCTTGCTGAATGGCTGAAGCTTGGATCTAAGCGCATAATTTGACCTTTTGGATGGTCCCTCACTTGGTGGATTTGCTAGATTGGTTGATGGTAGGGAGGTGATATCTGGATGCAATGCGGGTAGAGTTCTCAGCCATGTGAATATGCATGGTGAAAAAACATGGAAAGTAGAGGCCCTCCGATTGGATGTTGCTACAAAACATTTCCTCTTGTCTATGATTGAATGCCAAAGCAGTTGATGGTATGGAAAAGGCTTGGAATATAGCATGCACATCAACCCATCACACATAAATAAGTTTGTAAAGGTAAGCTTGCCTTTCATACGTTTGAGGAGGAAATAAAATTTGAATGCATGCAGGAGGGTGGCTGTGGCATAAGCTACTGGCTTTTCATAAAAAACAACCTTACATTTAATGAGTAACTCCCCTTTAAGTATTCCAGAGTAGGTGCATACAAGTATTGGGAGTGTAGGTGTATGAGCGCCCATAGCTAGCTCAATGATTTTAAGAGAAAGCTTACCATCTAGAAATCGAGGGAAATGCTTGAAGAAATCGATCACCTCCATGTGGTTGGGCTCGTCTGATAGAGGTACTTTTGAGAATGCGTGGAGGCCCATAGTAGTCTATTGTTCAGGAGAGAACAGGTGGGAAAGCCTTTCTCGTTCAGTTGGAAGCTCTGAGTGTGCATGAATGAATAATCCTTTTGTAGCGAGTTACTTTGATATACCCTTAAAATAATGTACGTTATGTTTGCTTTTCAAGATGCAGAAGCCAAATACAAGACAACATCCAACAAGGATTCTCCAAGAAAAAGACTCAGGTATGAAAAATTCTGAAGTTTTGCAGGAAATAGACAAAGTTTTTGAAGAAACGATGAGGGAACTCTATTCATGTAACAAGCCTCCTCTACCTTCGCCAATACCATCCATCATCAAGATGGATGAAATATTAAAGAACACCTTCTAGAAGGTATCATTGTATGATCTATTAAGACTGGATGAAAGGTTTAGAAGTGAAGTTATAGGGATCATAGAGACATTGTCTCCTCCGACAATGCTTGCAATAAGTGGTAGGCACACTCCAACGAACCTGATGAAAGCTTCAATTTCTGAGAACTTCACAAAGGTATCAACCAACTCTCTAACCGACTTCAGGAGTCCATGTCTATGTCACTATATATGGAATAACTATAAATGGAGTCATAATCGATGGAGGTTCAGGCATAAATCTCATGCCAGATTTTACCCTCAGATCACTTGGACTCCAATTTTTAGGTGAAGCAAAGTTCACAATCACCTTGGCTGACCAAAGTCGAGTTAAACCTCTTGGTATTGTAGAAAAGGTACCGATAGAGATGGACAGACTGACATTCTTTTTAGATTTTGTGGTGTTAAATCTACCGCAGGTCAATGGAGGCTTTCCTCTACTCATAGGGAGGCCATGGCTAAAGCACATCCAAGCCATGCATGATTAGGGAAATGATACTATTTTAGTTAACCTACCGGGGCAAGTACAGAAACAGGTACATTTGGATCCGAAAGGATCTCATGGAGGTAATGCTCATTCTTTCACTATTCTCGAAGAACAACACATTCCTATCGCTGAAGCATGTAATGAAATTGAAATAAATGATGACCAAGATCTTTTGGAATAGATGGAAGCCTTTCCATGTTATGTCATATCTATTTGTGAAGGGGAGTCTGAAGAGGTAAAAACTCTTGGGCTTGGAGAACCGGCCATGGACTTGAGGAGGGGAAAGAAAGGAGTTTCGAAGGATTTGACCCAAGGAAAGGAGAAAAGAGCTCCAATAGCTGACTTACCGATACCATCCGACATATAGTGGATGAAAGAGCTTTCACCTTCATGGATGCAAGAAAAGGAATCAAAGATCAACATAGAGGAATCTCCGGCCTATCCACAATGCATTTTTGAAGACCAAAACGAAGAATAAGTCATGACATCTCAACCTGTAAGACAAGTCAATCTTGGAAACGAGGAGCATTCACAACCAATCGTACTAGCAACATGGCTTTGGGATCATCCGTCCTTGCTCCATCAGGTAACCACTTTCATGCAAAATTTCAAGGATGTGTTTGCATGGAGTTACCATGACTTAGAAGGAATTCCTGTTCATCTTGGAGATCATTCTATTCCATTGATTCATGATGCGAAGCTAGTAAGAGGAAGGATTTATCGACTTAATCCAAAGTATGCAGAAGCGGTCAAAAAAGAAATAGAAAAGCTAGCGGATGCGAGGATCATTGTCCCAGTGGAGCATTCTGAATGGTTATCATCGATGGTAATAGTCCAAAAGAAGCAATCCAACAAGATTCGTGTTTGTGTCGATTTTCGGGCTCTCAACAAGGTTACGATTCCCGATGGATTTCCAACCCTATTTTTAGAATAAGTTTTGGAAGATGTGGCTGGTCATGTTTTATACAGTTTTATGGATGGATTTAGCGGATACAACCAAGTATTCATCCATCCAAAGGACCAAGCTAAAACTGCATTTGTAACTCCATGGGGTACGTATGTATATACTAAGATGGCTTTTGGATTATGCAATGCTCTTGCCTATTTCAATCGAGTGGTTTACTCAATCTTCCGATCATTGTTGCCAAAATTCTTGAGAATCTTTATGGACGACTTCTCCACCTTTTCAGGCACTAGATGTTCTACTCCAGTAGAAAACTTCTCTGATCATCTTTTTCAATTGGAACAGGCTTTTAGTGCTTGTAGAGAAGTCAAATTGAAACTCAATCCAAACAAATGTCACTTTTTGGTGATCGAAGGGACACTCTTGGGTCACATAGTCTCAGCAAAAGGTATGGCTCCCAATCTTGACAAATCAAAGCAATACTTCATATGCCCAAATTAGAAATCTAGAGTTTCTTAGGACATATTGACTATCACCGCAAGTTCATAAAAATGTATGCTGAGATAACCAAGCCCCTCTCTAGGCTCGTTAGCAAAATGGTACCCTTTCAGTGGGCTGAAGTAGAAGACAATGCATTCACCCTTCTAAAAATCAAACTTATCAGTGCACCTATTTTAGTAGCACCAGATTGGAATGCTACCTTCCACGTTCATGTGGATGCAAGTTCTATAGCGGTAGGAGCCATACTCACACAACCTAGCAAAGAACATAAACTTGACTGACCCATTTACTATGCTAGTAGAATTTTAACAAAAGCAGAACATAACTATAGTACTATTGAAAGAGAAGCACTCGCTATTGTTTTCGCCCTCAAGAAGTTTTGTCATTATTTGTTGGGAATTCACTTCACTGTCATCATTGACCATCAACCAATCAAATATTTGCTAAACAAGCCAAACATCTATGGAAGAGTGTGGAGATGGCTACTCTTATTCCAAGAATTCAACTTCAAACTAGTTCAACGATCTGGGAAGCACCATGTGATGGCAGATAACCTTTCAAGGATTAAAGGACATTTGAAACCAGTTACGGGCATAGAAGACAACCTCCTCGATCGATCTTTATTTCAAGTAAGCACTTACCCTACTTGGTACCAGGACGTTCATCATTTGTTATCTATGGGAACCTACCCACCTAATCTCACACCACTCGAACAAAGAAGATTGCTCCTAAAAAGTAAGAATTTTTCAAGCGTTCAAAATACTCTTTTCCGAGTAGGATATGATGGGATCTATAGGAGATGCATCCTACCACATGAAGTACCACAAATACTAGAAGAAGCCCATGGAGGAACAGCTGCATGTCATTATCCAGGTCACATAATAGCACATCGGATTTTACATGGAGGATTATGGTGGCCTTATCTTTTTCGAGATGCAACAGAATATGCAAAGACATGCGACACTTGCCAACGTTGTGCACCAAAATTGAGTAAGCTCAACAACCAACCCTTGCAAATTTCTTTATCATGGAGACCATTTGAAAAATGGGGATTAGATTTTGTGGGGCCAATCTATCCCATCACTTCTCCCTCGAATATGAAGTACTTGTTGGTGGCCACTGATTCCTTTTTCTTGTATGAAAATATTTTTTGCAGGTATGGCTGTCCAATTGAAGTTACAAGTGACCAAGGATCTCATTTTATCAACAAAACCCTAATTGAAATATTTATGAAGTACAAAATTTTCCACAAAAAATCATGTGCATATTACCCACGAGCCAATGGTCAAGCGGAAAGCACCAACAAGGTACTCATCTCTCTCTTGAGGAAAATGTGCTATCTCCATTCCTTGACATGGGGCACTACCTACCTAGATGTGGTATGGGCATATAGGACGGCATTCAAGGTAACCATGAAACATTAACCATGAAACATACTCCCTTCCAGTTAGTATATGGTCTTGAAGCAATAGCTCCATTAGAATTTCTAAAAGGATCAATCAGAGTGGGACATTCAAGGATTGGTAATTTGCAAGTCATGAGTAACATCTGTATGAACAGATTACATCAACTGGAGGAAAAGAGAACAATAGCGGATTCAACTCTCGAGAAAGAGCAGATGAAGCGGAAAGCATGGCACGACAGGATCTGTGGAAGACAGAAATCAAGCAAGGATCGCTGGTCCTACTATATTAACCAAGCTTGTACAACAAGAAAGAAAAGAAGTTATCAACCGGATGGACATGTCCTTACAAGGTAACATAGATCCTTCCCCAAGGTGCGGTACGTCTCTCCACTCTTGAAGGAAACCAAATTCTTTTGGTGAACCATTCACGTCTCAAACCCTACCATGAATCAGAATGAGATATTGAATCTCTACTATAAGAACTCTGTACATACCATGTCCTCTCCTTATGCTCTATTAGACTTACTCTAGTCCGCATCAATTCACTTGAAGGATTCACTCACCATTGCGTATGAAATAGAATCTTCCCAAACGATCTAAACTGAACTAATCTAGCATGTGAGGAACCCATTTCTTGACAAGTATAATCCAAACATAGTATCACCAGGTTGTTATTTTGCTCGAGATACCTACCACTATACCTCTCAATCACAAAAGTTTGAGTCGATTTTTTAGATAGTGCATTAGTTTTTTTGGGCTAATGAGTCGGTTTGGAGCAGGTCATTCATTTTTTGGTGGTGGGTTAATTAGTCGATTTCCAAAAATAAGTCGATTGAGTGATTTGGGTCAAGTTGATAGGTCAATTTTTTCCAAGTCATAAAAAAGGTCGATTGTTTTTGATAGGTTGATTTTTTTTTTAGTTCAAAAAAAAATTTGATTTTTTTTAGGTCGATTTTTTAAAAGAAAGGTCAATTTTTTTCCAAGTAAAAAAAAAAAACAGTCGATTTTGTTTTTAAGTGTTTAGGTCAATTTTTTTTCAAGTTCTAGGTCGATTTTTTTTAAGTTGTTGGGTCGATAAAAAAAAAAAAGAAGATCGATGTTTTTTAAAGTGTTTAGGTCGATTTTTTGGTCATGTTTATAAGTAAAAAAGGACAATTTTTTCGAAGGTTGTTAGGTCAATTTTTTTAAAGAGGAAAGTCAATTTTTTGGAGTATTTAGATCGATTTTTTTTCTTGGTCAATGTTCATGTCAATAGTCGTTTTTTTTCCGAAGTTGATAGGTCGATGTATTTAGGGGTCATAGGGCGATTTTTTGGTCATTGCATAAGTCAATTTTTTTTCCGTAAGTTAGTCTACTTGCGTTTTTCCAAAACCATCCTCGCTATTGATCTACTCATCCAGTCGCCTCTATTGATCTGCTCATACAGTCGTCTGCTCAGTGCTGATCCCGTCGCTGCTGATCCTAGCTTTAAGAGTTCTTGCGATCTGGTTCAGATGAAGCGTAGAAATTGATCAGATGAAGTGCAAGAACCGCTGAAAATTTACCTGAGGCAGCAGCAGGAGTTCATTGGTGTTTGTTGTTTGTGCTTCTTGAAAAAGCATCAGCTTATGCAAGTGAAAAATCTAGGAACTTGCAAGGTAAGGTAGGCATTTAGCAAGAAGATAAGAGCAACCAACTGTCAACAAAGTAACATGTCCCAATCATCATCTTTAAGGAATTCAATGGGTAGCAATTATTATGACTCAGTTGATCAACCATATCAACAAGATTCCGGTTCTGCCCAGTCATCAAGTGAAGGGGAAGATTCACTCACATTGATCGCCCACGATTCTCTCCCTCCAGCATCATTGGAAGAGATCTTCACAGCGGATGAGTTGCATACTATGCACCTCATTGAGATTGCCCAAGTACCACTCACCAAAAATATTGCAACAGACGAGGTGATTGACTTCTTCGAGTCCTTTCCTTACTTTACAGTAGGAGCTCTTACAAAGAAAATGGTAAACAAAGTTGTGGGAATGAAAGAGTCAGAACGGCTCATGCCAGGAAGATCATACTTAGGAGTCGACGCAAGCAAGGTATATGAGGAATGTGTGAAGTTGTTCGGTGCCAACGACCTCTCAGAAAGGTACTATCATCTTTTATGTGCATGCCAGTATTTTATCCTCTTAAGAAGGGTCGAATCCAAGTTTCCATTCAACAATATGGCTACTTGCGACGCACTTTTATGTCTTGCTTGGGTGCGTCCATATCCCTTCCATCATCTAATATGGGCGTCCATCATGTAAAAAAGGAAAAGGCATGCAGTACAGGTACAAAAAGGTGCAAAGAAATTTAACGTATACTCTTCTATAAGACTCTTGTGGCTAAAGAATTTAGCATCGAGGCTTACGAAAATACAAAAGAATGTGGGTCAACCATCTTCCATGAAGCGAAATCCATCCACTCCTGCGAGAAAGAAGCTCCTGGTAAAATGAGCACAAGTAAAAGGCGATGCATTAGAAGACATCCGAGCCCTTCCAATTGGTGAGCAAGGTTATGCTGTAGTAAAAGGTATTCATCCCCCTTCATCTTCACGTACATATGCACGCAAAAAGGCTCCTAATCCTCAGGTTCGCACTCACCATAGTGCTTCATATAATCCACCCACACCACCACCATCTCCTCCTACTATTTCCACTCCACATTATCACCTCCTATTCAAATTCCTTCACCATGTATGTCACCTTCAATTCAACCTCATGATATACCTATACATGTCCCACCTATCCCCATACCTCCCATACCTCCCATACCTCCTCCTATGCCATCACCAAGTTCACCTGCCCCCACCATCTTAGTTACCCCTTCAAGTTCACATATGCACTCCACCTCCACCCAACCCATGCATTCTAGCATACCTCCACTCGCACCTTGTTCTTCCACTTATGCACTCCCCGCATTAGAAAACATCCATATAGCAAATCTTCATGCAAGAAACACGTTAGAATCTCTCTCACTACTCCATTACTATCACAAAGGGATCTCTTCATTTATGGGGGAGGCAAACCAACAAGTACTTCAGCTTCACAAATGGATCGCAGCCTTAGAAGACCGCAACAAGCAACTAGAGAAGAAGAACCAGGAACTCAAAGAGGAAAACGAGACGTTACATAAGGAAGAAATGTTCTATAAAGACATCCACAAGAGGGCGAAAATTCTCTTTATGGCAACACAAAATGCACCCTAGTTAGGAATGGCGGTGGATAGCATTAGATGTTTCTTTTTACTTTGTATCGGCCATCTTTTTGTGTAGTTACTTCCTTTTGTAAGAAGCATGTATTGCATTTTACTTGCAAATGTCTCCCTTTTTCCATATTATCTCTCACTTACATTATTTCAAAAAAGAAAAAAAAGAAAGAAAAAAAGAGAGAGAAGAAGAAGATGAAAAAAAAAAGAAAGAAAGAAAAGAGAGAAAAGAGAAAAAAAAAGAGGAAAAAGTATTATTTTTCTCTGAGGATGGAGAATGTCTAAGTGGTGGGCAACCTGTAGCGAGTTACTTTGATATACCCTTAAAATAATGTACGTTATGTTTGCTTTTCAAGATGCAGAAGCCAAATACAAGACAATTTTTAGCAAGAGGAGAAGCAAAAGAAGCGAAGAGAAAGAAAATGATGAAGAGGGGATCGAGCTCATGAGTTCATGAAGAAGGCTAGATTCCCAAATTCCTACCTCACTGTTTTCCCATTTCACCTATTTTCCCAAGTTGCCTAATTTCCCATTTCACCTAATTTCCCATTTCACCTATTTTCCCAAGTTGTCTAATTTTCCTAGTTCAACAACTCTCTAAGTTATCTAATTTTCCTAAGTTGACCAATTTCTCAAACTAGTCGATTTTTTTAGTCAAATTTTACAAGTTAGTCGACTTACTCAAAAGTTCACCATTTTAATGAAGTTAGTTTACTTACTTTAAAAGTAGTCTATTTTTTAAAGAAAAGGGTGTACTTTTGATTTAGTCTACATATAGTCTAAAATTTCAGCCACTTGCATGCGGAGAACTCATGGACGGTGGACGCCGAATACAAGATTTGGAAGATAGTGACGATGCAGGATAAGTGGACCAAGAAGGAAGCTTCCAGAGTACTAAAACTGTCAGAGAGCCTGCCAAAGAAGAAACTAATTTTGTCCCTTTTTGCTACCCTTCACTTCCAGAAAAACTATATAAGTAGACCTCTCCTTCATCAAAGGAAGCTCAGATAAGCTCTGAGAGAGACTCTAGGAAGGAATGCACTCCTGCAGCTTTGACTTCTCCTTGTGTGTGTAGAGCTCTTAGCTTACCACTAGTGCTCCACTTGGTAGATTTGGAATCAGCTAGCTTGGCACTCTGAGTGAGTAGTGGGCAAGCAGTGATTGGCCAATCTTCTCTTGATCAGGTAGTTGGAAAACTAGATTTGAGCATGTATGTTTAGGGAACTAAAGTCCAACACTTAGAATGAAGGTGTATGCTTATGTCTCCTACCGATTGCCCAAAGTTTTTGTATAATCCTCTTTTGAGCTGTATGTACTCATAATTTCAGCTTCTTTCTCTTATTTCAGTGTGTCATTGTATATGCTACTTTTCTTCCCCATTGAGTCTTCAAATTGCAACCCACAGTGCATATTGCACTTAAGAGGACACACCACATCGAGCATATAGATCAAGAAATTGTTCTACATCTTTGTTGGAAGATTGACTGTTGTGGGGTTGTGTGAGAATTTGCTGGTCCTTTGTGAAGCCGATATAGATTGGAGGGATTGGGATGGCACAAATTCAGACCCTTGGTTTCCTGTGGAATCATCATCTTCATCCATCTCTTGAATTTCATCTTCCCTGTGCTCATTGGAATTGGTATATAGCAATATTTTAGCCCCTCCATCTTTATCTACCATGTTTGGTTGTGGTGAAGGTTGAGGCACTATGGGAGGTGTGTTACGTGCCATAAGGACTATTTGACTATGATATGTCCAACCCAGACTATACTAATTTAGAGAGGCCATAGCTATTAGATAGAGTCTCCATTGTTGCAGGCTTGTGGAAATCGATCACCTGATGAAACGAGCAGACCCGATAGAGATGTGGGTTGATCACGTATTCTCCCTCTTGCTCGATTGAGCTATTAGGCAGCTGCAATAGCGAGCGATTCTTAGTGGGCAGCACCCTGAACAAACAGGCACACTTGAGAATTATGTGTGAGCACTGTAGAGGGGGTTCAATGGTCTCCAAAATCAACTCTTTTTTGCAATAGGACGAGAGGATCAAAAGCTCTCTTGCTCATGCTCTGATGAGGGGGCGATGTATGTAGGCGCATGGAGAAAGGCTCATGCTCTGAAGAGGGGTGATGTACGTAGATGTATGGAGAAAGACTAGAGGACCAGTTAGGATAGGCTCTTTGTTACTGCTGGGATCGGCTACGTAGGAGGGATGCTTCGCTGAAATTTGTATCTTTCCTTATGGATCAAAGAGCGGGGGGGGGGGGGGGGGGGGGGGGGGGGGGGGGAGGGGGGGGGGGCAAAAGCGACCGCATGGAGAAAGACTAGAGGACCAATTGATGATGGAGAATGACCAACACCTTACTTGCATGTGGACCTCACTTGCCTATGGCTGTAGGATTGAAGACCAAAGACCAAAGGAAATAACTAGAAAAAGACCACGACTTGAAAAGACCAAAGACCAAGAAAAGACCAAAGGAAATAACTAGAAAAAAGACCAGGACTTGAAAAAGACCAAAGAACAAATAAAAGACCAAAGGAAAAAGACAAAAGGAAATAATTACAAAAAAGACCAAGACTTGAAAAAGACCAAAGACCAAACGAAATAACTAGAAAAAAGACCAAGACTTGAAAAAGACCAAAGACCAAGAAAAGACCAAAGGAAATAACTAGAAAAAAGACCAAGACTAGAAAAAGACCAAAGAACAAGGAAAGACCAAAGGAAATAACTAGAAAAAAGACCATGACTAGAAAAAGACCAAAGGAAAAGATCAAGAAAAGACCAAAGGAAATAACTAGAAAAAGACTAGTAAAAGAACAATTTAAAAAGACTAGAACAAGACCAGTTGAAGAGACTAAAAAAAAGACCAATTTAAAAAGACCAAAAAAAGACCAATTTAGAAAGACTAGGAAAAGACGAGTTGAAGAGACTAAAAGAGACCAATTTAAAAAGACAAGAAAAAGACCAATTTAAAAAGACTAGAAAAAGACCGAATAAAAAGACAAGGAAAAGAGTAATTAAAAAAGAATAGAAAAAGTTCAATTAAAAAAGTCTAGAAAAGGATGAGTTAGAAAGACTAGAAAAAGACTAACTAAAAAATACTAGAAAAATACAAATTATATTTACAATTTATTCATGCACCATAGTAGATTCTAAAGTAGATAGGGTTTAACTCTAAAGGCATTTACCAATGGAAGAAGCATTTCTTGTAGAGTTGATAATTGGACAACTCCTTAAGGGAGGAGTCTAACCACCTTGTATGCCCCCTTCCATCTGTCATGAGGAGGGAGATAAGGAAGAGAGCTCACACACACACTCTCACTCTCAAGGAGAAGCACACACACAGATTGAGGCAAGGAAGAATGTTCTTCTTCTTCTTCTATTACATAAAAAGGAATGTACGAGAATGACCTAAAAATAAGAATACAATAAGTGCAATATATAAAGATCAGTACATAAGGAAAAACCTAATGTCCGCAAATGAGTTAGCTAGCAAGGAACAAATGTGCCATCACTCTCGGTAGATAAATCTAATAAAGCTCAATGAAGTATCCCTGACATATACCGGTGTGACCACTATACATGTCAGAGAAACAAAAAACTGGTACATGTCATCCTGGATCATCACATGTTGAGCTTGATATCTCAACACTCACCCTCAAGCTCAACACCATATCCTGTAATCCAAGCATCTCCCGAAACTTCTTCAACTTTTCAGCTCCAAGTGCTTTGGTGAAAATATCAGCAACCTGCTCATCTGTTCTAACATAAACAAGATCAATATCACTTGCTAATACCTTCTCTCTGATGAAGTGATAATGTACCTCGATATGCTTTGTTCTAGCATGGAAAACAGGATTTTGTGCTAACTGTATGCTGCTAAGATTATCACAATAAATAGTGATAGGCTTTCCCACTTCCACACCTAAATCTGCAAGTAGCATTTCTAGCCATGATGCCTCACATGCTACCATTGTAGCACCTTTATACTCAGCCTCTGTACTCGACAAAGCAACCGTGGGTTGCTTCTTGCTGCTCCATGTAATAGCTTCACTCCCAAGTGAGAATAGAAAACCACTAGTAGATCTTCTATCTAGAATGCTACCAGCCCAATCTACATCGGTGTATTCATAAACCTGCAAATCTACACCAGCCTCATAAAACAATGCATAATCCAAAGTAGCACTCACATAAGGTAGAGTGCACCTCAGAGCATCCAAATGTGGCTTCCTGGGAACCTGCATAAAGTGAATTTCAAGTCCAACAGTATAACTTAGATCAAGCCTTGTAATTGTGAGATATATAAGACTTCCCACAATTTTCCTGTACATAATAGCATTTTCCAGTGCTTCACTTGATGTAGTATCCAACTTCAAATTCTGATCTAATGGCATAGAAATTGGTTTACAATCATCCATACCCTACTTTTGCAACATATTCAAGGCATATTGCCTTTGCGACATCCATATACCTATTTCTATATGTATAAACTCAATGCCCAAGAAATAGCGCACCACACCAAGATCTTTCATGTCAAATTCCTGCATAAGAAGTTGCTTTACCTCTTTGATGCTTCCTTCATTATCACCACCTACAATCAGGTCATCAACATAGATAGCCACAATAGTGATGCCATCATCAGCCTTCCTTGCATATAGTGAGTGATCTTCATCACACATAGAAAACCCAATGCTGGTTAAGTAATCAACAATCCTTGCATGCCATGCACGAGGGGCTTGCTTCAGCCTATACAAAGCCTTTTGCAACCTGCGAACATATTCTGGATGCTTTGAATCTTCATATCCTTGTGGCTGGTCCATATATACTTCTTCTTGTAACTGACCATGTAGGAAAGCATTCTTCACATCCATCTGATGCAAAGTCCATCCTTTTGCTATAGCTAGTGCAACAAGTGTTCTGACACTAGACATTTTAGCTACAGGGTTGAATGTTTCCTCATAATCAATGCCATATGTCTGTGCATA
Source organism: Ceratopteris richardii (assembly GCA_020310875.1). Taxonomy (NCBI): domain Eukaryota; kingdom Viridiplantae; phylum Streptophyta; class Polypodiopsida; order Polypodiales; family Pteridaceae; genus Ceratopteris; species Ceratopteris richardii. The sequence goes on from CM035437.1 coordinate 96,657,408, forward strand.
TCCTTTATCTACCAATCTTGCTTTATACTTGCTTATGCTACCATCAACATTATGCTTTACCTTGTTAACCCATTTCCAGCCTATGTGTTTCTTTCCTTGCGACAATGGAACCAGCTTCCATGTATCATTTCCATAAAGTGCAGCCATCTCCTCATCCATAGCTTTTTCCCAATCTACAATTCCAATTGCATCTTCAAAGCAAGAAGGTTCAACATCTTGTATTAGCTTTGTCATGTAGGCACAATGACGAGCCATATAACTGTCATACGTCAATCGTTTCACTGATTTTCGCATCCTCCCAAATCTTCTTGGTCCTGGGTCACTTCTCCTTGTATCATCTGCATGTGCCCTTCTTACTGCTGGAGTCCTCACAGAGGGCAGTCCAAGTTCCTCATCAAGACTCTTTTCTGAACCGCTTGAATCTCCATCAATGTCTTCAAAACCTGCACATGTTTTATGACCTACAAAAAGCTTTTCTTTACCTTTCTTGGATGTATTTGATGAATTTGCTGGATTGAAATTTCCATGCAATCTTCCACTCCATGGATATGAGTTGGAACTATTGCTTGGTGATGCATCTGGTCCACTCAAAACTTGAGATTCTGCACTTGATTTTTCAGCATTTTCTTTGTCATTTGGTTCAAGATTCAGTCCTTCTTTGGCATGTGCATAGAATCTTGACATTGCATCAAATACCACATCTCTTCTCACCTTTACCTATTGTGTGAGTGGGTTATAACATTTATATCCCTTTTGCTCAAGGGAGTATCCAATGAAGACACATTTTTTTGCTTTTGGATCAAGCTTTGTCCTCAATTCATCTGGGATATGTACATATGCAATACAACCAAAAAATTTCAGATGTGATAAGTTTGGCTTTTTATCTATAAACTTCTCTTCAGGTGTAACTTGATGTACATCAGCAATCAGAGTTCTGTTCATGATGTATCCAGCAGTATGCACAATTTCTGCCCAATAACAATGAGGCATATTCTTCTCAGCCATCAAGGCTCTTGCTATTTCTACAACATGTCTATTTTTGCATTCAACAACGCCATTCTGTTGTGGTGTGTACCTGCATGAAAACTGATGTCGAATCCCATGATTTTTTGAAAAGTGTTGAACTCATTTGACATGTATTCACCTCCTCCATCAGATCTTAATGTCTGAATGTACTTCCCTATATGCTTTTCCACCATAGCTTTAAAATTATGGAAGTGAGTGAACACCTCACTCTTCTCTTTCATGAAATATACCCATACTTTGCGTATATGGTCATCATTGAAAGTAACATAAAACCTGGAACTGCCCATAGATGTGGTCTTCGCTGGACCCCAAACATTTGTATGTACTACTTCTAGTACATTCTCACTAACATGCTTGTCATGTGGAAGTGATGCTCTTGATTGTTTACCAAATTGACATGCTGCACATACCTTTTGCATTTGTGAAACTTTGAAATTTGGTAGTCCATGGACAATCTCATTTGACTGCATCAATTTCAGCCTTTGCAAGTTTGCATGTCCAATCCGTTTATGCCACATCTCTATATCTGCAATAACTCCACCTTTTGCAAACATGGTTGCACTCATTTAAGGAATCTTCACATTGAAGGTGAACATCCTACCCACTTTGTTTCCTTTGGCAACCAATCATCCATCCTGCTTGTACTCTTGTATAGATAATCCATCAGCATTGAACCTGACTTGTAATGCTTGGTCAACCATTTTCCAACAGAAACCAGATTCTTTGTTATATTTGGAACATGCAACACATCAACAAGATGTTTTACCTTTCCATCCTCCATCGATAGTGCTATGTTTCTTGTATGCTCAATAGGATGTGATGTGTCATCACCTGTTTCAACATATCCAAGAACTGGTAATTTTTGCAAAGTACTTAACCATTCCGCATGACTGGTCATGTGATTTGAAGCACCTGAATCAACATACCACACATTATCATTTGATTTTGAAACACCAGCTGACATCGTATTCATAATGTGATGTTGAACCATGATCAGCTTCTCAGAATCATCTGCACTTATGGATGCATAGTTATTCTATTGCCTGCTCTTATTTTGATTCTTCAACATGCAATCACATTCAAAGTGTCCAGGTTTACCACAATTCCAACATCCTTTACTATCATTACCTAAATCATTTCTTTGAAAATTTCTACAGTCTCTTTGGCTCCCCCTGCCTCGAAACTGTCCTCTTCCTCCTGCATGATTCTGTTGTTGACTTTGGTCTTGGTTACTATTTCCTCTTCCAACCTCTACCTCTACCTCTTCCTCTACCAGAGTAGAATACATGCTTAGAACTAGATTTTCCTTGGGAGTTTGAATCCTCATCAAGATTCTTTTCTTCAATAATCAGCATAGATACCAGATCAGCAAAACTCAGAATATTTTCCCTGGTCTGTATAGACGTTCTGAATTGCTTATATGCAGCTTCTAAACCACCAAGACACACTTCCACCTTATCATCATCATCTACACTCATGCCAATAGATGCAAGTGACTCACATATGCTTTTGATTTTCAAGGTGTAATCACTTATTGACATGCTCTTTTTCTCCAACGTATGCAGCTCGTTCTTGAGTTGCAGTTTTTGTGCCTTTGTATTAGTCTCATACAATGTGACCAAACTGTTCCAAGCCTCTTTTGAAGTCTTGGCATCCTGTATGTGTCCAATCATGCTATCCTGTATGCTAACAGATAGCCAATACATTACCTTTCATGCTCCTTGATTCCATTCCTCATATGCTCTTGCCTGATCTCAGTCCGATTCCTGTCTGGTAATTGCGGAGCATTTTCATTCTCTCCTTCAATGTACTTCCAGTAGCCTTTTCCCATCAGGAAATTCGTCATTTTGAATCTCCAAGCATGGAAGTTGTTCTTGTCCAGCTTATCGCTCATAAGCTGACTCATTCCATCTATGTTTGCCATTTCTACAACAATTCACAACACTGCAAAACACTACAAGCAACACTTATGCTTGAACACTGTCGCACTATGATGTGATAGTTTGATCTCAGAAAAACACAGTTTTCGTGTATCAATAGTACACAAACTCGCTTGAAATTCTGGATCTAGAATACATGAGTGTTGCCGAACACAACGCAAGTCACAATTTCTGAAACTGACCTAGTTTTTCTGTGGGCCCCACTTTTGGGCTCGAAATGGAGGCCGAGATGGCTCTGAAACTTCGATCTGACAAAAATGACTGACCCCAAAGGGATAACTCACAAAAATATTTTGAGGTCTTCTACCTTCACGATGATTTTTGCAGCAAATGGAGGTCGTTTTGAATCGTGTTTTCTTCATGCCTTGCTGCATACTCTTCACCATCACCTTCTCCACGAGCTCTCTACAACCATGCTGGCTTTGATGCCATGTCACGAGGAAGGAGATAAGGAAGAGAGCTCACACACACACTCTCACTCTCAAGGAGAAGCACACACACAGATTGAGGCAAGGAAGAATGATCTTCTTCTTCTTCTATTATATAAAAAGGAATGTACGAGAATGACCTAAAAACAAGAATACAACAAGTGCAATATATGAAGATCACTACATAAAGAAAAACCTAATGTCCGCGAATGAGTGAGCTAGCAAGGAACAAATATGCCATCACTCTCAGTAGATAAATCTAATAAAACTCAATCAAGTATTCTTGACATATACCGATGTGACCACTATACATGTAAGAGAAATGAAAAATTGGTATGTGTCATCCTCGATCATCACATGTTGAGCTTGATATCTCAACACCATCTGGTGAAGAGCTTTTTCTCCTCCTTGTTGGTCAGACTTGGTTGATATAGTAGCACCAGTGATTGTTCCTTAATTGGTCTTTCCTAGAGGTGATGGTCATGATAGGCTTTTCTTCTTAACTGATTCTTGCTTATGTGTTCTTGGGCCCTCTCCCTGAGTTCTTCCACTAGGTGGACTCTGGCATATTGAGCTTGCTTAACCCAATGTTGAACCTTGTGTGTCCCCACCCTAGTAGATCCTTCAATGAATTCAAAGGGAGCTATAGCCTCAATGCCATACAAAAGTTGAAAAGGAGTATGCCCAATTGTAGCTTTGTATGTTGTTCTATAAGCCCAAAGTACTCCTAAGTATGTGATTCCCCATGTAGTAGGCTGTTGGTGGCACATTTTTTTCAGTAGGGAAGTCAATACTTTGTTTGTGCTTTCTACTTGAACAGTAGCTCTAGGGTAGTATGCACACGACTTCTTGTGGAAAACTTGGTACTTCATAAAAATAGTAGTCTAAATTTTATTGAAAAAGTGTGTATCTTGATCTGTAGTGATTTCAATGGGATATCCATACCTACAGAAGATGTGTTCATATAGAAAGACAACCACTGTATCGGAGGTGCAGTCAATCGAGGCAATTACTTCTGCCCATTTAGTAGCATAATCCGTTGCTACTAGTAGATATTTAGCCTTTGATGGGTGGGCCATTGGATATATGGGGCCCACAAAATCTAGCCCCCATCGTTCAAATGGTTGCCATGCTCTAGCAATTGTCAAAGGCATATTATTGAGTTTTGATGGTTTAGGACCGCATCTCTGACAAGTGTCAAATGATTTGGCCATGTTGCAAGCATCTTTGAAAATATAGGGCCACCGTAGCCCACTTTGTGATACTCTTTGAGCTGTGATGTGTCCTGGATAATGACATGAGGCTAGTCCACAATGAGCAGATTCCAGAATGGCAGTGACTTGTTTAGGGTATACACACCTTCTAAGTATTCCATCTGCTCCTATTTTGAAAAGGTTTCCTCCGATCATGGTGAAGCTTCTACTTTTAATTAGAAGCCTCCTTTTATTTAGTGGTCTCATATGTGAAGGACACACACCAATAGACAAGAATTAAACCATATCATTATACCAAGAGGGATAAGTGCTTACCTGAAAGAGATGATGGTCTGGGAGATCATTTTCCACCCCTTTTTCTTCCTTATTTACTTCTATACGGGACATATGATCTACCATCACATGGTGTCTTCCAGGCTTCTGTACTACTTCAAAGTTGAATTCTTAGAAAAGTAATAACCACCTTCAAATGCAGCCTACAAGATTAGGCTAATTGAGTAGGTATTTAATAGCTTGATGATCTGTGATTACCATGAAATGAACACCCAAAAGGTAATGTCTAAACTTCTTTAAAGTGAATACTATAGGCAATGCCTCCGTTTCTGTAGTGTTGTAGTTGCGTTCAGCCTTAGTGAGAATCCTACTTGCATAGTGAATGGATCTATCCAATTTATGTTCAGTGCTTGATTGTGCAAGTATTGCACCTACAACAGTGGACCTTGCATCCACATGCACATGAAAGGGAAAATCAATCCAGAACTATAAGAATTGGTGCACTTACTAGTTTTCTTTTGAGAAGTTCGAATGCCAATTCCTCTTCCTCGGTGCATGTAAATTGGACTAATTTTCCTGTTAGCCGAGAGGCCTTGCTATATCCCCACACACCTTGATGAACTTTCTATGATATCTAGTGTGTCCTAAGAAACTTTGCACCTATTTCGAGTTGATAGGTCGGGGCATTCTGATGATGGCTAGTACTTTATCGGGATCAGGTGCCATACCTTTGGAGGAGACTACATGCCCAAGGAGTGTTCCTTTAGTGACTAAAAAATAACATTTGTTTGGATTCAACTTCAACCTTGCACCTCTGCATAGTTCAAAGACCGCCCTTAGCTGAGAAATGTGTTCTGTAAAATTATCCATAGAAGAAGAATATCCTGTATCGGAAAAAGTAGAAAATTCATCCAAAAAATTCTTAAGAATTTTAGGAGTAATGGTCTAAAAATAGTGTAGACCACCCTATTGAAGGATGCAGGGGCATTCCTTAATCTGAAAGCCATTTTGGTATACACGTATGTACCCCATGGAGTGACAAAGGCAGTCTTTGATTGATCGGCAAGATGAATGGGTATTTGATTGTACCCACTGAATCCGTCCATAAAACTGTAAACAGAGTGTCCAATAACATCTTCTACCACTTGTTATGAAAAAGGGGTAGGGAAGCCATCTTGGATTGTTACCTTATTGAGAGCCCTAAAATCGACACAAATTCAAAATTGTTGGACTATTTTTTGGGTGCTATGACCATGGATGACAACCACTCAGAGTGTTTTATTAGTAGAATTATTTTTGCTTCTTTCATCTTCTCGATCTCCTTCTTCTCAACCTTTGCATATTCTGGATTTAGCCGATAATTTCTTCCTCTGATGGGTTTCACGTTCTCAGCCAAAAGTATTGTGTTCACCCAAGTATGGAGCTATTCCCTCTAGATCTTCGTAAGTCCATGCAAAAACATCTTTATAATTTTTTATGAAGGAGATTAGCCGATAAATTCTCCATCTGATGGGTTTCACGTTCTCAGCCAAAAGTATTGTGTGTTCACCCAAGTATGGAGCTATTCCCTCTAGATCTTCGTAAGTCCATGCAAAAACATCTTTTTAATTTTTTATGAAGGAGATTACCTGAGAGAGTAAGGCACGGTACTCCCATAGCCACGATGCTAGGAGAATTGGTTGCGACTTTTCTTCATTTCCCAAATTCACCTGCTTTACTAGGCTGGGGGCTAAAATAGATTCTGTAGAGTTTGAGGAGAAGGCCCCACCAGGGTAACATGGAGACTCATCCAAGAAGATATTGGATTTCTTCTATTGTATCCATCCTTTTGCTAATTCTTGCTTCCCTTCTCCCTGTGCGAATTCATCCTTGCTTTGTATTTCCAGTGTCTCAGGTCCAAATGAGTCTTCGAAGTCTAGAGATTCTTGCTTATACCTGCACATTTTATCTCTTCCTCTTCTATAATCAAGAATTGGCTCTCCTAATCCCATACTTTCTATTTTAGCTTTGCCTGTAGTGATATTTACTCAATGACAAGGAAATGAGTCTACTATGTCTATCCAATGCATCAAGTCCTCATCATCTTCCATATTGAATTCTTTGTCTTTATGGATTGAAAAGGAATGAGCATTACCTTCACCTTCACCTTTCTGCTGGTCTTGCCTTTGACCGTCGAGGCGGAGGTACTAGAGAGCTTGCCCCGTAGTAATGAGTAAGGTGTCGTTACTCCAATCATAGATTGCTTGATGGTGTCGCAACCAAGATGTCCCAATAAGGAGTGAATAACTTCCATCTATTCGAGGGACGTCAACCACCATGAAACTTAGGAAAAACTCATTATTTTGAATGAGAACGGGTACCTGCTCCACTATCCCCAGGGGTTGAACTCTACTTTGATCTACAAGAGTCACTATGAAGGAAGCCCTCCTTTTCATTTCTAGGCCCAATGAGAGCATGGTATAATGTGGCATAAAATTAATGCCCGACCCTCTGTCAATGATTACTCCAATAAAAATCTTGCCTCTAATGGTCAAAGTGACTATTGGACTTCTTGAGTCAATGGTAGGAGTCTTACCTGGCATGATCACATTCGCCTGTATGTGCCTACCACTAATTTTGATCTTAGGGGGAGGAGGACAAAATGTCTCTATTATCCCGAAGACCTCACTTCTGAATCTTTCGTATATCCTCAAAAGATTGTACATAGATACCTGTTTGTATGTGCTCTTGAGGAGGCTCTCTGTTTCCATGATGGTGCACTCAGACTCAAGTTCTTCTTATGACCCTTGTAGCTCCTTCACTACGTCCTTTTTTGTCATAGCAAGGCATCTTCAGGTTATCTGTTGCTTCTTCAGCAAAATCGGTCTTTTGACTATTTTGCTCAAGCTTCTTCTTCTTCTTCTGAGCACGAGTATGCACTCCAACATCAATCTCTGTTGAGTGGATTTCTTGTAATGAGACCACATTTGCTGCAAGGGATTCTGGAGTAGTTTGCTGTGCAAAAGCCAACTTTGGTCTATTTTCACGAATTGGTCCTTGTGCGATAGACCCATTAACTGAAGTTAGTTTCTCTTCTAAAATTGGTCTTGTTCTTGAAATTTTCCTGATGCAATAAACCTTTTCATTAGAGAGGTTGTTGAGCTCCTGTATTGGCCACATGGACTTAGTCCATTTTGTGGAATTGGCCTAATTTATTGGATTGGTCCTTCTGCTTTTCTAGTTGGTCCATTTAAAACTTGTGTAGCTGTAAGAATTCCAAATTTTGGACTTTGTCTTTCTTCATAAACTAGCTTGGTGAGATTACCTAGATGTCGAGTGTCTATTAAGTCCCCCGACTATGGGATGCCTTCTCTTTTTATAGAAATTACATTCACTTGGTAGGAAGAGGAGGAACTTCCTGGTTGTTGGCCACAGAGTCCTCCTTGACTAGTGCTTGGCCTTAACTTTGGACAATCCTTCAAGTAGTGGTCAGTGGCATCCGGACAGTGTTTACATGGAGGAGAGCCTTCTGGAAGAGGACAGCAACTTTGAAAATGCTTGTACTCTCTGCATCGATAGCACATGATGGGCTTCTTCTTGTTGAGTGGTTTCATATTGTTATTGAATTGAGAGTTGTTGTTGTTATATTGAGGATTTGTGTACATTACCTCTTGGGGATGCCCTTGGGTATTTTGATTATTTTGTGTTCTTGGAACCTGGATCCAGTTGGTTTGAATTCCCTTGAGGAAGTAGCATTCTCTGGCTTCATGACCAATCTTTCCACAAAATTGACATGTAATCTTTTCTGGACACTCGTGATTGCTCATTAGGGAAAAAAATGAACCCTGCATGGGCCTTTTGGATTAAGGAGTGATTAGTGATGGACCAATGAGAGGAGGGTGGTTGACACAATCTATAGCCTATAAATCACTAAGCTGAAGGGGGATGAGGAGACAAGATTCCCCTATGTTCAGGTTTTGCCTCTAGAGAGAGAAAGGAATCTCGTAACTTACCTAGGCCCAAAGGTTCAAAATATTCACAAAGTTATAAAACTCATCATAACACCATTTAATGGTCCCCCAATCACTTTTTAGGATCAAAAGTGCTATTTTTGAGTCCTAAATCAAAATCTGTGCATGAACTGTCCTGAAAAAAGTGACTCTTTCAAAAATAACTCAAAATACAACTTTCTCCCTCCAAAACCTCACATTTTCATGCCCAGGTCCCAAAAAGTCATCTCTTTCCACTACTTTATCTCCCTAGCACACCATTGAAGCTCCTCCGTCTCCATTTCTTTCTCTGTGCATCTTCTTCTTTGAATTCCTACGGTCACTTCCATAACTTGAACTATAATGGAGAAACCTAAGTCTAATAGACGTCCAAAAGAGGAGGTTATCACGATAAAATGTCATAATATCAAGGTTATAGAAGGAATTAGGTTAGGACATGAGTTCTGCAAAGGTGCATGGGTGTACATGCAACCCTCTGGTGTTGGTCCTCACCATGTAAGAGATCGTGGAAACTTGGATCTACATTGGAAAGGGAAGTTATTAGGCTTCAAAAAGCTCAAAAATGGTGAAACTGTTGCCATTGTACAACATGTTTTCACAATGTCAAGCATGAAATTGGAAAACTCAAACAAAATGAGATATCCTATCAGCTGTAAGTATTACTCATTGACTTTTGTCCAAATTTCATAATATACCTAGCTAAGTTGTGTAGTTTTTTGTTGTAGACATATTTCCTTCTACATTGGTGGAAGAACAACCACTTCATAGTCTTACATGTATTTTCCAAGCATTGCATGCAGATGTTGGGTCGATAGTCTTTCCACACGCCCATCCTGCTCAGCTATTACGTGAGAGAGTTTTCTTTTACACACATACATATGTTGTACCCTCTTCATCAAATGATTTTGGCAGGTTAGAGATGATTGAGGTAGATTCTCTTTTAAAGCTCGAGTGGCCGCAACCTGATATATGGACATTAACATCTTTGAAGCATAAGATGGTGATGGAAATATACAAGTCTTTGAAATTTACAAGAGTTTCAAGATCTATAGGATTACATTGGTGTGTTCCTGTTCATTGTTTTGTACATTTATTTCAGATATTCACAATTCTAGAGACTTCAACAATGTTCATGTTAAAATATATCACGTATGAGCAGGTAGAGGGTTTAGTAGGTGAAAATTGGGGACTTGTAGAAGGATGCACCAAAGGGGATAGAGACCTTTGTAAAATTGGTGCAACAGGCATAGGATTTTGATACTTGAAACATCGTACTTCATTGTACATTAGATTCTATTATGATCATTGGATGTGTAAACTTGATGAATGGATACCATTACAAAGATCTGAGGGTTTTTTAATTCATTTGAAATTAAAATAAATCTACCCAACAACAAAATGGAAGTTATTTCAATACCAAAGGAGAAAGAAAGTTGTAGAGAAATTGAAGGCAGTTGAGAAATGAAGTAAATGTTTGGATAATACAAGCTTTAGTTTCTCCTATTTTGTCTAGTCCTATGTATGAAATGTGCTTTATAAATTGAACCTACCATTGTCCCCACAAATTGTATGTAATTTTAAATCTTTTTAATCATGGTATATGGTCTATCTATTGTGCCTATGGTCTGTAGGGTATCATAAAAAGCATAAAAAAGGCCAAAAAAGCCCCAGCCATAGAAACACGGGAATCAGCCCTGCAAAAATTTTGCAGGGCTGATTCGTGCATTTCTGTGGCTGGGGCTTTTTTGGCCTTTTTAGTGTTTATAGGGGCCCCAATGTGTAGGATAGTATGATATTGTTCAATTTCTCTTGGTAATGGGTGGCATCAAGTTTACACTAAAGTCAGAGCAAGCCAAATATCACCTGTAGTGAATAGCCTCTATATTATGCACACCTAACATCTCATCTATACATATTATGCATACACAAGGCCATAAAATGCAAAAAAACCTCCAGCCACAAAATCGCGAGATTCACCCCTGCAAAAAAATTGAAGGGTTGAATCTCGCGTTTCTGTGGTTGGGGATTTTTTTGCATGAAAATGAGGTGTGGGGCAGTATTAGGTACAACATGTATATATCTAGTCAAAAAACAATAGGCAAATGCATGCATGTTCAACTCATTCCATATATAACTGACTGAAAGAAAAGTTATTTCCATACGCTTATGGCGGGGAGTCAAAGATAGAGAGAGTGAGAGAGAGAAAAAAAATACACAAAGAATATAGGTAAAAAAAAAATTTCTATTATTCATTGTATTACATCGCAAAGTAGGCCTATCAAAGGGTACAATATACACATGTCATGGGTTATTTCCTCTAATTCTTCTTGCTAGCTAAATGTCCTTGGGTTGTATGGTTACTCTCTTGGCATGGATAGCACACAGGTTAGAGTCCTCAAGCATGGAGATGAGGTAGGCCTCAGCTGCCTCTTGAAGCACTTCAAGTGCTATCCCTTGTATTCATAGACCTGCACAGTAGCTTTGTAGTTCTTCTTTTACTACCCTTGCAAAAGCTCTTCGTGGTATGAGTAGCTCAACAGACTTTTGGTAGTGTCGTATTTCCGTTAAAGCCCTGCAGTGCCTCCTTCGTATTTGTGGAGCTCTTGCATTGGGAGGTATGTTTGGCTATTGTTGAGGTCTACGTCGTGGTTGATAATATTTCTTTCTCCGATGTACACGATGTGAGGGTCGAGCTTCATCTTGCACATGTTGTTGTCGATGTGGTTGCTGACTTTGCTCCCTTCCATGGTGGTTGATTGCTGCTTTTGTCATTCGGAGATGACTCCTCATCGCTCTCTGATACAACCCTTATCATCAGCTTTTATTTGGGTCTTGCCTTGATGGGCGTCCTTGTTGGTGGCTCATCATCTGAAATCGACTCTGATTGTCTTGGAGTGAAATGATCCTGTCTATTGGACACTTCATGTTCTCGCACTGGATTGCTCCCAAGTGGTGTGTCATCATGTGACACAGGCACAAATGTGCTCTGGGAACCACTTCATGGTCTTTGGGAAGGTTGCAACCATGGTGGGCATTATGTCCCTAGATGAGGGCTAGGAAAGAACATGCGATCTTTCCTTGGAGTTTGCTTGGTGTGTGCCATTCTCTTGAGTTGCAAAAAGTGTGAAACGAAGTGAGTTCTCTCTATTTATAGAGTTTTTTTTTTAAATTGTTTGTTCACACTAGAATGGACAAAACCTATTTAAAACCATACAGAATATTATAATATAAATAATAACACATTGAAACCAAGATTACAATAATCATAGGCTTTATGACATAATGGTAAATAACGAATTCACTTTACTTCCAAGCTAAGCCTTTGCGTTGTCTCCTAGCACGCCACTGAGCATGATGGAGAGGTCCTAATGATGAATTCCATTTCTCACTAGCAATGTTGTGTTGCATCATTCTCGCAAGTTCAATTTTGAATCCCTAAGTCGTTCCGTAAAAAACTTTCTCAAGAATGTAGTGTAGTAAAACCAATTAAACATCTCCTCCATGTAGTTTGATTGCATTGTACCACCACCATGTCGTGTATTTTTGAAGTAGACACCCCTCGCTTTGTAGTGTGACTTTTCCATTCCTTGGGTACTAAAAATCTCTAATGACCCATATCGATGCATGAAATAAGCTCCATGTGCAAATAAAATATGCTAAAAATTGTTAAGTACATTGGAAAAAGGTAAGTGCAATGAACACCTGTAGAAGAAGATTACACTTACAATGTAGTGTGTTACATTGCTCTCTCCCCAAGATTGAATGAAACACTTGGTGAACTCCACTAATGTTTCTTGAAACAATTGAAGTTGAATAGCATTAGACCTAGTCAGATCCATTAAGCCTACCAAGTTATCAAAGCTCGACCAAACCTTCTTTCTCTTATTACAAAGATCAACTTGAGAGTCATTGTCCGTTGTGATCATGCATAGGTCTTTCCACAGCTCATAATGTTCATTATTTTGAGTGCTAGTACCTCTTCTTAAAAACTGTCTTGCTTTATTCCCTGTCATTGACACTTGTTGCAAACTATCTTGAGATTCTTCAACTTTCTTAACAACGAGGGTTACATTTCTATGGAGAATGAGTTCTCCTATGTGCAACGGAAATGTGTAGTGAACCACCCTTGTATGTCCAGTACTTGGACAAATAGCTGCACCTTAGATAGCTTGTTGCTCTTAATACAAAACTCAAATGGACTTGATCCTTTAGTCAATCAAATTAGACAAAGAGAGCTTTCTAACAAGCTATACAAGTTTTGATTAGGAAACACAACTGACAAAGATGAACTATACATGTCCACACAGGTATGCTGAGGAACTGAGCTTCACTCTCGGACTCATAACTCTCTGAATATATATCCTTTGAGAAAGATATTTGGTATAGAAAAAATAGACACAAATAGCTTTCCAAAAAGCTAAAAAACAAGTAATTTGGATGAGTTTTGCTTAGGAAACTCAACTAACCAAAATAGACCACCTGCACACATAAGTACACTATAAAACTAGACTTTACTCTCTAACAGATATCTCACAGAATATATATGATGTGAATGAGATATTTGGGATAGTGAAAGTATATGCCAAGAGCTTTCCAACAAGAAAAAAATCATGCAGTTTGGATATTTGTGGTTGGGAAACTTAACCAACCAAAATAGACTACCTATCTACATAGGTATACTGAAAAACTGGACTTCACTCTTTCATTGATCTCTCACAAATTACATAAACTTTCAAAGAGATATTTGGTATGCATAAGATAAACGAGATAAGCTTTCCAATGAATGCTTAAACGCAAGAAATGGTTACATATGCATTGAGATATGAGCTCCACAACAGAGCTATGTACAAAATGATGTGCGGCTAGAAGGAGCATAAGGGAAGACAAAAAAGAAAAAATGGCTAGATCCGACTACTGGGAGCTCTTGCCTCTTTCTCTCCTTGTTTTGAATGTGCTCCCACTTCACTTTTATAACCAATGAGCATGTGAAGAAGTTTGTGCCTCCTTCTTAACTCACCACATTCTCCACTACATGCTACTAACTACAAGGCAAGATATTGTATCTCTTACTCATCATGAAGTTTTGACTAGACTTTTTCTTTTATTATTTTTTCCTTTTTTCCTCTACTTTTCCTGTATCTTTATATTTGGTAAATTTATCCAAGCATGGCTCATATGAAAATGAGCTTGTACATTTATCTTCAACACTCCCCCTCAAGCTCATTTGGGAGTTATCTTTTTGACCTGCAGTTCTTCATCAAACTTGTAAAACAAAGCATGATTAATTGTATGCTTTATGTATCTCAACACTCTCTTGGCTGAATTTAAGTGTTCACTTGTCGGGGCTTGCATAAACTGAGAAAGTACACCAACAACATAAGACAAATCAGGTCTTGTAATGTTTGCATAGATCAATGATCCTACAATGCTTCTGTATGTCGTAACATCTTCCAATGGTTCTCCATCATTTGAACAAATCTTTGTATTTGTGTCCATGGGTTGAGTGAGTGGTTTGCATTCACTCATTCCAAATCTAAAAAGAACATCCAACAAGTACTTCCTTTGCATCAAGTAGATGCCACTCTTTCCATAAGCAACTTCAATTCCTAAAAAATATTTCAGCTCTCCAAGATCTGAAATTTTAAACTCCTTACCAAGCTTCCTTTTGATATCTTTAATCCATGTAACATCATTTCCTGTTATGATGAGATCATCAACATATATGCAAATATATACCTCTCTATTTTCTTCCTCCTTCATGTACAACGAAGGATCTACACTACTTGGGTTGTATCCACACTTAGTTAGATACTCTACCAATCTTTGATTCCATGCTCTTGGTGCTTGTTTCAAGCCATAAAGTACCTTCTTCAACCTGCAAACAAAATCTGGATGGTTTTCATCTTCAAATCCAACCGGTTGACTCATGTATACCTCTTCTTGTAGTTCTCCATTAAGAAAAGCATTTTTGATGTCGAGTTGATATAATGGCCATCTCCTTGAAGCACCAATTGCTATTAAGGTTCTGATAGTTCCCATCTTCGCAACAGGGCTGAAAACTTCATCATAATCTATGCCTTGTGTTTGTTTAAATCATTTGGCAACTAATCTAGCTTTATATCTAGCTAATGAACCATCAGCATTCCTCTTTACTTTAAACACCCATTTATTTGGAACAATCTTCATACCTTCTTTCTTTGTCACTAGATCCCATGTGTGATTATCTTTGAGAGCTTTGATCTCCTCTTTCATAGCTTGCTTCCATTCCTTTTGTGTGCAAGCTTCTTCATATGTCTCAGGCTCTTTGTCTTTGATAACATGCATCATGTATGCAAAATGTGTCGCCATAAAACTATCATAACTCAACCTTTGTGTTGGATACCTTGTCCTTGAAGATCTTCTTTCATTGCCTTTAGAAAGTTTCTTCTTTAACCTATTGAACTTTACCATGGGAGTGATTACCTCTTCATATTCTTCTTCACTTGTATCTACCTCACTGTTTGGAGTAGCACTTGGTTCTTCGGCTCTACTATGAGCTGAATTTGGAGACAAAGAATGACTCCCCCTCCATGTTGAACATTCTTCATTTGATGTAGATGCCTCTGGACCTAAAAGCTTTGTGCTTGATTGTTGAACTTCTCTTTGATTTGTTCTTGCATAATCATCACAATCTTCTTCAAGAATCTTTTCCTTTCCTTTATCTTCATTCCATGGTCTTAGTTCATCAAAGACCACATCTCGTGAGACACTTAATTCCTTTGTTCTAGCATTGTAACACTTGTATCCTTTTTGCTCCGTCGAGTAGCCGATGGAAATGCATTTTTCTGATCTTGGTTCCATCTTTGTTCTAACTTCTTGTGGAATGTGAACAAAGCAAACACATCCAAACACTAAATGGCGGTTGTGGTAGCTTCAGCCCAATAGTACAATGGTACCTTCATCTCGTTGAGCATGCATCTTGCAATTTCAGCAATCTGCCTATTTTTCCTCTCAGCTACTCCATTTTGTTGTGGTGTATACCTACAAGTGAATTGCCTTTTGATCCCATTCTCTTGTAGAAAATCTGAAAATTCTTTGGAGAAGTATTCTCCTCCACCATCGGACCTTAAGGTTTTGATAGACCTTCTTGTTTCCTTTTCAACTTCAACTTTAAATCTTTTGAATATAGAAAACACCTCTGATTTTTGCTTCATACAAAACAACCATACCTTTCTTGAGTGATCATCAATGAATGTGACAAAAAATCTATTACCAACCATTGATGTCTCTTGGGTTGGTCCCCATACATCCGTATGTATCAAGTCCAAGACATTTGGAGCCACATAATTGCTCCTCTGGAATGGCTGCCTCACTTGCTTTCCTAGTTGACAAGCTTCACATAACTCATGTAGTCCAATGCTATTAAATTTTGGAAGACCTCTTACCACTTCATATTTGCTCATGTCCTTCAACTTTGGAATGTTGATGTGTCCTATTCTTTTGTGCCATAAGTCGAGCTCTGAAATCTTCTTGTTCCCACATTGAATGTACATGAACTTTCCATGTGGATGTTGGACGTCCAAAGTGAACATCCTTCCTTCTCTTCTACCTCGAGCAATGACCTTGAAGCCTTCCTTTGGATTCTTTATGAAGCACCCATTCTCATTGAATATGACATGATGACCCTTCTCTACCATTTGTCCCTGAAATCAAGTTCTTTGAAATTGTAAGAACATGAAGAACATTAGATAGTACCTTTGCTCTCCTTGTATCTCCAAGCCTTATATCTCCAATATGATCAATCATGTGTTGAGTATCATCACCTGTTTCAACACATACTTTTCCACTTGGTACATGTAGATTCTTAAACAAACTTCCTTGCAATGACATATGGTTACTACAACCTGAATCAATGTACCATTTTTTGTCAACAAGAGCTTCTATACTCATGTCTCATTGCAAGTAGTGTGTCCTTACTTCCTTCACTTGAGGTGCTTGCATAGTTGCTTTGGTTCCTTTGATTGCCTCCATTTGGTCTTCCATTCTTCAGCCAACAATCACTAGCATAATGTCCTACTTTACCACAATGATAGCATGTTATACATTTATGAGAATTGTAGGAGCTTCGACCTCTTCCTCTACTTCTACCTCGACCTCTTCCTTGTGCATTGGCATTTGATGCATCTTTGTTGTCTTCCAAATTGTTTTGATTGTAGTTGGAGTGGTTGTGACCTCTTCCTTTTCCTCTTGAGCCTCCTCTTGAGTTTCTTCCTTTACCTCGACCTGCATATAACATTTGGTTGTGGTTGTCCTTTGCTTTGGGACCACCGAAGCTAAGCTCTTCTATGACAAGATGAGGGACTAGTTGTTCAAAACATGGATATGCATCTTTCAAGTTAATGGAAGTTATAAAAGGCTTCCATCTTTCATCTTTTCTCAAGCCATTGAGAGTATAGCACACAAGATCTTCGTCTTCAACCGTTGTGCTAGTAGAAGCTAAAGCATAGCTTAGCTCCTTAATCTTCAAAGTATATTCAACTATGGATTGACTCGAACTTTTCTTGATTGTGTTCAACTCATATCGCCGCTCACAATACCCCATAAGCCTTTGCCCATTAGGTATTTGGTCATTCTAAACTTCCACACGGGATAGTTATCCTTATACAACTTCTCTACTTGTTGACCCAAGTTAGCCATTGAAGAGTATCAAAGACTTTGAGAGTTACCTCGAATAGTTATAGTCCTTTGCTCTTGCGTTTGTGAAGCTCCTCTTCAAGGCCAAAATGTTTCAATAATGTGTCAATATATATTGTTTGACACAAACCTACAAATTGAATGCCCAAATAATGATGCAAATGCTCCAAATCTGACATCTCAAAAGAGGCATTCAAATCAGCCTTAAAATCAGCAATATGCTTCTCATTAGGACCAATGAGGAGCATATCATTGACATAGAAAACAATGATCATAAGCATATCATTTGGATGCTTAAAATATAAGGTGCTCTCAGTTGGACCTTATATGTTAAGAATCCAACAACTCTCAAAATCGTGTGTGATCAAGTAGGCATGTATCTTTTCATACCAAGCACGTGGTGCTTGCTTCAAACCATATAATGCCTTTTTTAACTTGCAGACTTTATGTTCATGCCTAAATGACATACACTTCTTCATGTAAATCACCATTCAAAAATGCAATTTTAATATCCAATTGATGTACAGGGTATTCTCTCAGCGAGTTTTGTTCCTACAATAGAATGAAAGAGGTCATCAACTCAAATGATGATGTTATCTGAACCATAGAGGCTCCAATCATTTCTTGCAACATGAACACTAGTGTCACATATCATGAGCATAACCATGTCGATTATTTATAACCATAGGTAGAGAATGAAGATTTTAACCTTTTCCATTTGGTGGAGAGCACTTTAGAACATTTCAAATAAGTGCCTCACTTAACGCTTATCTGTCCAATTTGCAACAGGTATTGGCAGCAGCTAAATGAACATTCTTCTAAACCGATTGCCTTTGGAACTGCCTTATTATAATAGTCTTGATGACATAATCTCTGTATATAAGCATGCAATCAACATCCGTGAATTGAATCTTTGTAACGCTCCCTCTAAGTATAGCATGATCACAAATTCATGTGGTGATGTAAAACAGCTCCTTCATCTAGACACTCAACTCCTCGTCTTAGGTTACCTTCTTCTGTACAGCTCCGAATCCTCCTACCTTCTTTGGTGAACTAAGAATTCCTATAGTTGCAAATCATGAAGATCCCCTAAAGCCCACAAGTTAAGTTCTTCTTCTTTAAATCTCAACTATGATTGTTGTAATTGCTAGAATAAAAAATAATAGAAGAAGAGATTCTGTTCTATCAAATACAGCGAGATCGTATCGTTTCGCTCACACAATCTATAAATCAAAACGCAGTTCAACACTTTACATTGCAAGATGCATGGATATGAAAATTAGGAACTTCGATCCTCTTATGATCCCTCATGACAAGTGATAAGAGTAGCCAACAGTTCTACCAGTACATACATCACCGTGGCACTTTATTCTTCACAAAATTCTTCTATTTGCATTCGTTGAAAAACAAAAGTCGGTCTCTGTCTTCCACATTTCTCTGCTCAACATTAAATCTTCTTGTTGATAGTCCTGCAGTGATGATCTATCCTCTGTTCATAGCCCTGGATCAATCAGATCTCTGAAGGCGTGGTGATGTTAGGCTATAAAACATAGGATGAGAATGCAAGAAAAAGCGCATTTGAAGAGACTTGCACCGAAGTTCTGCCCCGTGAACATTACAGTCTACAAACAATAGAGCACGCACCTACCATATTATGCAGTTTGAACAACGTCATATTGCTCTACACGATACAATGACAACAAAATAGGGACCCGTGCAATGATGCAATCTCGTTCAAAAGAGGAGGCATGCGAAGCTGATAAGAACAGGACTCAAAATCTGTGAGAGGAACTGAATAAGGAAGACGAGTAATAGAGAACCTGAAGGAGGAGGACGACTAGGATCAGTGGATCGTTGTGTCTGTGTGACCCAGTGACACCCCACAAGGAAGCCTCGCTAACGGTCTTCATGTAAAATTAATTGCCATAAACTCTGAACAAGCTAACTGCCGCCCTTCGCTTCAGTCCGTCGTCCTTACTTCGAACGAGAATTCGGAGATACAGTGCCACCTCGATCTGCTAAAGGGGTTGTTCATGGCAACTGTCGTCGGAGTCCACTGTCCTCCCCCATCCCCTGAGCTTATGAACAGTTGAGGTTCCCCCCCTTCGAGTGCATTCTGAATGCGTTCCCCAGAGGATGCCCCCCATTCGTGCACATTTAAGGAGGCAATCCTTTTGCCTTCTGACACTTCCGAGGCAGGCGGCCACTACTCAACCCCCCCTTTTCCGTTTCTCTTCTCAGAGCAGTTACAACCACACCTCGATCACGTCAGAAGACTGGCCAGCTTTTGGATACTAGCTATCCTCCTGACAAAAGGCGTGCTAAAGTCCAAGCAGAGATTTGGAGCCCACCATGACCCCTCATATTTTGGATATGGCGCCATCCAAACTGGTGGTCTCTCAAAGCTGAGCTTTGTTGGATTCGATGGAAGTGCTTGAGAATCACACTTTTATCGCCCTCCTTGAAAGAAGTGACGCCATATATCATCAGTCAGACGGACGAGATGACCACAAGACCTGCAACAATAAGAGACCCAGCAGTCCCTGCAACTTGGCATCCGTAATCCCATTCGGATGCACTGTAGGAGGGGCTCCGCACACTCCAAATACTTCTCATCAATCGTCAATTCCATCCTTTAAGTACCTGAAATCAAACATATTTTCCTGCCAAATAGAACCACATTAGTGCATAAAAACCAACAATTTTGTGAGCTAACATACTCCCCTCTTCTTATTTGTGAAGTCGTCCTCGACGAGCCACTATTGCTGGAATAAAATCAAAACAGCCATGAAAATGTTAGTGTACAACTATTTTGCATACCTTCCCATCGAGCCATCGTTCCAAGTGGACCTGCACTCATTGAAGTTGTTAGTGCTCAAAAAATCACTCATGAATACATACAAATCAGTCACTTCCAAAATGATCCAAGAACATGCACATATATGCAATTCCATTTCAGCCATGCATCAGTTTGCTCATACATTCCATTATGAACACAGTCTCAACCAAAATGACACATACATACCTTTCCATGGTTTACACATGCAACTATGATTGCGAAAAAACAGAAACGGAAATATTGAGATAAACAACAATAACTGAAATGAATTCAACAGGTCATGCAAAAATACCCAAAATGCATACCCCATTATTGCCTCTACTATTCGCTATGTACAATCATTCCATGACTAGACGTTCCCAAAGAATCCCCATCGTCGTCCTACAAAAATCATCGAGACTCGAGTGCAAGGGAAGACCTACATCAGAACCCTAGAGTGTCCCACACACTAGAAAAACCCTTAGATAGAGCACACAAGTTATAAAGCAATACCGTTGCATTACCTCGCTAAAGCCTCATCCATAAGTACATATACAGTCTCCGTGCTTTCAAGAATGTTGATTCAAAGCGAGCTGATCTGTCGCAAGCCATCACATACCAATCACACAAGCAAATAACGTTCCCTTCCAGGCGATCATCGCCCTCTCCTCTCTCTCTCTCCCCCTCAGGAGTGGGGAATAACTTCATATGAAAATTTTATTTTAATCACACGTTGGCCTACATTGTCACTGGATGCGATTCGTGGACCTGACCACCCAATCAGGTTGATTCCACCCATCTACCAATGCAATGCAGCGCACAACACACAAACACATAATGATAACACATAACATATATCAGCTAGCCCATAACGAAGCTAGATACGGCTCGTGGTCGTGACTACCCAGCCACGATGGCTCCACCTACCTACCAACCCGTTATGGCGCGTAGCTAAGACACAGACATATACCTCCCAAGCCTATGGCGAAACTAGGTGCGGCTCGTGGTCCTAACCACCCGGCGAGGATAAATCCACCCACCTACTAGCCCACCATAGCGCATTGGTACGATCACAACAACACAATATTTTTCCTTTCCTTTACTTTTCCTCGTTTTTTTCATAGTTAATTAGTTCACCCAAGTCCTGAGAATTAGGGAGAGGAAGAAAGGGACTTTTCCCACTGTTCCCACTCATGCATGCAAAACATATGCACACTAGCCTTTGACAGATCAACCACCTCTTCACTTCATTCTCTCAATTACAGACACTACATATGCATTCATTGATTTGACTTTTCGCTTGGTAACTACAACCAACTATGCCTTAGTCCCTCCTGTACCTATCCTTAGGTGTCCTAGAATGTGAGTCTCTGGGATGTCTCATGTAGTCTCACCTCGTACTCGCATCCCGACAACTTCCCTAAGGCGAGTCAGGCTCAACTTCAGGAGCTCCGTCATCACTTCCTAGCGTTAGCACATCTGCCCAAGCCCACGTGATATCGTTTTCCTCGTTAGCCATTTCCCTAGAAGGATCAAAATAGTAATATCGATCTCCCGCCCACCCTACATGTCGAGCTAGGTATTCCTCAAAACACTCAATGTAAAATGCAACACCCAAACCTTGGTTTATAAAGCATACCAGCCAATGCGCTTCCTCAACCTCATATTCCGTCTCAAAGTCGTCGACATCTATGTCCATGCGGGTGAATGTTTGGTCCGAGAAATATATCCTTAGCTCGTACAAGTAGATTTGCGTTATTTGATCTGCCATTTTGTTACTGGGCTCCTAACAGTCTCTGCATAACACAAAAATATTAGAAGTCCAAAATTCTTGAGCTAGCAAGGAAGAATATTTATGACACACAAATCACAGCTTACATATGCGCATATATATATATATATATAACTATACATGTATGTACAAAGAGTCTACTTCGTCCTTCTGCTTGGATATCGTCTAGCTTCTCCCGTCTTAATATCACTTGAAATATGGTTTAACTCGAAGCGCGTTAACCTTCACGGGAGCATATTCTTCTCCTAAATCTTGAATTTGCATGGAACCATTGGAATTGAGTTCCACCACCTTAAACGGTCCTGCCCATCTTGTCTGTAACTTCCCCGGGAATTTATAATATTTACTATCATAAACTAGCACCAAATCCCCTTCTTGAATCACATAGGTTTTGAGATTCTTATCATGCCTCTCTTTACGTCTCTTCTGAATAGCTTCCAAACTTTGTTGTGCGAGGAGTCTCTTTTCTTCCAGCTTGACCAGTTGTATGTACCTCTCCTTTAATGACTCTTCCTCGCCCAACCTGGCTTCGATGGCCACTTTTAATGTCGGAACTTCTTTTTCGATGGGGAAGATGGCTTCCTCGCCATATACTAGAGAGAACGGAGTGCTCTTGATCGTCACTCGGTAGGATGTTCGATATGCCCACAAGGCTTCCAAAAGTCTCTCATCCCAGTCTCTCCTATGCACAGCTACTGTCTTTGTCAGAATTTGTTCAAGAATTTTGTTGGTGACCTCCACTTGTCCATTTGCTCTCGGGTAATATGGAGTGCTTTTTCTATGTTTGATCTTATATAATTCCATTAATTCTTCGATCAGTTCGTTGACAAAATGTGTTCCTCTATCACTCACTATCTCCAACGGGCATCCGAATCGAGTGATGATTTGTTCATACAAAAATTTAGCTACATCAATAGCTCGGTCAGTCTTCAGAGCTTTGGCTTCCACCCACTTGGTAACATAATCAGTACAGACCAAGATATACCTATTGGATCTTCGTCATGAAGGAGGATCAATAGGCCCCACGAAATCAATTCCCCACTTCTCAAACGGCTTAAGAGCCAACACCGGTGTAAGAGGAGCAGCATGTGCTAATGTGGGTTTGCCCATTCGTTGGCATTTGTCACATTTCTTACAGTATGTATGTGAGTCTTTGAACAGCGTTGGCCACCAATACCCAGCCAATAAAATCTTTCTTGCCGTCAATTCACCAGCAAAATGCCCACCGTAGGGTTCATCATGCAAAGCCCTCAACACTAGGTTTGCTTCTTCTTCCTCGAGACACCTCCGATAAATGCTCTCATGAACAAAATATCGATAGAGTTGCCCCCAATGATGCTATGGTGCTTCGCCAATGCTAACAGTTTTTGCTTCTCTCTCTTGCTTGCTCCTGGCGGATATTTAGTAGTGCACAAGAAATTCACCAAATCGGCATACCAAGGTACTTTCGCATCAACCTGGAATAGATGTCCATCAGGAGCATCGTCGGGCACACCAGAGATTGGCTCCTCATTAACAATTCAAGACAAATGGTCAGCCAATATATGTGCTTTGCCTGGTCTGGTTACCACTGTGAACTGAAATTCTTGGAGAAGTAGCATCCACCTCATCAGTCGCCCTGACAGTTTGGGTTTATTAATGATGTACTTAAGGGCTTCATGATCCACATAAAAAGTGAATGCTTTCCCATCAAGTAATGCCGATACTTGTTCACCGCAAAGATCATCGATAGGCATTCCTTCTCTGTAGTCGTATAGTTCCTCTCAGTGTTATTCAAATTGCGACTTGCGTAATAAATAGGGTGGTCCAACTTCTTTTCATCGGCTTGGCATAGTACTGCTCCAACCGCAGTATGAGAAGCGTCGGTATGCACATGGAATTCTTTCGTCCAGTCGGGTGCTACCAAGATCGGTGCATTTATCAATCTCTCCTTGATCGAGTCGAATGCAACTTGACACTCTTCAGTCCATTGGTATTGTTGGTCCTTCCTCAAAAGATTCGTCAGTGGTGCCGCTATGGATGCAAAATTTAATATAAAACATCGATAATAATTCGCATGGCCCAAAAATCCTCTGAGTTGTCGCAAATTTTGAGGAGGTGGAAGTTGTCCAATCTTTTCCACCTTATCCTCGTCAACCGCAATCCCTTTCTCGGAAATAACATGTCCCAAAAGCAATCCTCTTCGTACTCCAAATGTACACTTTTCAGGATTTAATGCGATGCCTTTTTCAATGCTTCTTCTTAAAATCGCTTCGATCCTTTCCATCATGTTTTCATCGTCGCCTCTGATCGCGAAGTCATCGAGAAATATCTCCATCCAATCCTGCAAGTAGTCTTGATATGCAGCTATCATTGCTCTCTGGAATGTGGCCGGTGCATTGCATAATCCAAATGGCATCACACGATATGCATACGTACCCCATTCTGTCGTGAAAGTAGTTTTTGATTGATCCTCTTCATGGATTTGGATTTGGTTGTAGCCACTGAAACCATCCAAAAATGAGTATAATTTATGGCCAGCCACTCTGTCCAAGATTTGATCAGCAAATGGCAAGGGGAAATGATCCTTCTTCGTGCGCTCGTTCAACTTTCGATAATCTATGCAAATACGGATTTTCTTATTTTTCTTCGGAACAACTACAATTGGTGATACCCACTCGCTGGATGCAATGGGATATATAAATCCTGCCTCCAATAACTTAGTCAATTCCAGCTTGATCAATTCCGAATAGACTGGATTTGTTCGTCTAAGTCGTTGACATATTGGTCGGGTGCCTTCTTCCAAATCTATATAATGTTGGCAGATTCGGGGATCAATTCCTCTCAAATCACTGTATGACCATGCAAAGGCCTTGTTGAAATTTTTGAGTGTTGTTTTAATGCAATCTCGTACTCCATCTGGTAGCTCTGATCCCACGCTCAAGAACTTTTCTGGAAAAACTTCCCATTTTTCCAACTGAGCTTCTCGCGAATAGTCCTTATTTCTCGATGACACTGTGATTGGAATGTGCTCTCCGATCACGCGTGCATGGTTGGCCAGTAAATCATTGTCTTGTTCTCTTTCGATTGAACCTAATTTCTTTAATGCAACTTTTGCAATGGCTTCCGACACTTTAGTCTTACTCTTCGCTTCTTTTTCCGATTCTCGACTTCTCTTTAGAATTTCTGCTTCTAGCATTCTAACTCTTTCTCTCAACTGTTGCACTTCCATTGTCGGAGCTAACTCTAGTTTCAACTCTTCTCTTGAAGTTCCCTTCTCCAGGGATTGAGTAGCTTTGTTTTTACTTGAGTCTATACTCAACATGTAACACTCAAATTCTCTTGTATGCGTCAACCATCCTAGCAACTCCTGATCGGAATCGTCGTTATAGAGTAATGGATTTTGATACTCTCCCATCTTCGTGTCTTGATTCTTAAAGAGCTGCAAGTTGAACCCGTCTTGAAGCAGATTCTTGTAGGTGTCCGTGTTCAAGGAAAACCTAGCTCGTGCAATCTCGTGCCTTGCTTTCTCCTTCTCTTTCTTTTCCATCTCATCGACTATTATTGTCTTCTTCTTGTTGCTCGAGGGTGGGGATACTTGCAACTGAATCCGATCAGACTTTGGCCCTATTGAAATAAAACCTGTGCGCCAGTCATGCACACATTCGGCTTGCACCAGCCATGGCCGTCCAAGTAGGATCGAGAAGGTAGCCTCTGAGGTCCTTGGTCTTACTATCAGATAATCAACTTTAAACTCTAGACCGCCCACAACTGTACTTACATTCTTCAAAAGGCCTACAGGCTTCACTTGTGTTTGATTCGCCATTCTTAAAGACATCGGCGTCTCTTCCATGTGGTTGAGGCCCAAAGCTTTCATCATGAACTCAGTCATCAGGTTGACTGCGGCTCCACTATCTAACTGAGCACCAGGGACTGCATATCCTTTAATCTCGACCGTCACAGCTGGAGCATTCGAATCGATCTGCGTCGTAATACTTTGAATGATTCCTTGGACATCCTTATCTTGTCTATTTTTATCTCGAGCTTTCCTCCACTTCTTAATATATTCGTTGTAGAATTGTTTCCTATAAACAGGTGAACATTTCAGCAATGTGCCAATATCCAGCGTGACTTCCATGTCAGCAAGCAACTTTACGATATCTACTTCTTCCGAACTTTGTCTTTCCTTTCTAATCTTAGGAGCTTTCAATCTTTCAGGGAATGGTGCTATGCCTGGCACAAAATCCTTGGTCACTGGTGGAAGAATCTCAATCTCTTCCCCATCCTCAAGCTCTTGCTGCTCAGCAAATCCTCCGACTTGGTTTTCTACCTCTTCACGCTCAACGATCTTCTCTTGACTCCCTTCTTCACCTTCGGCTCCTGGATTCTTCTTCGAGTACTCTTGAGTCCTTGTGACTACTGCCACAGTTGGATCTTTGTGTGGTTTCTTGGCCTCGTAAGCATCCACAAAGTGCATTGACGAGCTAGAGCCTTCTTGAGGGTTCGGTGTCTTGAACACTACTCCGATCGTAGGAACGTGCTCTTGAGCTCTCAATGTGGAATGCATCTGAGTATCAACATAATTCGAGGACCCTACTGGTCCTTTTTCCTTGCCAGCAACAGCCCTTCGTTTTGGACAATCTTCATCAAAGTGGCCCTCTCCACTACAGTACCTACATAGCGGGGTATAATCAATTGGTTTCTTTTCGTTTGGACATCTAGATTGAGTATGGCCAAAGCCATGGCATCTCCAGCACTGGATTGGACCATCTCTTCTTTGATCACGTGCGGCTCCTCTTGGATAATCTCCTCCTTGACCCTGAGCACCATATCCATAAGTCGGTCTGTTTTCCCAACGAGATGTAGGTGGGACACTTTGAGCGGGCAATCCCGTGTAAGGTCTTTCTCTTGTATCTCCTGATTTCATGGTTCTCTCTTCATAGGCTCTCTTGTTGTAACATCGGTCCTCCGTGTGATTTGTTCTTCCACAAAAAGTACAACGCATTCTAGGTGGTGATCTATCTGTGAATACTCTTGAGACTGTAGGGCATTCTGAAGCCAAATGGTCGTAACCATGGCACTTTCCACACCATGTATTTGATCGAAACACTTGATTCGGGTTTGTTGTGACCTCTGGTTTTACTGTGTATGTCTCTTGAGTTATTGTGGCAGCTTTTATAGCTTGCGTGACCAACTCCAATATTCGTTCTTCAGTTAGCGTAGGTTTTATCTCGACTGGCGTGCTAGTGGCGGCTACAAAAGCTGGAGTCGTCAATGCGGGACTTCCTTGGCCAGGATCTTTCATCGGTATGTTTCCTGGGCCTCCCATTGGCTCGTATAAGAGCTCCATCTTCCTTTGTTGGCATAATTGTACTTCCTCCCAAAGCCTCGCTTGTTCCTTAGCATCCATTAAAGTCGCAGGTCTTGTCAGGCTGATATGCTGCTGTGCCGTAGGATCTCGCAATCCCGAAATGAATCTTCGTTTCAATGTCTCATCGTTCGGGCATTCGCGCCCATCTTTCTTACCAATGTTTCCATTCTCTGAATGTAGTTATCGATGCTCTGATTGACTCCTTGTCGCAAGTAATCCATTTGTTGGGCCAATCTATCTTGGAAGCCTTGTCGTCGAAACTTTGCCAAGAAGGCTTCCTTGAGCATTTGATAAGTTCCGCGCTCTTGTGGTGTCAGATTCCCATACCAATTTGCTGCCTCATCACGGAGGATAGCCAGAAAAATTCTCAACCTCTGATCCTGGTCAACTACGTCATTGGCCTCACAGGTAACCTCAAACAACTGGATAAAACTATCCGGATCTTCGTCCCAAGTACCTGAAAACTTGGTGAAGTCCCCCAAGTGAACTGAAATCCGCTGAGCCATTTCGAACAGAGGTGTGATGTCAATATCACTTCGATCCCAAAAACTTAGTACACGTGGCTTCAGGATCCCTCCTTCAAACTTTCGCACTTGATTCGCGACTCTCCTACGGGAGTACACGTTTTTGACTGATTTCTTCGAACCAATCGAGGTCCACTCACCTGGCGGTTCCCACCTTCTCCTTTCTCTTTCAAGGGCTCTTCTCTGAGCGCGTTCCTCTTTTTGCGTTTGTGTTGCTCCTGACGATGAGCTCCCCTCGCTCATGTACTAGATCTTGGGGTCCGCAAGCTCGGCCAACCTGTGGCGCTAGGCGAACCTATGGCACTCTCTTATAGAGATGTGCCAAGCTTTTCCCGGCGAACGCACCAAAATGAATATGGCTTGATGCCCAAGGAAAAAGTGATTTTACGAGGCTTTACTTTGTTCAAATCCCTCGAAATTGGTCCACTTGGATTACCTAGAGCCCACAATTATCTCGCAATGGATTCTTCCTATGTCTATGCACTAGCTCATATGTTTCCCGGCAAACGCACCAAAATGTTAGGCTCTTGAGCCCAAGGAAAAGATGATTACACGAGACTTTATTTTGTTCAGACCCCTCGGAATCGGTCCAATTGGATTACCTAGAGCCCATAATTATCTCAAAATGAATTCTTCTTATGGCTATGCACTAGCTCATGTGTTCCCGGCAGACGCACCAAAATGTTTGGTCTTTTGCCCCGAGGGAAGGTGCCTACACACACTGACATTTTACCTCAACTTGTTGATGCTAGGTCAGCTTTTATCACCCTAAGTCCCCACCTAAAAGTAGCATGTCAGATGACTTACACTCTCAAAATTACCCATGGAAACTCTCTAAAACTCTCTCTTTGCGCTTTTGTATATAAGTTCAAGTCTCCCTTTTGACTATAATCACGAAAACTCTTTATTGATCATTAATGATTGATATGCACACAACTTAGGTGTCAAGCAACTTTTCTTGCTCTGTCATTAGCTTTCTTCACTGCTTTAGATAAGAGCCAAAACGACCTTAAAGAAGACGTTCCTCACTCTTCTTGAATGACCGCGTGACTCCTCGTAACATCATGTTCCCCTCAAACTACACATTTAATATCTCAAACTGTTCCAATATCCCTGCATCGGAACGCAAGCTTCATATCTAACTTTTTCATTCATTCGTGGGAGTCTACCACTTCTGCAAGCCTATACTCTTTGAATAATTGAGCTGCGAATTGTTTTTCCCTTTTATCATGTTCCACAAAATGAATCCCCTTTTTTAGAAAGAAAAAAAAACAACTGATAGCCTCTCGTGAACTTTTTGTTACCTCTCTCTCTAGCTGAGAGACACACACACCTTCCAAGATTCAACACAAAAAAAACGATATTCATGTATCAAATAATTTCAGATATCCTGAAGGAAAAGTTAGCGGTATTCTCTCAGCGAGTTTTGTTCCTACAATAGAATGAAAGAGGTCATCAACTCAAATGATGATGTTATCTGAACCATAGAGGCTCCAATCATTTCTTGCAACATGAACACTAGTGTCACATATCATGAGCATAACCATGTCGATTATTTATAACCATAGGTAGAGAATGAAGATTTTAACCTTTTCCATTTGGTGGAGAGCACTTTAGAACATTTCAAATAAGTGCCTCACTTAACGCTTATCTGTCCAATTTGTAACAGGTATTGGCAGCAGCTAAATGAACATTCTTCTAAACCGATTGCCTTCGGAACTGCCTTATTATAATAGTCTTGATGACATAATCTCTGTATATAAGCATGCAATCAACATCCGTGAATTGAATCTTTGCAACGCTCCCTCTAAGTATAGCATGATCACAAATTCATGTGGTGATGTAAAACAGCTCCTTCATCTAGACACTCAACTCCTCGTCTTAGGTTACCTTCTTCTGTACAGCTCCGAATCCTCCTACCTTCTTTGGCGAACTAAGACTTCCTATAGTTGCAAATCATGAAGATCCCCTAAAGCCCACAAGTTAAGTTCTTCTTCTTTAAATCTCAACTATGATTGTTGTAATTGCTAGAATAAAAAATAATAGAAGAAGAGATGCTGTTCTATCAAATACAGCGAGCTCGTATCGTTTCGCTCACACAATCTATAAATCAAAACGCAGTTCAACACTTTACATTGCAAGATGCATGGATATGAAAATTAGGAACTTCGATCCTCTTATGATCCCTCATGACAAGTGATAAGAGTAGCCAACAGTTCTACCAGTACATACATCACCGTGGCACTTTATTCTTCACAAAATTCTTCTATTTGCATTCGTTGAAAAACAAAAGTCGGTCTCTGTCTTCCACATTTCTCTGCTCAACATTAAATCTTCTTGTTGATAGTCCTGCAATGATGATCTATCCTCTGTTCACAGCCCTGGATCAATCGGATCTCTGAAGGCGTGGTGATGTTAGGCTATAAAACATAGGATAAGAATGCAAGAAAAAGCGCATTTGAAGAGACTTGCACCGAAGTTCTGCCCCGTGAACATTACAGTCTACAAACAATAGAGCACGCACCTACCATATTATGTAGTTTGAACAACGTCATTTTGCTCTACACGATACAATGACAACAAAATAGGGACCAGTGCAATGATGCAATCTCGTTCAAAAGAGGAGGCATGCGAAGCTGATAAGAACAAGACTCAAAATCTGTGAGAGGAACTGAATAAGGAAGACGAGTAATAGAGAACCTGAAGGAGGAGGACGACTAGGATCAGTGGATCGTTGTGTTTGTGTGACCCAGTGACACCCCACAAGGAAGCCTCGCTAACGGTCTTCATGTAAAATTAATTGCCATAAACTCTGAACAAGCTAACTGCCGCCCTTCGCTTCAGTCCGTCGTCCTTACTTCGAAGGAGAATTCGGAGATACAGTGCCACCTCGATCTGCTAAAGGGGTTGTTCATGGTTACTATCGTCGGAGTCCACTGTCCTCCCCCATCCCCTGAGCTTATGAACAGTTGAGGTTCCCCCCCTTCGAGTGCATTCTGAATGCGTTCCCCAGAGGATGCCCCCCATTCGTGCACATTTAAGGAGGCAATCCTTTTGCCTTCTGACACTTCAGAGGCAGGCGGCCACTACTCAACCCCCCCTTTTCCGTTTCTCTTCTCAGAGCAGTTACAACCACACCTCGATCACGTCAGAAGACTGGCCAGCTTTTGGATACTAGCTATCCTCCTGACAAAAGGCGTGCTAAAGTCCAAGCAGAGATTTGGAGCCCACCATGACCCCTCATATTTTGGATATGGCGCCATCCAAACTGGTGGTCTCTCAAAGCTGAGCTTTGTTGGATTCGATGGAAGTGCTTGAGAATCACACTTTTATCGCCCTCCTTGAAAGAAGTGACGCCATATATCATCAGTCAGACGGACGAGATGACCACAAGACCTGCAACAATAAGAGACCCAGCAGCCCCTGCAACTTGGCATCCGTAATCCCATTCGGATGCACTGTAGGAGGGGCTCTGCACACTCCAAATACTTCTCATCAATCGTCAATTCCATCCTTTAAGTACCTAAAATCAAACGTATTTTCCTGCCAAATAGAACCACATTCGTGCATAAAAACCAACCATTTTGTGAGCTAACACCTTATAAGTTCCAATTGTTCCAGTAGCCTTATGCTTTAGCTTATAGACCCATTTAGTGCCAATGTCCTTTTTGCCAAGAGGCAAATCACATAAAGACCAGGTACCATTTTTCATAATAGCATCATATTCTCATTGCATAGTAGGGATCAAATTTTCCGAATTTTGTGCTCCATCAAAAGAAACACACTCATTCTCATTACAAAGACTAGAGGTAACCATTGCATAGCAATTTGATGCAAATGAAGCACAATGAGATCCTAAATGAATACGATATCACATAGGTGTATCTAATTTGGTATGTTGCAAAGCTTGCACTAGCCATTTAGGCATAGTTTTTGCCATCTCTATATCAATCCTCTCATCAAGAAGTGCATCTTGTAAATGCACATAAAAAATGGAATGATCTACATCATCATGTGGAACTTGTAAAGGCTAAGAAATTGTCTCATTTGGATAAGCACTTGATTGTTCACCTATAAAAAGAGGTAGTAGAGTGTCATACACATCTTTGGAGCTAATTGATGTCTCCTTAGTACATGAAAGTAATGGCTGAATCACATCTTCCACAAAAAAACATTGCAGCTAACCAAAATACATTTAGTATGTGGAAGATATAGACGATGGCCTTTGATTTCAAAAATTTGCCCAACAAAAATACGTTTCAATGCTTTATCATCCAATTTTTTGCACAGTTGTTCAAGTAGTAATGCATATGCAAAACAACCAAAGACACATAGATGAGCAACATATGACTTACGGCCATGCTAAGACTCATATAGAGTGATAGATTGCAGTGCTTTGATGGGACACCTGTTAAGTACATATGCCGCACACATAACAACCTCGAGCCATAAGCTATGTGGTAAAGCCTGACATTTGACCATACACCTCACCATATCCATGAGAGACTTGTTCTTTCTTTCACCAACTCCATTATGTTGAGGTGTATATGTACACTGATTTTCTATCCCACTTTCATCCAAAAATGCATCAAAATGAAAAGACATGTATCCCCCCCATCAGAATGGAGGGTGCTCATTTTACATTCTGATAGATTTTCAACCAATGCCAAAAACTGTTTGAAGTGCACAAACACTTCAAACTTTTATTTCAATGGATACACATATGCATGGCTAGAAAAATCATCAATAAAAGTAACAAAGTAAGGGTAGTTCCCAAAAGAAGGTGTCTGCATAAGACTGAAAAAGTTGCAATCGTTGAGTAGCTCTAACTAAATCATCTTTTGGGAAGGAGGAATGCTGAATTTTTCCCATTATAAAGCCTTCATAGACATGTTTATTAGGTGCCTCAAGTTTTGGTGAGAGAGGACACCATTTCAGATTCCTGTAGGCATAGCAAACTAACAAAAATTCAGATGACCAAAGTGTGCATGCCAAAGCTTTGCATCTAAGATAGCCTAAGAATCTGGAGCTGCACATGTTGAATCATTAACAGATTTTGCATAGTCGATGAGCTTATACGTTCCACGGCATAAAATGCTAGAAGCAATAATGACATCCATTTGAGAGATCATGAACTATACACATGTCATCAACAAATTTGACACCCAAGGAAATCTTGGCTAATGTTGATACTAAAAATAGATTTTTCTGGATGTTTGGCATAAAAAAGCATTTGAAAATGTGAACGAACTACCATTAGTAGTAGTCAAAATGATCTTACCAACTCCCTATTACATGATAAGAGGAGTTGTTAGCACATATGACAATATTTCTTGTAGTGGTAATATGTTTGGTTTCCCCACTATGAAAGTGCCAAACATCTGAGTCGACTATATACATGCATTGCTCATGACACGATGGTCCATAAGTGTGAAAACAATTGTAAATTCCCATTTTGTAGATTGCACAAGATTAGGAGACTCCGTTTTAGGTGTAGAGGCCTATGTAATAACCATTCAAGCCTCTTTTTTCTTTGCCTCTTTCGCAACTAGTTTTTGACAACTCTTTATGACATGATCATTTCCTTCACAGTATTTGTTTGCTTATCGTCATTTTCTTCCCTTTTTTTACTATGCAAAATTAGCAAACTTGTGCTTACTAGTAGATGAGCTCTATTTACCTTTGCCATTATGACTAATTAAGGAATCTTGATCTGCTACATGCATAATGGACCTCTTCTACTTGTACTGATCTTCTTGCAACAAAACAATGACTAAATCCTCAAATGTTAAGGTATTTGGATTGCCTTTCATCATCAACCAAAGTGTAAAAACAAAACTTTGATATGAACATGGAAGAACATTAAAACTGGTTTGCACAACTGAACTATCTGGCAAAACATCTGCAGAAATCAACTGCTCTTTCAAATATTTGATCTTTGTCAAAAAATTTTCCATAGAATCTCCTTCATTCATATGCTCACTCTCCACGTGTTTTCGAAGGTATGCAACTCCAGGCTCATTTCTTGCATGGTACAAAGTGTTAAGTATATCTAAAACATCATTTGTTGTTTTGCAAGAGTGAATATGAGAGATAATTGCATGTTTGATAGATAAAGCTATCAATGCATGCACCGGAGCATCTCTGTCATCCCAACGAAGTTACTCTATAGTAGATGTAGCAAGAATCACTACATGAACAAGAATTTGAAGATCTTCATCTTCAAAACCATTTGCATCACCTTCAATAACTATATTTACAGGTATAGTAGGTCATTTTTCAACACCCTCCACAATATTCCATAGTACTTTTGCTACCAATACATGACACATCATATATGCCGATAATAGATAATTAGTACCATCCAACTTGTGCTCAACAACCAACATATGGAATACATCATTGCTTTTAGCCATGGCCCTTGACTAAGATACCTTGATGCAGAAAAATAATGCTATCTCAAAAGGTTGAAGAGAACTACCTTGTCGAGCTCTGTTAACTTTGTAGTAGACTACCAGATGCTTGTACTAGTGAACCAAAACCTATATATATATATATATATATATATATATATATATATATATATATATATATATATATATATATATATATATATATATATATATATATATGAAATCACCTACATAGGCACTTTGATAGTGCATTCTGAGTCCGAAACGAGCTCACCAGCTTTCATATGATTATGAGATTGTGACAAGAGGGGTGTCAAAAATGCCCTACATGAAATGGAAACATGCTCTCATACAAATTGTTGGAGTTTGAGGTCCACAGAAGCATGCAAACAACAAAAGGAAGAAGAAGACGCTTGGAGCACAACACACAATAGTGAATGTATTACGAAGTGAATCTACAAAGATAACCTTTGGAGATGAATCATAAACTTAGTGTTTATTAAGGTGAGAAAATTGAAGACATAAAAGAATATCAAAGCTTGGTAGGTAGCTTGATATATGCTACTCATACAAGGGTAGATATCTCATATAGTGTGGGAGTGCTTAGTCAGTTCATGCACTCGTCAAGAAGACCACACATGGATGAAACTAAGAGAGTACTTAAGTATCTCAAAGGTACAATCAACGAAGGTATATTCTATCTTTACTCTTCACATTTGGATATGAAAATCTATTCAGATGCAGATTGAGCGCGAGCAAAGGATGATAGAAGAAGTACTTCTTGTTACTTAGCATTTGCAGGTTCAAAGCTAGTGTCATGGAGTTCCAAGAACCAACCTACAATTGCTTTATCCTCAACTAAAGAAGAGTAGAGAGGTTTGACCATAGCAACTTAAGAGGCAATATGGTTAAAAGCATTGTATACAGATTTGGGACTTATGAGTTCCAAACCTCACATATTTGGAGATAATGTAAGTTCCATGCATCTAGCAGCAAACCCTATTTTCCATGCGAGAACCAAACACATAGAGTTTCATTACCACTTCATCAGGGAGAAGACCATGGCAAAGGTGATTGACATTTCTTTTGTTCCTACTGAAAAGCAAGTAGCAGATATGGTGAAGAAGGCACTTGATGGAATAAAGCTTTGTAGAATCAAAGCTATGGCAGGTATTCAACCTATCAGAGAATGAAGAATCAAGCATACTGTGGCTTGAGGGGGAGCTGTTGGAACATCAAGCTTACACTATGCTTGAGGTGGATTTGATCTACATCAACGGCTATCGTGTCAAAAGAATATCCCTTGGAGAGTTCTTTAATTTATGCTCACTTATTGTACTTTTTTAAAAAGATTTTTCATGGATCTTTTACCATTGTAAAAGCCTTCATCTTTACACATGTAAAAGTAGAAAGATATAGCCCAAATTCCACGAATTTGTGGTGGTTGAGTTGCATTCAATCAAGCAATGAATCACCTAAAAGTAGATCAAACTAGATCTTCACTTTTCGTAGATTGTAGCAAAGTGAATTGATTCCCTCCAACAACCATTCCCACCTTCATTTGAA
The DNA here is from genome assembly GCA_020310875.1 of Ceratopteris richardii. Taxonomy (NCBI): domain Eukaryota; kingdom Viridiplantae; phylum Streptophyta; class Polypodiopsida; order Polypodiales; family Pteridaceae; genus Ceratopteris; species Ceratopteris richardii. The sequence goes on from CM035437.1 coordinate 96,693,414, forward strand.
TTCAAATCCACTTATAGAAGTCTTGGATTACTTATAGAGTCTATATAAAAACTTGAAATCACTTGTACAATACATGGAAGCAATATGCATACACTTGTGACCATCATTGTCTTGCTCCTTCAATCCTTTGCATCATCTTTGTCACCAATAGTAATCTTGCAGAGGCTGGTGCTCTCTAAACACAGCTCCAAATTGAATGCACAATGGCTAGTTGGAAAGATATTAGTTTCTAGTTTATGCAAATAAATTTCCATAGCATTTGGTTTAGCAGATTTGGCGAAATCTTAGTGTTTCATTCTCGGGGTCAATCTCTACATATTCCTGAAAAATAGGAGGGACCACCATTGAGTGTCTGATTCATTCCTGTAGCATATTTTGCTTATTCCTTATAATTTTGTGCATTATATACACTCAACCCTATGTGTATCACTCCCATTAAAGGATTTTTTCTAATTGTAATCAAGCTATTCGCTATGGGCATTTGAAGTTCATTGCCTCTTCTGATAATAAGTCTTTTGAGCTAGTCGACACGCGAACCTATATGTTTTGTATAGACTCCTCCTTGATGCTTCAAAGTACATAGTCCATTTCTTTGCATTTATCACATGCCTATAAGGTCTATTTGAGTCTCCATAAGCTCAAGGGCTGGTCTTGTGCAGGTTGGTGAGAACAAACTTCGTCGCTTTCAAAACACACTTTTCTACCTCCTACAAACTTCTTCAAGTTCATTCAGTGGTATCAGAGCTAGATCAAGATGGTTTACGGCTTTCCCTCAATGATAGAGGAGCTTGATTGACACAACTATGCCGCTCTGCAAATCAGAATGGAGGCGTATTTGCAAGATAGAAATCTTTATGGAATTGTAGCAGGTGATGAAGCTATGCCTATTCCAAGATCCAAAGGAGGACCTACACAAGAGGAAACAGATAAGCTCACACTTTGGTGTGCAAGGGATGCTCAAACATGGTCGTACATACTAAACTCTATCTCCGACTTTCTATTACCACATATTAGAGGATGCAAGACATCTCAAGAGACTTGGGATGCCCTCGAGACTTTTGTTTCTTCTAGTGCCAAAGCAAGAAAGAATCATCTTTGGAACGAGTTCAACCAAATGAAGAAGACACCTAAGAAAATCATCATGGAGATTAGTACCAAGGTTAAGGAGGTCACGGATCAGTTAGCATCCAGTCAAGAGCTGATTGAAGAAGAAGCTCTCATGAGGCAAATTCTCAATGGGATTCAAAGTGATAAGCAACGGAAATCCTTCACGACAGCTTATGATCTCATCATGGATGTGCAAACTCCAGACTTCAACATCTTTCTTGCACAACTCTTCAATCAAGAAGCCAAAAATAACATAAAGGAAAGTAACTCCTATCATGGTAGTTCAACTAGTGATCTATATGCAAATAAGAAGGATAAGAAGCAGAAAGGCAAGAAGAAGGAAGAAGATGAAGAAGAGACTTCCCAAGCCAACTTTGCAAGAAAGAGCAAGTGGAAAGAGAAGAAGAAAGGACCAAAGCAAGACAAAGCCAAAGGTCAGAATGTTCATCCTTGTGCCATATGCGATAAGACCAACCACACCACTTAGAATTGTTGGTTCAATGGGAAGACCCAGAAAGGAAGTGGAAGAGGTGGATATGGCATCAATAAAGATAGAGGTGGACACAACTTGAACAATAATAATAGAGGATATAATAGAAGTCTTTAGTCTCTTGGTCCAAGGGAAAGTGCCTATTCTTAATGATATTTTGCCTAATTTTTCTTACACTGTCACTTTGTTTCACAACTATCCTCGAATCTATCCACCTTGGGTTTCCCGGCAAACTCACCAAAATGAATAGTCTCTTGGTCCATGATGGCATCACTAATCTGCAAGTCGGTTCAAGGCCGAATAAGTAGCTTTGCAGGTGGAGCTATTCAACACAAGTTTGTCTACACAAGTTTAGCTCTCGACATGGATATTAGGGACTAGATATTCGATGCACATACACAATGCCTGCAACATTACTATGTGCAAGAATCGGTGGAACGGTGCCGAATATTATCAATTCAAACAATATAGAACCACCACTGTGGCATGCCAGAGCACGTACGTCACCTATATTATCCTGAATGAGCGCACAAGCTTATAGTTCCACAGTAGTAGATGGAGAACATACAATATCACTTTCTCCAATGTTACAAGACTTACATGTAAGTACTAAATATATCAGGATTTCTTACAAAGACAATCCACAATGCATATCATCATAGGAATCCGGGAACATATTTGTGATTCGACGAGGCTGATCCCTAATGAATATCCAAGTTCAAATACACATTTTATTCTCTAATTATAATAGCTTTTTCAAAAATCATTTCTCAATCAATATTTATCGTATCAACTGAAGTTTCATGATCTCTCTTGACATTACAGATCGGTATCAGAAAGAAACAAACAGAGGAAGTCCAAGAAGGTAATCCATGAACCCTCTAAAACATTGATGATCAACGGAAATGGGCCTATGAGGACAGCACCACCATCAATAATGTTGAAGCGGAGAGCATTCATGCATGTAATGCTGCATGGGAGAGATCAGTGCAGGAATATATATCCGTTTCGTTGCCACAACAAGGAAAAAATATGCGGTCTAATGATTCGGATCTTCTACAGAGAGGCAGCAGCCAGTCATCGTCGTCACTACACAAAAAACTAAGCATAGAAATAGAAAAAACATTGTCTTCTTTACGGAACATGCAGATACTTTGCCCCCGACATATACGCAATCAGAAATACACCTGAAACTTTCACATAGCCCAGCTGCACCCATTGAAAGATCTTCTAGCTGCATGTGCAGTGCAGGCCGTGGGTCGCATCGACCAAGGTCATGGGCGGGGTCGATTACAAGCACCAAATACAGGAAGGAGCTAAGACAACCAGCGGATAATACATGAACGCAATCGAGAGAGTGAGGACCAAGTCGAAAATCTATACACAGCGTACCTCGAAAGTAATATTGAAACCAATGAGAGTTTGGGAGTCAGATCAGACCCGCCATAGCCACCGCTCTCTTCCCCCATTTTGATAAGGATGCCCCCCCTTATTGGTTGTCGCTGCTTCAATCTTCGCAGCTATCTCCTTGGCTGTGTGCTTTTTCGATCGTGACTTAGTCCAAGGCCCTCACTTGATCGGAATCACATTTCCATCCAGGCACGAACGATTTGCAATACAGTTGTGCAGATAGAAAACTATAGTATGCTACCAAGACACTTCATGTGTTATGATGCATTTCACTTCTTGAGACTTCCATCAACTCTAGGTTTGGGCTTCTCCGAAGGAGCACTAGCATGCAGATTCGTCAGTTTATCGCCCTCCAATGGCAACTTTTGATGCTTTTCCTCATGATGTATCTGCATGCTCTTCAGACCTGGGACTGTTGCTTTACAGATGGGGGCTTCAAACTTCGCACCGGCCGCCTTTATCAGCACCAGTTCGATCCGCTAATCTAGCCTTCCCACCCTTTTTTTTAGAAGAAGAAGCCCCCCGACCTTTTTTTGCTGACACCCCCCAAAATATGCGGACAAAAACTTCCTCTGCCCATGCTCTGACAGACGGGCACACCACCGCCCTCTTTTCCTACTCCAGTCGGCCGTCCCCGAATTATGTACATGATCAATCAATAGTCGCGTCGAGCAGCTCATTCACGTCCGCTGCCGCCCGCATGCTATCCGCCACTCTGCCAACGAAGAGAGAGAGAGAGAGAGAGAGTCCAAAAAAATGTCTGCTCTCTGCAGTCGGTCTTTCTCTACAGCATGCATTTAGTACCATGAGATAGGTTACCCCATCTGGCATCAAGTTTTCACCTCGCATTTTTGTCCAAAAGTATGAAAACAACTACATTATCTCCAAGGTGTGCATATCTTGCAATAAGCGAGTTGAAACAAGCAACTCCTCGGTGGGAAAGATGGTCAAAAATTTCTTGTGCCATGGGAATTAATCCTGATTTTGCATACATGTCAATTAGGGCATTGCTAACAGCAAGATTATTTACTAAGATCCCCAGTCTCTCTACTTAAAATTTCATGGCTCTTATCTGCTACTCCAATAATAGCACAAGTTTTCAAGCTTAAAACATATGTCACACTGTTTGGGAGCACGCCTTCATGTTGCATCTTCTCATAACAATCAAGAGCTTCCGCAAAAAAAATCCATTTCCAGTCAGTCCTGCTATTAACACAGTCCATGAAACAACATCTCGAACAGGAAGCGCAAAAAAAAAAAAAAAAAAACTTCTTGAGCTTTGATTATCTTCCCACATTTAGCATACAAGTTGACTAAGGTGTTTCCAATGAGCTCTCTATTCAGTAGACTCCTTCTACAAATCTCAGCATGTATCTGCATACCTACATTTGCAGCTCTTACGATTCCACATGCTTTCAAGCTACAAAGAAATGTGATTGCATTAGGATTAACACCTGCAAGTTGCATAAATTCAAAACATTTCAGTGCACTTTCACCATCCCCTTGATCAGCATAGCCTGAAATAAGTGTATTCCAAGTAACCTTATCTTTGACCATGAAATTATCAAACAATTCATGCGCTCTATCAAGCGAACCACACTTGGCATAAAAATCAATTAAAACAGTCCCTATTATAATATCATACTCAAACGGTCCCCCATGAATCTTTAAGCGCAACACTTGACCTCTTCTCTAGGCCCTCATACATGTGCAGGCTTTCAAACAAGCGCCCAATGAGATTGCATCTGCCGGAATACCCTCAGATTGCATCTGCTCAAAGTACTGAAGAGCTTCCTCTCCATGACCATGCTCGGTGCATGCTAAAAGTATGGCATTCCAAGAAACCTCATCACGCACTGGAAGAGAATCAAAAACCTGTTTTACTTTTACATAAAAACCAAATTTTGAATACATATCAACCAATGCATTGCCAACATCAACATCAGCTCCCATCAATCCTTTTCGAATGATCTCATCATGGATTTCACAGCCCATTTCTATTAAAATTGTTGTTGGATTCATATCTGATTGGGTTATGCTTTTATTAGGTTTTGGAAATGATCGTTCTGCATCAACAGCCTAAGACACTGCCACGGAAGAATTCTTACTCCAACAATCCGCACTGAATATTGTGCATGTGTATTTCCGAACCCCTTTTATTCAGCCTTGATGTTACCACATTTAATCAGAATTTACTATTATCGACTAACATATTTCCTTGCCAGATACCTGCAATCAACATCTAATCTGAAAAATGGAAGCATGTTAGTGCACCAAAACCAACCATTTATTGAGCTAACATACTTCCCTCTTCTTAATTGTGAAGTCGTCCTCGACGAGCCATTCCTGCTGCAATATAATCAAAACAGCCATGAACATGTCAGTGTATAACTAGTTTGCATACCTTTCCATGGAGCCATCATTCCAAGTGGACCTGCGCTCATTGAAGTTATTAGTGCTAAAAAAATCACTCACGAATACATACAAACCATTCACTTCAAAAAGATCCAAGAACATGCACATATATGCAACTCCAACTACACATACATCAATTTGCTCATGCATTCCAGTATGAAAATATTCTCAACCAAAATAACACATGCACACCTTTCCATGTCTTACACATACAACTGTCATTGCGGAAAATAGAAAAGAAAATACCGAAATAAACAACGATAACTGAAATGATTTCAACAGGACATGCAAAATACCCAAAATGCACACCCCATTATTGCACCTACTATTCGCTATGTACACATATTGCATGACCAGACACTTCCTAAGAACCCCCATCGTTGTCCCACAAAAGCTATCGAGACGTGAGTACAAGTCAAGACCTACATGAAAACCCTAGAGTGTCCCACACACTAGAAAACCCTCGGATAGAGCGCACAAGTTATAAAGCAAGACCGTTGCATTACCTCCCTAAAGCCTCATCCATAAGCACATATAGAATATCCGTGCCTTCAAGAATGTTGATTCAAAGTGAGCTGATCTGTCGCCAGCCAACACATACCAATCACACAAGCAAATAACGTTCCCTTCCAGGCGATCATCGCCCTCTCCTCTCTCTCTCTCTCCCCCTCAAGAGTGGGGAATAATTTCATAGGTAGATATATTCACACGTTGGCCTACGTTGACATTGGATGCGATTCGTGGACCTGACCACCCAATCAGGTCGATTCCACCCATCTACCAATGCAATGCAGCGCACAACACACAAACACACAATGATAACACATAACATATCTCAGCTAGCCCATAACAAAGCTGGATACGGCTCGTGGTCGTGACTACCCAGCCACGATGGCTCCACCTACCTACCAACCCGTTATGGCGCGTAGCTAAGACACAAACATATACATCCCAAGCCTATGGCGAAACTAGCTGCGGCTCGTGGTCCTTACCACCCGGCGAGGATAAATCCACTCACCTACTAGCCCACCATAGCGCATTGGTACGATCACAACAACACAATATTATTAATATTATTATTATTATTATTATTATTATTATTATTATTATTATTATTTTTCATAGTTAATTAATTCACCCAAGTCTTGAGAATTAGGGAGAGGAAGAAAGGGACTTTTCCATATTTCCCACACATGCATGCAAACATATACACTCTAGCCTTTGACAGATCAACCACCTCTTCACTCCATTCTCTCAATTACAGACACTACATATGTATTCATCGAGTTGACTTTTCACTTGGTAACTACAGCCGGCTATGCCTTAGTCTCTCGTATACCTATCCTTAGGTGTCCTAGAATGTGAGTCTTCGGGATATCTCATGTAGCCTCACATCGTACTCGCATCCCGACAACTTCCCTAGGGGGAGTCAGGCTCAACTTCAGGAGCTCCATCATCACTTCCTATCGTTAACACATCTGCCCAAGCCCAAGTGATATCGTTTTCCTCATTAGGCATTTCCCTAGAAGGATTGAAATAGTAATATCGATCTCCCGCCCATCCTACATGTCGAGTCAGGTATTCCTCAAAACACTCAATGTAAAATGCAACACCCAAACCCTGGTTTATACAGCATACCAGCCAATGCGCTTCCTCTACATCATATTCCGTCTCAAAGTCGTCGACTTCTATGTCCATGCGGGCGAATGTTTGGTCCGAGAAATATATCCTTAGCTTGTACAAATAGAGTTGCGTTATTTGGTCTGCCATTTTGTTACTTAGCTCCTAACAGTCTCTGCATAACACAAAAAATATTAGAAGTCCAAAATTCTTGAGCTAGCATAGGATAATATTTATGACAACAAAAATCATAACTAACATATACGTGTATATATCTATATAACTATACATGTATGTACAAGGAGTCTACTACGTCCTTCCATTGGATGTCCTCTGGCTTCTCCCGTGTTAATATCACTTGAAATATGGTTTAACTCGAAGCGTGTTAACCTTCACAGGAGCACATTCTTCTCCTAAATCTTGAATTTGCATGGAACCATTGGAATTGAGTTCCACTACCTTAAACAGTCCTGCCCATCTTGTCTGTAACTTCCCCGGGAATTTATAATATTTACTATCATAGACTAGTACCAAATCCCCTTCTTGAATCGCATAGGTCTTGAGATTCTTATCATGCCTCTCCTTACGTCTTCTCTGAATAGCTTCCAGACTTTGCTGTGCAATGAGTCTCTTTTCTTCTAGCTTGACCAGTTGTATGTACCTCTCCTTTAATGACTCTTCCTCTCCCATCCTGGCTTCGATGGCCACTCTTAATGTCAGCACTTCTTTTTCGATGGGAAAGATGGCTTCCTTGCCATATACTAGGGAGAACGGAGTGCTCTTAGTCATCACTCGGTAGGATGTTCTATACGCCCACAAAGCTTCCAAAAGTCTCTCATCCCAGTTTCACCTATGCACAGCTACTGTCTTTGTCAGAATCTGTTCAAGGACCTTGTTAGTGACCTCCACTTGTCCATTTGCCCTCGGATAATATGGAGTGCTTTTTCTATGTTTGATCTTATATAATTCCATTAATTCTTCGATCAGTTCGTTGACAAAATGTGTTCCTCTATCACTCACTATCTCCAACGGGCATCCGAATCGAGTGATAATTTGTTCATACAAAAATTTAGCTACATCAACAGCTCGGTCAGTCTTCAGAGCTTTGGCTTCTACCCACTTGGTAACATAGTCAGTACAGACCAAAATATACCTATTAGACCGACGTCTTGAGGGAGGATCAATAGGCCCCACAAAATCAATTCCCCATTTCTCAAACGACTTAAGAGCCAGCACCGGCGTAAGAGGAGCAGCATGTGCTAATGTGGGTTTGCCCATTCGTTGGCATTTGTCACATTTCTTACAGTATGTGTGCGAGTCTTTGAACAGCGTTGGTCACCAATACCCAGCCAATAAAATCTTTCTTGCCGTCAATTCACCAGCAAAATGTCCACCGCAGGGTTCATCATGTAATGCTCTCAACACTAGGGTTGCTTCTTCTTCCTCGAGACACCTCCGATAAATGCTTTCATGTACAAAATATCGATAGAGTTGCCCACCAATGATGCTATGGTGCTTCGCCAATGCTAACAGTTTTTGCTTCTCTCTCTTGCTTGCTCCTGCCGGATATTTAGTGGTGCACAAGAAATTCACCAAGTCGGCATACCAAGGTACTTTAGCATCAACCTGGAATAGATGTCCATCAGGAGCATCGTCGGGCACACCAGAGATTGGCTCCTCATTAACAATTCGAGATAAATGGTCAGCCAATATATGCGCTTTGCCTGGTCTGGTTACCACTGTGAACTGAAATTCTTGGAGAAGTAGCATCCACCTCATCAGTCGCCCTGACAGCTCGAGTTTATTAATGATGTACTTAAGGGCTTCATGATCCACATAAAATGTGAAATGCTTTCCCATCAAGTAATGCCGATACTTGTTTACCGCAAAGATCATCGAGAGGCATTCCTTCTCTGTAGTCGTGTAGTTCCTCTCAGTGCTATTCAAGTTGCGACTTGCGTAATAAATAGGGTGGTCCAACTTCTTTTCATCGGCTTGGCATAGCACTGCTCCAACAGCAGTATGAGAAGCGTCGGTATGCACATGGAATTCTTTCGTCTAGTCGGGTGCTACCAAGATCGGTGCATTTATCAATCTCTACTTGATCGAGTCGAATGCAACTTGACACTCTTCAGTCCATTGGTATTGTTGGTCTTTCCTCAAAAGATTCGTCAGTGGTGCCGCTATTGATGCAAAATTTAATATAAATCGTTGATAATAATTCGCATGGCCCAAGAATCGTCTGAGTTGCCGCAAGTTTTGAGGAGGTGGAAGTTGTCCAATTTTTTGTACTTTGTCATCGTCAACTGCGATCCCTTTTTCGGAAATAACATGTCCCAAAAGCAATCCTCTTTGTACTCCAAATGTACACTTTTCAGGATTTAATGCGATGCCTTTTTCAATGCTTCTTCTTAAAATCGCTTCGATCCTCTCCATCATGTTTTCATCGTCGCCTCTGATCGCAAAGTCATCGAGAAATATCTCCATCCAATCCTGCAAGTAGTCTTGATATGCAGCTATCATTGCCCTCTGGAATGTGGCCGGTGCATTGCATAATCCAAATGGCATCACACGATATGCGTATGTGCCCCATTCCGTGGTGAAAGTAGTTTTTGATTGATCCTCTTCATGGATTTGGATCTGGTTGTACCCACTGAAACCATCCAAAAATGAGTACAATTTATGGCCAGCTACTCTGTCCAAGATTTGATCAGTAAAGGGCAAGGGGAAATGATCCTTCTTCGTGCGCTCGTTCAGCTTTCGATAATCTATGCAAATACGGATTTTCTTATTTTTCTTCGGAACAACTACAATTGGTGATACCCATTCATTGGATGCAATGGGATATATGAATCCTGCTTCCAATAATTTAGTCAATTCCAACTTGATCAATTCCGAGTAGACTGGATTTGTCCGCCTAAGTCGTTGACATATTGGTCGGGTGCCTTCTTCCAAATCTATATAATGTTGGCAGATTCGGGGATCAATTCCTCTCAGATCACTGTATGACCATGCAAAGGCCTTGCTGAAATTTTTTAGTGCCAATTTAATGCAATCTCGTACTTCATCTGGTAGCTCTGACCCCACACTCAAGAACTTTCCTGGAAAAACTTCCCATTTTTCCAACTGAGCTTCTCGCGAATATTCCTTATTCCTTGATGACTTTGTGATTGGAATGTGCTCTCCGATCACGCGTGCATGGTTGGCCAGTAAATCATTGTTTTGTTCTCTTTCGATTGAACCTAATTTCTTTAGTTCAGCTTTTGCAATGGCTTCCGACACTTTAGTCTTACTCTTTGCTTCCTTTTCCAATTCTCGACCTCTCCTTAGAAGCTCTACTTCTAGCATTCTAACTCTTTCTCTCAGCTGTTGCATTTCCATTGTGGGAGCTAACTCCAATTTCAGCTCTTCTTTTGAAGCTCCCTTTTTCCGGGATTGAGTGGTTTTGTTTTTACTTGCGTCTATACCTAACATGTAGCACTCAAATTCACTTGTATGTGTCAACCATCCTAGCAACTCCTGATCGGAATCGTCGTTATAGAGCAATGGATTTTGATACTCTCCCATCTTCGTGTCTTGATTCTTAAAGAGCTGCAAGTTGAACCCATCTTGAAGCAGATTCTTGTAGGTGTCCGTGTTCAAAGAAAACCTAGTTCGTGCAATCTCTTGCCTTGTTTTCTCCTTTTCTTTCTTTTCCATCTCATCGACTATTATTGTCTTCTTCTTGTTGCTTGAGGGTGGGGATACTTGTATTTGAATCCGATCAGACTTTGGCCCTATTGAAATAAAACTTGTGCGCCAGTCATGCACACATTCGGCTTGCACCAGCCATGGCCGTCCAAGTAGGATCGAGAAGGTAGCCTCTGAGGTCCTTGGTCTTACTATCAGATAATCAACCTTAAACTCTAGACCGCCCACAACTGTGCTTACATTCTTCAAAAGGCCCGCAGGCTTTACTTGTGTTTGATCCACCATTCTCAAAGACATCGGCGTCTCTTCCATGTGGTTGAGGCCCAAAGCTTTCATCATGAACTCAGTCATCAGGTTGACTACGACTCCACTATCTAACTGAGCACCAGGGACTGCATATCCTTTAATCTCGACCGTCACAGCTGGAGCATTTGAATCAATTTGCGTCGTAATACTTTGAATGATCCCTTGGACATCTTTATCTAGTATCTTTTTCTCTCGAGCTTTCCTCGGCTTCTTGATATATTCGTTGTAGAATTGTTTCCTATAAACAGGCGAACATTTCAGCAATGTGCCAATGTCCAGCGTGACTTCCGTGTCAGCGAGCAGCTTTACAATGTCCACTTCCTCCAAACTCTGTTTTTCCTTCCTACACTTCGGAGCCCTCAATCTTTCAGGGAATGGCGCTATGCCCGGCACAAACTCCTTGGTCACTGGTGGAAGAATCTCAATCTCTTCCCCATCCTCAAGCTCTTGCTGCTCAGCAAATCCTCCAACTTGGTTTTCTACCTCTTCACGCTCAACGATCTTCTCTTGACTCCCTTCTTCACCTTCGCCTCCTGGATTCTTCTTCGAATACTCTTGAGTCCTTGTGACTACTGCCATAGTTGGATCTTTGTGTGGTTTCTTGGCCTCGTAAGCATCCACAAAGTGCATTGACGAGCTAGAGCCTTCTTGAGGGTTCGGTGTTTTGAACACTACTCCGATTGTAGGAACGTGCTCTTGAGCTCTCAATGTGGAATGCATCTGAGTATCAACATAATTCGAGGACCCTACTGGTCCTTTTTCCTTGCCGGCGGCGGCTCTTCGTTTTGGACAATCTTCATCAAAGTGGCCCTCTCCACTACAGTACCTACATAGTGGGGTATAATCAATTGGTTTCTTTCGGTTTGGACATCTAGATTGAGTATGGCCAAAGCCATGGCATCTCCAGCACTGGATTGGACCATCTCTCCTTTGATCACGTGCGGCTCCCCTTGGATAGTCTCCTCCTTGACCCTGAGCACCATATCCATAAGTCGGTCTGTTTTCCCAACGAGAGGTAGGTGGGACACTTTGAGCGGGCAACCCCGTGTAAGGTCTCTCTCTTGTATCTCCCGATTTCATGGTCCTCTCTTCATAGGCTCTCTTGTTGGAACATCGGTCCTCTGTGTGATTTGTTCTTCCACAAAAAGTGCAACGCATTCTAGGTGGTGACCTATCTGTAAATACCCTCGAGACTGTAGGGCATTCTGAAGTCAAATGGCCGTAACCATGGCACTTTCCACACCATGTATTTGATCGAAACACTTGATTGGGGTTTGTAGTCACCTCTGGTTTTACTGTGTACGTCTCCTGAGTCACTGTGGCAGCTTTTATAGCTTGTGTGACCAACTCCAGTATTCGTCCTTCAGTTAGCACAGGCTTTGTCTCGCTTGGCGTGCTAGTTGCAGCTACAAAAGCTGGGGTCGTCAATGCGGGACTTCCTTGGCCAGGATCTTTCATTGGTATGTTTCCTGGGCCTCCCATTGGCTCGTATAAGAGCTCCATCTTCCTTTGTTGACATAATTGTACTTCCTCCCAAAGCCTTGCTTGTTCCTTCGCATCCATTAAAGTTGTAGGTCTTGTCAGGCTGATATGCTGTTGTGCCGTAGGATCTCTCAATCCCGAAATGAATCTTCGTTTCAATGTTTTAGACGCACCAAAATGTTTAGTCTCTTGGTCCAAGGGAAAGTGCCTATTCTTAATGATATTTTGCCTAATTTTTCTTACACTGTCACTTTGTTTCACAACTATCCTCGAATCTATCCACCTTGGGTTTCCCGGCAGACGCACCAAAATGTTTAGTCTCTTGGTCCAAGGGAAAGTGCCTATTCTTAATGATATTTTGCCTAATTTTTCTTACACTGTCACTTTGTTTCACAACTATCCTCGAATCTATCCACCTTGGGTTTCCCGGCAAACGCACCAAAATGAATAGTCTCTTGGTCCATGATGGCATCACTAATCTGCAAGTCGGTTCAAGGCCGAATAAGTAGCTTTGCAGGTGGAGCTATTCAACACAAGTTTGTCTACACAAGTTCAGCTCTCGACATGGATATTAGGGACTAGATATTCAATGCACATACACAATGCCTGCAACATTACTATGTGCAAGAATCGGTGGAACGGTGCCGAATATTATCAATTCAAACAATATAGAACCACCACTGTGGCATGCCAGAGCACGTACGTCACCTATATTATCTTGAATGAGCGCACAAGCTTATAGTTCCACAGTAGTAGATGGAGAACATACAATATCACTTTCTCCAATGTTACAAGACTTACATGTAAGTACTAAATATATCAGGATTTCTTACAAAGACAATCCACAATGCATATCATCATAGGAATCCGGGAACATATTTGTGATTCGACGAGGCTGATCCCTAATGAATATCCAAGTCCAAATACACATTTTATTCTGTAATTATAATAGCTTTTTCAAAAATCATTTCTCAATCAATATTTATCGTATCAACTGAAGTTTCATGATCTCTCTCAACATTACAGATCGGTATCAGAAAGAAACAAACAAAGGAAGTCCAAGAAGGTAATCCATGAACCCTCTAAAACATTGATGATCAACGGAAATGGGCCTATGAGGACAGCACGACCATCAATAATGTTGAAGCGGAGAGCATTCATGCATGTAATGCTGCATGGGAGAGATCAGTGCAGGAATATATATCCGTTTCGTTGCCACAACAAGGAAAAAATATGCAGTCTAATGATTCAGATCTTCTACAGAGAGGCAGCAGCCAGTCATCGTCGTCACTACACAAAAAACTAAGCATAGAAATAGAAAAAACATTGTCTTCTTTACGGAGCATGCAGATACTTTGCCCCCGACATATACGCAATCAGAAATACACCTGAAACTTTCACATAGCCCAGCTGCACCCATTGAAAGATCTTCTAGCTGCATGTGCAGTGCAGGCCGTGGGCCGCATCGACCAAGGTCATGGGCGGGGTCGATTACAAGCACCAAATACAGGAAGGAGCTAAGACAACCAGCGGATAATACATGAACGAAATCGAGAGAGTGAGGACCAAGTCGAAAATCTATACACAACGTACCTCGAAAGTAATATTGAAACCAATGAGAGTTTGGGAGTCAGATCAGACCCGCCATAGCCACCGCTCTCTTCCCCATTTTGATAAGGATGCCCCCCCCTTATTGGTTGTCGCTGCGTCAATCTTTGCAGCTATCTCCTTGGCTGTGTGCTTTTTCGATCGTGACTTAGTCCAAGGCCCTCACTTGATCGGAATCACATTTCCATCCAGGCACGAACGATTTGCAATACAGTTGTGCAAATAGAAAACTATAGTATGCTACCAAGACACTTCATGTGTTATGATGCATTTCACTTCTTGAGACTTCCATCAACTCTAGGTTTGGGCTTCTCCGAAGGAGCACTAGCATGCAAATTCGTCAGTTTATCGCCCTCCAATGGCAACTTTTGATGCTTTGCCTCGTGATGTATCTGCATGCTCTTCAGACCTGGGACTGTTGCTTTACAGATGGGGGCTTCAAACTTCGCACTGGCCGCCTTTATCAGCACCAGTTCGATCCACTAATCTAGCCTTCCCACCCTTTTTTTTAGAAGAAGAAGCCCCCCGACCTTTTTTTGCGGACGCCCCCCAGAAAAATGCGGACAAAAACTTCCTCTGCCCATGCTCTGACAGACGGGCACACCACCGCCCTCTTTTCCTACTCCAGTCGGCCGTCCCCGAATTATGTACATGATCAATCAATAGTCGCACGGAGCAGCTCATTCACGTCCACTGCTGCCTGCATGCTATCCGCCACTCTGCCAACGAAGAGAGAGAGAGAGAGAGAGAGAGTCCAAAAAAATGCCTGCTCTCTGCAGTCCGTTTTTCTCTGCAGCATGCATTTAGTACCATGAGATAGGTTACCCCATCTGGCATCAAGTTTTCACCTCGCATTTTTGTCCAAAAGTATGAAAACAACTGCATTATCTCCAAGGTGTGCATATCCTGCAATAAGCGAGTTGAAACAAGCAACTCCTCGGTGGGGAAGATGGTCAAAAATTTCTTGTGCCATGGGAATTAATCCTGAATTTGCATACATGTCAATCAGGGCATTGCTAACAGCAAGATTATTTACTAAGATCCCCAGTCTCTCTACTTCAGAATGAATTTCATGGCTCTTATCTGTTACTCCAATAATAGCACAAGTTTTCAAGCTTAAAACATATGTCACACTGTTTGGGAGCACGCCTTCATGTTGCATCTTCTCATAACAATCAAGAGCTTCCGCAAAAAAAATCCATTTCCAGTCAGTCCTGCTATTAACACAGTCCATGAAACAACATCTCGAACAGGAAGCACAAAAAAAAAAAAAAAAAAAAAAACTTCTTGAGCTTTGAATATCTTCCCACATTTAGCATACAAGTTGACTAAGGTGTTTCCAATGAGCTCTCTATTCAGTAGACTCCTTCTACAAATCTCAGCATGTATCTGCATACCTACATTTGCAGCTCTTACGATTCCACATGCTTTCAAGCTACAAAGAAATGTGATTGCATTAGGATTAACACCTGCAAGTTGCATAAATTCAAAACATTTCAGTGCACTTTCACCATCCCCTTGATCAGCATAGCCTGAAATAAGTGTATTCCAAGTAACCTTATCTTTGACCACAAAATTATCAAACAATTCATGCGCTCTATCAAGCGAACCACACTTGGCATAAAAATCAATTAAAACAGTCCCTATTATAATATCATACTCAAACGGTCCCCCATGAATCTTTAAGCGCAACACTTGACCTCTTCTCCAGGCCCTCATACATGTGCAGGCTTTCAAACAAGCGCCCAATGAGATTGCATCTGCCGGAATACCCTCAGATTGCATCTGCTCAAAGTACTGAAGAGCTTCCTCTCCATGACCATGCTCGGTGCATGCTAAAAGTATGGCATTCCAAGAAACCTCATCACGCACTGGAAGAGAATCAAAAACCTGTTTTACTTTTACATAAAAACCAAATTTTGAATACATATCAACCAATGCATTGCCAACGTCAACATCAGCTCCCATCAATCCTTTTCGAATGATCTCATCATGGATTTCACAGCCCATTTCTATTAAAATTGTTGCTGGATTCATATCTGATTGGGTTATGCTTTTATTAGGTTTTGGAAATGATCGTTCTGCATCAACAGCCTAAGACACTGCCACGGAAGAATTCTTACTCCAACAACCCGCACTGAATATTGTGCATGTGTATTTCCGAACCCCTTTTATTCAGCCTTGATGTTACCACATTTAATTAGAATTTACTATTATCGACTAACATATTTCCTTGCCAGATACCTGCAATCAACATCTAATCTGAAAAATGGAAGCATGTTAGTGCACCAAAACCAACCATTTATTGAGCTAACAAGAAGGGACTTCAACAATTATTCAGAAGATCAACCACATGAAGACCCATTGCTTCTTATGAACTAAGCCACAAAGAAGATAAAGAAGATGATCATTTGTTCTACATAGATTGAGGATGTTCAAATCATGTTGCAGGCAACATTGCTCTTCTATCTGATTTGGAAAGTCCAAAGCATAGACATGAAGTACAAACAGGGGATGATACAAAGCACAATCTAGAGAAGATTGGTAATGTCAAAGCTTCCAATGGGAGGACAAACATTCTGAGTAAGGTTCTCTATGTACCCACTATCACTAAAAACCTAAGGTTCTCTATGTACTCACTATCACTAAGAACCTAATAAGTGTAGGCCAAATAGTCGAAAATGGCTTGCGAGTTAGGTTCACCCAACATGGAGCTTTTGTGGAAGAACCATGTCAAGGCTTCAAGAAGATAGCGAGAGTGAGAAGCATGGTAGGCTCTTTACTTTTGAAGTAGGAGAAACTAGGAACATAGCTCTATTCACTCTTGGGTCTCAAACCCTAAGTGAGTTTGAAGTGTGCCACAAGAGACTTGCTCATGTGAATGAAAGAACCTTGAAGGATATATGTAGGGATCAAAGTATTCTAGGACTTATGAAAATATCAAAACAACACATGATCAACAGGTGTGATGCATGTCAGATTGGGAAGGCACAAAGACAACCATTCAATCAAAAAGGCTACATCCACAACAACTTATTGGACTTAGTACATATAGATGTATGGGGACCAAGTCAAGAACCTTCATTGGTAGGATCAAGGTATTATGTCTCATTTATTGACGACCATAGTAGATGGACTGTTCTATACTTTATCAAGAGTAAGAATGAAGCGTTTAATTGCTTCAAAAAGTATCTTGCACATGTGGAGAATCATACAGGTAGATCACTCAAGAAGCTTAGATATGATGGAGGGGCACAATACTTCTCCAAAGATTCTAATGAGTTCTTGCAAGAAAAAGGTATCAAAAGGGAACTGACTACTAGGTACTCGCCTCAACTATTGGAATGGCAGAGAGGAGAAACAAGACATTGGTTTGATCAGCCTGAACAATGCTTGAAGAGAAGAAGTTGCCACATTATCTATGGGTAGAAGCTATTTCAACTACTCTGTACCTTATCAATAGACTACCATCCAAATCACTTCAAGGTATGACTCCTTATGAAGCATGGCATGGAAGAAAACCTAATCTTGGACATTGCAAGGTTTTTTGTTGTTTAGATTATGTTCATGTACCATCACAAATAAGAGGTAAGCTAGATGAAAGGGCAATAGAGGTAGTGTTTATTGGATATGATTCAACTCAAATGGGTTATAGGTTCTATAATCCTTTAATCAAGCAATTCACTACAAGTAGAGATGTTGTGTTTGAAGAACACACATCTTGGTATAATGAAGAAAAACAAAAGGTAACTCTACCATATGATCTTGATTTTGATTCTCACCAATTAGGAAGCAAGCATGATACACAGGTCGAGGATCCAAGAAGCGATACAGACAATGAACAAGATGAAAGGGAAAAGGATTACCAGCCATGGAAGTAAAGAGGAAAAGCAAAGATGCAAGAGGTTGGAGAATGCTCCAAGCAAGCACCTAGAAGATCAGCAAGAGAAAAGAAACAACCAGAAATGTATGGATATGATTCCATATTTGTTATAAAGCATTCAATCTACTTGGCAAAAGACTCTATTTTAGAGGAACCCTCAACCTATGAAGAGGCAAAGGGAGACCCTAATTGGGAAAAGGCCATGAAAGAAGATATAGATGCATTGAAAGAGATGGACACTTGGGATTTGGTTCCAATGTGGTCAAATCAAAAGGTAATTGGTTGCAGATGAGCATATAAAGTTAAAAGAAATTTAGATGGATCAGTTTGCAGGTACAAGGCAAGATTAATTGCCAAAGGATGCTCACAAACTCATGGTATAGACTATGAGGAAACATTCCCACGAGTTTCAAAGATGACTACAATCAGAACATTGATAAGTGTAGATGCTGCAAGGAATTGGAGACTCTTGCAACTTGATGGGAAAAATACATTCTTAAATGGTTGGATAAGTGAAGAGGTATACATGCCACAAACACCAGGTTTTGAAAACCCTAATAATCCATCTTATATTTTCATACTTAAGAAAGCATTGTATGGATTGAAACAAGCTCCTAAAGCTTGGAATTATAGGTTGCTTACATATCTTCAAGATCAAGGGTTCAAACCTAGCAGCTCAAATCCTTCTCTAGTCATCAAAAGGGATCACAATGAGGTTATCTATCTATGTGTATATGTAGATGATATTATTGTGACAAGTGATGATCTAAATGGAATTCAAAGGATCAAGAGGCACATGCAAGAGGAGTTCAAAATCAGTGACCTAGGTGACTTCACATATTTCTTAGGTACGCAGGTGATATACACAAGAGAAGGAGTGGATTTGACTCAGAGAAGATACATTCAGGATCTACTTCTCAAGTTCAAAATGGAGAACACTAAACCTGCAGGTAAACCTTTGGAGATGAATCATAAACTTGGTGTTTATGAAGGTGAGAAAATTCAAGACATAAAAGAATATCAAAGCTTGGTAGTTAGCTGGGATATATTCTACTCATACAAGGGAATATATCTCATATAGTGTGGGAGTGCTTAGTGAGTTCATGCACTCACCAAGAAGACCACACATGGATGCAACTAAGAGAGTACTTCTATCTCAAAGGTACAATCAACGAAGGTGTATTCTATCCTTACTCTTCAAATTTGGATATCAAAATCTATTCAGATGTAGATTGGGCAGGAGCAAAGGATGATAGAAGAAGTACTTCTGGTTACTTAGCATTTATAGTTTCAAATCTAGTATCTGAGTTCCAAGAAGCAACCTACACTTGCTTTATCCTCAACTGAAGCAGAGTACAGAGGTTTGACCATAGCAACTCAAGAGGCAATATGGTTAAAAGCATTTTATACAGATTTGAGACTTGTGAATTCCAAACCTCACATATTTGGAGATAATGTAAGTTCCATGCATCTAGCGACAAACCCTATTTTCCATGCAAGAACCAAACACATAGAGGTTCATAGCCACTTCATCATGGAGAAGCTCATGGCAAAGGAGATTTCCATTTCTTTTGTTCCTACTGAAAAGCAAGTAGCAGATATGATGATGAAGGCACTTGTTGATGGAATAAAGCTTTGTAATTCAAAGCTATGGCAGGTATTCAACCTATCAGAGAATGAATACTCGAGCATACTTTTGCTTGAGGGGGAGCTATTGGAACATCAAGCTTACACTATGCTTGAGGTTGATTTGATCTACATCAAAGGCTATCACATCGAAAACATATTCATTGGAGAGTTCTTTTATTTATGCTCACTTGTTGTACTTTTTTAGAAAGATTTTTCATGGATCTTTTACCATTGTAAAAGCCTTGAGCTTTACACATGTACAAGTAAAAAGATATAGCCCAAATCCCACGAATTTTTGGTGGTCGAGTTGCATTCAATCAAGCAATCAATCACTTAAAAGTAGATCAAACTAAATCTTCAATTTTCCTAGATTGTAGGAAAGTGAATTGATTCCCTCCAACAACCATTCCCACCTTCATTTGAATTCAAAATCCACTTGTAGAAGTCATGAATCACTTGTAGAGTCTATAAAAAAAACTTGAAATTGCTTGTATAATACATGGAAGCAATATACATACACTTGTGACCATCATTGTGTTGCTCCTTCAATTCTCTGCACCATCTTCTTCGCCAACAGTAATCATGCAGAGGCTATTGCTCTCTCTACAGAGCTCCACATTAAGTGGAAGATGGTGTCTTGGAAAGATATTAATGTGTACTTTATGGATATAAAATTTCAGAGCATCTGGTTTAGTAGATTGGAAGAAATGTTAGTTTTTCTGTCTCGGGGTCAATCTATGTGTATTCCTGAAAAATAGGAGGTACCACTGTTGAGTGTCTGATTCATTCCTATAGCATATTTTGCTTATTCATTATACTTTTGTGCATTATATACACTCAACCCTATGTGTATCACTCCCATAATCGGATGTTTTCCAGTTGTAATCACGCTGGTTGCTATGGGCATTTGAAGTTCATTGTCTCTTCCATAGATAGTAAGTTTTTTGAGCTACTCGATGCATGAACCTATCTATTTTGTATCGACTCCTTGACCTTGATGCTCCAAAGTACATAGTCCATTTCTTTTCACTTATTGCATGCGTGTAAGTTTTATTTGAGTCTCCATAAGCTCAAGGGCTGGTCTTGTGCTGGTTGGCTGGACCAAACTTCATCGCTTCGAAACACACTTTTCTACCTCCTACAGGCTTCTCCAAGTTATTTCACCTAAAGGATAATTTATAGCCCATGTGTTGATACTCTTGTGCTACCTTCGATGTGGGTATCAAAAAATCTAAGGGTAATACTAGATTTTGAACAAATACCATCCGAAAGGGGGTGGCATCGAGTATCATTTTATAGGCCACTTCATAGGTTCAAACAACATGATGTAATTGTTTATCCCAATCACAAAATTTATTGTTCACCAACTTAGTTAGAATAGTGCA
Organism: Ceratopteris richardii; assembly: GCA_020310875.1. Taxonomy (NCBI): domain Eukaryota; kingdom Viridiplantae; phylum Streptophyta; class Polypodiopsida; order Polypodiales; family Pteridaceae; genus Ceratopteris; species Ceratopteris richardii. The sequence goes on from CM035437.1 coordinate 96,714,439, forward strand.
TAGGAACTTATTTGTGCTCTCCACTTGTCCATTGGCGTGTGTGTGATACGAAGCAGACTTCTTGTGAATAACCATGAATCCTTGTAACAAGTATTCGATGAATGCATTCAAGAAGTGGGTGCCACGGTCACTCATAAACTCTATTGAAAAACCATACCTCGTAAATACATTCTCGAATAAAAACTTAGCTGTGGTTTTTGCATCATTCTTCCTAGTGGTTCTCACTTCCACCCATTTGGTTAGATAATTAGTGGCCACAATAATGTAATCTGCATGTGAACTCTTGGCTGGGGGATTAATAGGACTAACAAAGTATATATCCCACTTATACAATGAAAATCCTCCCATCACGAGTCCTAGTGGCATCTCATCCTTGCATATCAGATACTGAGTTCGTTGGCATATCTCACACTGCTTCACATAGGTATGAGCATCCATGTGAAGGTTTGGCCACCAAAGTCCTACAAACAATATTGTTTTGATTACTCTATCCAGCCCAAAGTGTCCACCTGCTACACCTTGTTCTATAGTTTTGAAGATCTTAAGATAGTCACTTTCATAGATATCCATCTCTACCACACTTGTATAGGTTATCTCCAATGACAATGTAATGTAATCTAAGGCATCCTATTCTAAGCTTGGTCACCCAGCCAACATCATCTTTTAAGGGAAAGTTTTTGTCCTCAGAAAGCCAATCAAAGGACTACTCCAATCCGGCACTTGATATAGAGTAGCATGTTCTACCGGTGGTCTATTGGAACATGTTTGATAATCCTTACACATCCCATGGACATCTTCTTCCATGGTTAGCCAATATATGCTTGATCTTCGCAGAGTCTTGAGAGTTTGATGTTTAGAGTGATGTTGCTTCAGTGTACCTACATGTGCTACTTGCAACCATTTTGCATACTCATCTTCTTCCACACAACAAGCCAATATGCTTTGATATGTATTTTTGTACACACTTGCTCCCATTGTGAGATATTTTGAGGATTTCATCACCTTCTTACCTTTTGCTTTCATTATAGGATGTTTAGGTCCAAAGATCAAAATGGGCATGATAGTTTTGGTCCAGCTAGGCACGATCTCAAGGTCGAATAAGTAAGCATCGGGAAGTTCATCTGACACTCCTTGCAGGGACTTTCGAGGTAAGTCTAGAAAGGCGATCCACCCTAAGGTGGGTCTTTCCTTTCCTAACCACTAGCTTGAAATCATATTCCATTAGGTAATAGAAACCATCTTACTAATCTGCTTGTATTGCAAGGTTTGTTTACTAGGTAAAGTAATGCCTAATGATCCGTCAAAAACTTAAACTTATTTACCAGCAAATAGTATCTAAACTTTTTAATTGCATTGACCATGCATAATCCTTCTCTCACTATTGTGGTATAATTTTTCTTAGCTATATTCAATTTCCTACTTGCATAAGCAATTGGAAGGTCAATATTGCCTTCATTAGAAGGTTGAGCTAGCACGCATCCTAAGGATAATTGGATTCATCCACATAAACATGGAATGGCTTAATACAACCTAGTGTGATCAAGATTGAGGTTAAATGCAATCGTCACTTAAGCTCATTAAAAGAGTTCTAATGCTTGTTGGTCCACTCAAAATTAGTCAGAAGGTTGTATAGAGGCTTTGTAATTATTGCATACATATGGATAAAACGTTGATAATAGCAACAATGTCCCATGAAAGCTTGCACTTCCTTGACATTCCTTAGTCTAGGTAGCTCCACAAGGGCTCTAATTTTTTCCTCATGTGTCGATATGCCATTCTTTGACACTATGTGTCCTAGGATCTTGCCTTGCTTGACCCTGAAGACACACTTTTCTAGGCTCAAGTAGACCTAGTATTCTCTACATTTGTCAAAAATTGATCTCAACTCATGAATATGTGTTTGCCTGATGTTGGAATGAGTGCAAAAATCGTCAACATAAACCTCTAAGTTCTTTTGCAAGAAACTTCTTGAACACATGACACATCAACCTTTGAAACGTAGCTAGAGCATTAGTGAGCCAAAATGGCATCATGCAAAATGCAAAAATAGCCCACTATGTGTTAAAGGTCATATTATCTTGGTCTTGAAGGGCAATAGCTACTTGAGTGTAGCTAGAAGATCCATCAAGGAAGATGTATACTTCCTTGTCTGTTACTATTTCTAACAAATGTTCAGTGATAGGAAGTGGATAACTATCTCTAATGGTGGTGATGTTAACTTTCTTCAAGTTAGTGCACACTCATAGCTTACCATTCTTTTTGGGCAGTACAACAATGGGGGATAACCATTCAGTATGCTCTGTTTCATTGATAAATCTAGCCTCTATCAAGCAGTCTATTTCCTCCTTGATTTTGGTTGCATAATTTTCATTGTATGTGTATGATTTCTACTTTTTTGGCTTGGCTTCTAAGGACATGGGGTTTCTATGAGAACATAAACCCAGGTCTACTCCTTGCAATCCTTTATAGCTCCATGCAAACACATCTCTATATTCTCTCAACAATGCAATTAACTCTTTCTCTTCCTCTTTGGTCAAATCATGTCCTGTGTATGTACATCATTCTTCACTATCTTCCATGGTCACAAAAGTTTTCTTAGTATTCTCTTTGTTGTTGTATGCCACTCCTATGAGTGCTTCTCTATCAGGCATTCATATCATGAACTTTCAATCTTCTATTTCATATTTCTTGAAGTTAATTGTGACCTTAAAGAGGGTATCCTCCTCTACCGCCTTGGTGATAGGTCTCTCTCCTTTTTTCTTCTTATCCTGAGTTCCCTTTGTCACCATCAATTTTTCTTCTTCTTTTTGTCTTTCTTGCTCCTATGTTCTAGCTCCTATCAAATCAAGGTACTCTTCCTCCAAAGCATAGAAAGGATCAATGAGGATGGATTCTTCATCTTTGTGACTATCCTCCTTGGGTTCACTCATACTAGATTCACACTCTTCAACAACCAAATCACATGTGATTCGTTCTATCATGAAAACTAAAATGTCATAGCCATCCTCATCACAATGGGGAGTCCACTATTCTTCATTGACTACTATCTCCATGGTGGCGAGAATTTCTGCCTGACCTTGGGTTTCAAATTCTTCATTAGAGAAAACCATAGGTGCATAGGTTGGCTCTTGATTTGTTCTATGTTCTCCTTAACACCTACATCTCTATTGGTTGATCTTCCTCTATTGCAACTTTACACATCCATAAATGAGTGTCCTCATGCATCCATGAGGATCTTGATCCTATGGAATGTATTGACTCCATGTCATTCGATGCTCCATGGACTAGGTTCCATTTTAAGGGAGGTACATCTCTATTAGAGTAGTCTTTGAGATTGACTTTACTATTGGCTCCTAAATGTTGCAGGTACAAAGAATTGGTTCCCCAATCTTGCACTATCTACAGTTGTCACATGAATGGTCTACCTAAAATCATATCATAGACATAGTTCTTGCTAAAATCACATATGGCAAATGTGTGCTCAAAATCTATGTTGAAAGTGGTGAGAGTTATGCCTTCTAGTAGTCCTAAAGGCTTCTCAATGTGACCATCTTCCATTTGCAATTTCATCCTTGTTTGCTTGAGTGTCGGCTTGCCCCAATGCTTCCATAAGGAAGTGGTAGCAATGGCAACTCTTGTAGTCGAGTCCAAGATTTCTTTGGTGGTATAGCCTTGATCGGTAATAGGGAGATAGGTATTTCCTTCCTCTCCTTTCCTCATATCTTTGATCTAGTCTAATAGTATCTCTGGTACTATCTTATGCATCCCTACCTAATAGGGTGGTTTAACTACCTCTGACACTTGATTTGCTATCTACTTCCATAGTCTAGGTTTCACTTCTATTAGCTCCTCTAGGGTGAGATGACACTATACCTACTATTCTTTACCACATTTGTGTTCCTAGGTATGACATATACCTCATTTCTTACCATGATAGTAGGTTTTCTCATCTGAATAAACTTAGACTCCCATGGACCTATATGAGGCAATTCTTGTAGGGAATTGGATTCGAAGACTAATCATTCAGCGATCTCTGCATCTTCCTGTTCTCCATAAATAGAGGGAATGTCGTGTGGGAATTGATCATGTAGATCATCCACAATGTCAATGGGAAGAGGATTCTCACTCTCCTTGGCTAATTTCTCCTCTTAAGTCTCTCTCAAGAATTCTTGGGAGTATTGATTTATAGAGGAAGAGATTTCATGATCAAAGGAATTAGGTACATAAGCTTCCTTGGGAGGCAAGCTTAGCCATTCACTTCTCTTGTTACTTACCTTAGATGTAGCTAACTTCCTAGGGTTGGCTAACATCCTCTTCGATATTTCTAACAATCCGTCAAAATGCAATTGTACTTTGGCTAAGTTAGTCTAAGTCAAAAGACGTTGGCCTCAAACATGGTTTGGGCTGGTTCTACCATTTTTGTATTGGTTGGATTCTTTGGGCAATCCCTTAAGAGGTGTTCCTTATTGCAATCACGGTAAAAGCCTTAGATAGTCACAGATTAGGGTTGCCTTGAAGCATGTAGTGGGAAATCTCAAATGAAATGGTCTCCTTGGCATCTCTAACATGGCCCTCTAGGTGCTTGAGGTCTCATTTGTCTCAGTTGTGGACTAGGGTTAGGGTTTGTGTACATCATGTTTGAATACTCTAGCTCCCAACTAGGTTCACTAGGGGTTTCACAAGGGTAGATCTCATTATGCTCTTGTGACTCCATGTAATAAGCCACTAAGGAATCTTATCTTCTAGTGTGGATGAGAAAGAGCATAAAAAATGGTTACATTAGGCACATGAAGGTGCCCTTGAGAAACACTACTCTAAGCATAGAACACTACAGATGTTGAAATGCTTAGGAGCATATATGGCCCACATTGGATTCAAATGTTCATAACTTGATAAAGCATTGCTTGATTTGTATCAGTACACCTCTAGTGGAGTAAGCAACTTTGTACCACGTTTCTTTTGTATTTCAATGGAGTAATCCATCGGTCAATTTTTTGGAAACAAAAACCTTCCCCAAGGATATGACATTAGCAAGACCACAAATTATAGCTCAAGAAGCTAAGGAGTATCTTCTAGTTGTAAATAATATGTACAAACATGGTCTTGAGATGGTTATTTATGACTATGCATGAATGAACAATTGTTTAAGAATCTTAGAAATGGCACACAACAATGTTGCAGGTGAACACTTAGGATGTGAGGCTTCATACCTATGTGAAACAGTGTGAAACTTGTTTGAGGGCTTAGTACCCTATCAGGAAAGTTCAATATTACCGAAGCAGTTTGGATCCAAGGGTTGGAACCAAGTTAAGGCTGTTCCTGTGAGGGTTAGCCCAAAGGATTCGTATTGCACGAAAAATTCATCAAGTTGTTATGCTCACAACACTTTCTTGAATTTGGCGATATGGTCATAGGGCTCTCCCATGGCATCATAATGATTTCTCATGCATCTAGCCACCTGGCTTGGTCTCAACCTTCTTGCTGGCTCTAGGGGTTCGATCACTACATGGACTATCAGCCTTGTGGTTGCATTCTTGGTCCTACACCCAGATGTGGTCTTGGCCGCATAGGTGGTCTAATCATATTTCCTATCCTTAGATTATTTTGGTTGTGCGAATTCATTCCTGGAATGGTGAATTTAACATATGTTCTCGTGGGGATACTGCGTTGACTAGATTGACCTGACATAGTGTTCTCCATTCCCTGATGGGATCCAAAAGGGTTTTGTGAGGTAGTTGCCTTTTCTCGAGGGGGGAATACAAGCAACCCCATGAACTTTAGCCAAGACCTATCGACTTCATCTATCTGCCAATATCTCCTTTGTTTTTGATCTAGGTATGTGACTCTAGATGCGTCCTCTGGATCATTCAACTCATATATAGTTACTAGGGTTAACCATTCTCCCCATGTGGGTGAGTCGGTTTGTAAAAGTAGGTCTAATCCATTGATCAAATACACATCCACCAGGTAATCATCTTGAGGTATTAGATCCCGTCTCAAGAGTTGGATTACTACAGACTTGCCCCATGGGGTAGTCACAGTGTCTCCATTGTTGGGCCTTTCTGAAGTTCCTTGCCCTTCTAGCTCCCCTCTGTCGTTGATCAGATCTAGGTTTTCAGTCACTACATAATTCTGACCCAACTTATCCATATAAACTCCTCCCTCATATTTGACAACGGGTCTTAGAACTATCTTTGAATCTGTAGAGTTTACCATTCGTGCTAATGACCTATTTGTGCCATCAAGGTAAATAGGTACTCCTTGTAGGTTGGTGGACACATACTATAGGGAAGTTTGATATCCTCCTTTTATGGTGGACATGAAGCTTTCCTTTGGTCTGAGTCACTAGATGTATCAGAGTAGATCAAATTATGGCTCGCTTGAGCAGCACTTCCTATAGACGAAATGATGCTTCTTTGACTTCCTAACACTCGTTCGGATCTCAAATTAATTCACTTCTTAGATCCTATATTTCCTTTATTCTCTCCTCAATGTTTCTCTCACTTTTCACTTTCAGATTGTTGAAGTTTCCCATGATACATGATACTAGTATGGCCGATACCAAGCCTAGACGATACACGATACTGGATTGAAGATGATACGATACCTTCTGTTATCCCCGATATTGTTGATATATTTAGGTAGTGATGTGTGTGAACGCACTAGTACCACCGGGGTACTTTTTTCCCTCTTTAGGAAGTTTTTTCCCCCAGCTTGTATATACGCCTATTGCCCTAATGGACTACTTATCTTTGTACATTCTCTAGTAATACATTCAGTATTGTGTGTTGTGCTCGAAGCTTCTTCTTCTTCCTTGTGCTATTCGCGTGCTTCCGTAAACGTCTAACTCCAACAATTGGTATCAGAGCAGGCCGTCGCTTCATCTAGGGTGCCATCGACACTCCTCTGGTTGCAGTCTCAGAATCGCAAGAATTTTGGTGAGCATACTCAGCGTGTTTTCGAAATCAAAACATCTTCGCTCTATGGTGCCGAAATCGCGATCTGAGCTCGTTTTGACCTCCGCATGCACTATCGCAATGCATGTGTAGGTATTTTGTCTTTTTGTGCCAAAGGTATATACCAGTTTCTGTTCGCCAGTATAAGCATCTCAAAGTCTGCTACAGGTCTAGCAAAATTCGTCAAGGAAGTTCTATTCAACTTTTTGAGATACAATCAATTTTTTGCATCAAGGTATTTTAGTCACCGGCCATGGCTAAAAGCAGTGATGTATTCCGTATGTTGGCTGTTGAGGATAAGTTGGATGGTACTAACTACCCATTATGGTCTTATATGATGTGACATGTGTTGGTTGCAAAAGGACTATGGAACATTGTGCAGGGTGTCAAAAAACGTCCTATCACACCTGCAACTGTTACAACTGTAGGTACTGAAGTTGATGCAAAAGGTGTCGAACATGATGATATTCTACATATTCCTGTTCGTGTTGTGGTTTTTGCTACACCTACTACAGAGCAGATTTGCTCGGATGGCAGAGATGCCCACGCACATGCATTGATAGCTTTGTCTGTCAAACGTGCCATTATTCCTCACATTCGCTCTTGCATAATAGCTAAGGATGCTTGGGATACACTTACCACATTGTACCAAGCTAGGAATGAGGCTCGTGTTGCTTACCTCCGAAAACAGTTGGAGAGTGAGCACATGAATGAAGATGATTCTATGGATAGTTTCCTAACGAAGATCAAAGACTTGAAGGAACAATTGATTTCTGCTGATAAGGTTATACCAGATAGCTCACTTGTGCAGACTGTTTTGAATGGTCTTCCTGATTCATATCAGAGTTTTGCTTCTACTCTTCGGTTGATGATGAAAGGCAATCCAAATGCCTTATCATTTGAGGAGTTAGTCTCTGTTCTGTTGCAGGAAGATCAATTAAGGCAGAATAGGTCCATTATGCGAGTTGCCGATCAAGCTTTCCTGGCTAGTCAGAAGGGAAAAGGAAAATGGAGCTCTTCAAGTAGTAAGCAGAAATCTCCTAATTCTGCATATTTGAAGAAGGAAGATAAAGATGAGAAGAAATTAGAAAAGCAGAAATTGTTTTGTAAGAACTGTAAAGGGAATTATCATATCATAAAGAACTGTCCCAAACTGGGTGCTAAAGAGGCAAAGAAGAAAGAGGCTGGAATGGTTGTTGCAGAGGCCTCTACACAAAAAATAGAGTCTGCTAATCTTGTGCAGGAAGAAGAATGGGCGTTTAATACTGTCTACAGTTTTGACCCATTTTCTCATGATCAGTGCATGTCAGCAGTAGACTCAGATGTTTGGTATTTTGATAGTGGGGCAATCAAACATATTACCTCGCAGAGTAGTTTCTTCTCTTCACTCGAGCCTACCCCTACAGGGAATATTGTTACATGCGCCAAAAACTCCTCTTATCTTGTTATGGGAGTTGGTAAGATCATTTTGACTACTACTGATGGTAGTTCTTTCACTTTGTCAAATGCTTAGGGATCAAGAAGAACCTGTTATGAGTTTCTGCATTAGCCAAGATTGGCTTGGTTGTGAAATTTGTTGATGACAGGTGTAGAGTCCATGATTTGTCAAATGGAGATGTGATTATTGCTTCTGGCATTTTATGTCGTGGGTTGTATAAGCTCATAGACTATGAAAGATCTGTAAATGATTTGGCATGTGCAGTAAATGATTCTCAGGCTACGCCAGATGCAAAGCTTTGGCATGCACACTTTGGTCATCTGAATTTTGCTAGTTTGCTACGCCTGTAGAAATCTGAAATGGTTTCCTCTTTTCCCAAACTTGAGGCACTTGGAAAACATGTTTGTGAAGGCTGTATTTTGGGCAAAATGCAGCGTTCGTCCTTTCTAAAAGATGGTTCAGTTCGGACTACTCAAAAATTATAGCTTGTACATAGTGATGTTTATGGTCCTATGCAGACACCTTCTTTTGGGAATTATATTTACTTCCTGACTTTCATCCATGATTTTTCCAAGCATGCATGGGTATATCCATTGAAGGCAAAGTCTGAAGTGTTCATGTGCTACAAACAGTTTTTGGTTTTGGCTGAAAATTTGTCAGCATGTAAGATGGGCAACCTCTGTTCTGATCGAGGGGGGGAATATATGTCTTCTGATTTTAATGCATTTCTGGTTGAACGTGGGATAAAACACAAGTGTACAGTGCCGTATATACCTCAACAGAATGGAGTTGCTGAACGAAAGAATATGACACTCATGGAGATGGCGAGGTTCATGGTCAAGAGTCAGGCTTTACCACATAGTTTTTGGCTTGAGGATGTCATGTGTGCAACATATGTAGTAAACAGGTGTCCCACTAAAGTTCTGCACTCTATCACTCCATATGAGGCTTGGCATGATTGCAAGCCATTTGTTGCTCATCTGTATGTTTTTGGTTGTTTGGCATATGCATTAGTGTCTGAACAACATAGTAGAAAATTGGATGATAAAGTAGTAAAATGTATTTTTGTTAGGTATAGTTCTGAAAGTAAAGGCTATCATCTGTATGATCCACAGACTAAACACATTCTGGTTAGCCGTGATGTTGTTTTTGTGGAAGATGCTATTCAGCCATTGCTTTGATGTACTAAGGAGACATCTGTTAGCTCCAAACACATGTATGATACTTTGCTGCCTCTTTTTATAGGTGGACAGTCTAGTGATGGTCCTTATGAGGCAACTTCTCAGCCTTTTAAGGTTTCATGTGATGATGTAGATAATTACATTTCTGATGTAGATGTACATGATGCACTTATTGATGAGAGAGCTGATATTGAGCAGGCAAGAACTATGCCCAAATGGCTGGTGCAAACATTGCATGAGAGCAAATTAGATGCATCTATGTCATATCGTACTTGTTCAGGCTCTCATAGTGCCTCTTTTGCATCAGATTGCTATGCTATGGCTGCATCTAGTCTCTGTGATGAGAATGAGCGTCTTTCATTTGATGAAGCACAAAATTCAGAAAATTGGATGGCTGCTATGCAATCTGAATATGATGCTTTAATGAAGAACGATACTTGGTCTTTGTGTGACTTGCCTCCTGGAAAGAAGGCCATTGGTACTAAGTGGCTATACAAGCTGAAGCGTAAACTGGATGGTACAGTTGACAGGTATAAGGCTAGGGTTGTTGCAAAGGGTTATGCATAGGAAAGAGGCATTGATTTTGATGAGACCTTTGCACCTACATGCCGTATGACTACTGTTCAGAGCATCTGTGCACTTGCAGCTCATCATGGTTGGAATGTACATCAGTTGGACATTAAAAAAACATTTCTGAATGGTCACTTGCATGAAGAAGTGTATGTTTTTCAACCCCGTGGCTTTGTGCAGAAATGGCATGAAAACCAGGTGTGCAGGTTAAAGAAGGCATTATATGGTTTAAAGCAAGCATCACGTGCTTGGTATGAGAAGATACATGCCTATCTGATTGCACATGGTTTTGAGAACAGTCCAACTGAAAGCACCTTATATGTTAAGCGTGCTAATGATGTGCTTCTGATCATTGTTGTCTATGTTGATGACATGCTGCTCACTGGTCTTATTGAGAAGCATATTGCTGATTTTAAGACTGATTTGCATGCCTCATTTGAGATGTCTGATTTGGAGCATTAGCATCACTATTTTGGCAGGTAGTTAAGTGCATCTATCGCTATTTGAGTGGTACTCGGCTACTTGGGTTGTTTTATCCCAAGCGGGGATCGCTACCGCTAGATTTACATGCTTTTTCTGACTCTGATTGGGCTGGTTGCTATGACACTCGTGTGTCCACTAGTGGCTTTTGCTTCATGCTTGGCAGCTCATGTATATCCTTGTTGAACAAGAAGCACCCTACTGTGGCCACTTCTAGTTGTGAGGCTATGTATAGGGAAGCTTTCACAGCGAGTGTTGAGTGTGTGTGGCTCAGATGCCTTATGGCTGATTTGGGTGTTGGTCAAACTTCTGCCACCACCATCTTCACTGACAGTCAGAGCACATTGGCCATTGCGAGAAACCCTGTGTTCCATGCTCACACTAAGCACATTGAGGTGCATTATCACTATGTCAGGGAGAGGTTCTCTGCTAGGGAGATCAGGTTGGCATATGTGCCCAGCAGGAGAACATTGTAGACCTTTTCACGAAGGCTCTGCCTAGGGAGAAGTTTGAAGCTTTTTGCAAAGCTTTGGGTTTACTTCCTTTTGTGGAGTGATTTCCACATAGCTTGGCACTTCCTTATACATGAGTTCCAGGTCCTTGTTCACCGCATCACTCTTAGGGGGGATTTGTTGATATATTTAGGTAGAGATGTATGTGAACACACTAGTACTGCCGGGGCACTTTTTTCCCTCTTTACGAGGTTTTTTCTGCCCGGCTTGTATATACGCCTATTGCCCTAATGGGCTACTTATCTTTTTACATTCTCTAGTAATACATTCAATATTGTGTGTTGTGCTCCAAGCTTCTTCTTCTTCCTTGTGTTGTTCGCGTGCTTCCGCAGACGTCTAACTCCAACAGATACATGATACCAATATGGGCAATACCAACTGTAGGTGATACATGATACCACCAAGGGTGATACCAACTCCCAACAAAGTAAGCCCAAAGCTTTGCGGAAAGCTTCAAACTTCTCCCTAGGAAGAGCCTTCATAAAAAGTTCTGCAATGTTCTCTTACATGGGAACATATGCCAAGCTGACCTCCCCAGCAAAGAACCTCTCCCCGACATAATGATAATGCACCTCAATGTGCTTAGTGCGAGCATGGAACACAGGGTTCCTCACAACTACCAATGCACTCTGACTGTCACTAAAGATCGTGGTGGCGGAAGACTGACAACACCCAAATCAGCCATAAGGCATTTGAGCCACACACACTCAACAGTCGTTCTGAAAACTGCCCTATACTTAGACTCACAACTAGAAGTGGCCACAGTAGGCTGCTTCTTGGTCAACCAAGATATACATGAGCTACCAAGCATGAAGAAAAAGCCACTAGTGGACACACGAGTGTCATAGAAACTAGCCCAATCACTGCCAGAAAAAGCATGAAAATCTAGCGGTAGTGATCCCCCCTTGGGATAAAACAATCCAAGTAGTTGGGTACCACTCAAGTAGGGAAAGATGCACTTAACTGCCTGCCAATGCTTGACACCTGGGCAATGCATAAACTTGCTCATCTATGAGACAACAAACTGAATATCTGGCCGAGTAATGCATAATTAAATCAAGCATCCAACAGCCTACTGACAGAGAACAACATCAAATGCATCTCCAGCATCATGAAGTCTCAATTTTAAACCTGTCTCCATAGGAGTCGCAATAGGCTTACGGTCTTCAAGGCCAAAATGCTATAATAATGTGTCAATATATTTCGTTTGACACAAATCCATTCCACCATCAACTTGCATAAACTGAATGCCCAAATAGTGATGCAAATGCCCCAAATCAGACATCTCAAATGGGGCATGCAAATTAACCTTAAAATAAGCAATATGCATGTCATGAGGACTAGTGAGCAACATGTCATCAACATACACCACAATGATCGGAAGCATATCATTAGCACCCTTAACATATAAGGTGCTTTCAATTGGACTATTCCCAAAACCATGTGCAAAGAGATAGGCATGTATCTTTTCACACCAAGCACATGGTGCTTGCTTTAAACCATATAATGGTTTCTTTAACCTACACACATGGTTTTCATGCCCTTTCTACACAAAGCCACGGGGCTAAAAAACATACACTTCTTCATGCAAGTAACCATTTAGAAATGTTGTTTTAATATCCAATTGATGTACATTCCAACCATGATGAGCTACAAGTGCACATATGCTACAAACAATAGTCACTCAACAAGTAGGAGCAAAGGCTTCATCAAAATCAATGCCTCTTTCTTGCACATAACCCTTTGTAACATGCCTAGCTTTATATTTGTCAAATGTTCCATCAGGTTTACGCTTCAACTTGTATACCCACTTAGTGCCAATGGCCTTCTTGCTAGGAGGCAAGTCCAATAAAGACCAGGTACCATTTTTCATGATAGCATCATATTCATATTGCATTGCAGCCATCCAATGTTTGAAATTTTATGTTTCATCAAACGAAACAAGTCCAGTCTCATCACAGATACTAGAGGCAACCATAGCATAGCAATCTGATGCAAAAGAGGCACTATGAGAGCCTCACCGAGAATGATATGATAGAGGTGCATCTAATCTACTGTCACGCAAGGTCTGCACCAGCCATTTTGGCATAGTTTTTGTCTGCTCAATATCAGCTCTCTCATCAACAGGTGCATCATGTAAATCTGCATTAGAAATGGAATGATCTACATCATCACATGAAACCCGCAAAGGCTGAGAAGTTGCCTCATTAGGACCATCACTAGACTGTCCACTTGTAAAAAGAGGCAGCAAAGTATCATACATGTCTTTGGAGCTAACAAATGTCTCCTTAGTACATGAAAGCAATGGCTGAATAACATCTTCCACAAAAACAACATCACAACTAACCAGAGTGCATTTAGTATGTGGATGATATAGATGATAGCCTTTACTTTCAGAATTGTACCCAAAAAAAATAAATTTTACTACTTTATCATCCAATTTTCTATGATGTTGTTCAGACACTAATGCATATGCCAGACAACCAAAAACATGCAGATGAGAAACAAATGGCTTGCAACCATGCCAAGCCTCATATGGAGTGATAGACTGCAGGGTTTAGTGGGACACTTGTTCACTACATATGATGCACACATAACAACCTCAAGCCAAAAACTATGTGGTAAAGCCTGACTCTTGACCATACACCTCACAATCTCCATGAGTGACATGTTCTTTCATTCAACAACTCCATTCTTGTTAGGTGTATATGGCACTGTACACGGATGTTTTATTCCACGTTTAGCTAGAAATGCATTAAAGTTAGAAGACATATATTCCCCCCCTCGATCAGAACGGAGGGTGCCCATTTTACATGATGACAGATTTTCAGCCAAAACCAGAAACTGTTTGAAGCACATAAACACTTCCGACTTTGCCTTCAATGGATATACCCATGCATGCATAGAAAAATCATCAATGAAATTCATGATGTAAAGATACTTCCCAAAGAAGGTGTTTGTATAGGACCACATACATCAATGTACAAGCTGCAATTTCTTAGTAGCCCAAACTCAACCATCTTTTGGAAAGGAAGAATGCCGCATTTTGCTCAAAATACAGCCTTCACATACATGTTTACTGGGTGCCTCAAGTTTAGGCAAAGAGGACACCATTTCAAACTTTTTTAGGTGTAGCAAACTAGAAAAATTTAGATGACCAAAGCGTGCATGCCAAAGCTTTGCATCTGACATAGCATGAGAATCATGTACTGCACATGCCAAATCTTTTATAGATCTTTCATAGTCTATGAGCTTATACATCCCATGACATAAAATGCCAGAAGCAATGATGATGTCGCCATTTGACAGATCCTGAATTGTACATCTATCATCAACAAATTTCACAACCAAGCCAATCTTGGCTAATGCAAAAACTGATAAGAGATTTTTCTTGATCCCTGGCACAAGCAAGGCATCTGACAAAGTGAAAGAACTACCATTAGCAGTAGTCAAAATGATCTTACCAACTCCCATAACAGGATATGAGGAGTCGTTGGTGCATGTAGCAGTATTCCCTATAGGGACAAGCTCGAGTGAAAAGAAGAAATTGCGCTATCAGGTAATATGTTTGGTTGCCCCACTATCAAAGTACCAAACATCTGAGTCTATTGCAGACATGCATTGCTCATGAAAAAGATGGTTCAAAATTGCAAACAATAGTAAGCGTCCATTCTTCTTCCTCCACAAGATTAGCAGACTCTATTTTTGGTGTAGTGGCCTTTGCAACAACCATTCCGGCCTCTTTCTTCTTTGCCTCTTTAGCAGCCAGTTTTGGATAGCTCTTGATGAAATGATCATTTGCTTTACAGTATTTGCAAAACAATTTTTGCTTTTTTGATTGTTTCTCATCTTTGTCTTCCTTCTTCGAATGTGCAGCATTTGCAGATTTCTGCTTACTAGTAGAAGAGCTCCATTTACCTTTGCCCTTCTGACTAGCCAGGAAAGCTTGATCTACAACATGCATAATAGACATGTTCTGCTTGGACTGGTCTTTCTACAACAGAACAGAGACTAACTCCTCAAATGACAAGGCGTTTGGATTGCCTTTCATCATCAAATGAAGAGTAGAAGCAAAACTCTGATATAAGTTAGGAAGACCATTCAGAACGGTCTACACAAGTGAGCTATCTGGTATAACTTCATCAATAGAAATCAATTGTTCTTTCAAATCCTTGATCTTTGTGAGAAGACTATCCATAGAATCACCTTCATTCATGTGCTCACTCTCCAATTGTTTTCGGAGGTAAGCAACACGAGCCTCATTTCTAGCTTGGTACAATGTGGTAAGTGTATCCAAGCATCCTTAGATGTTCTGCAAGAGCGAATGTGAGGAATAATGGCACGTTTGAAAGACAAAGCTATCAATGCATGTGCCTGAGCATCTTTGCCATCCCAATGAATTTGCTTTGTAGTAGGTGCAACAAAAACAGTAGCACAAACAGGAATCTGTAGAATATCATCATCTTTGACACCATCTCCATCAGCTCCAATACCTATATTTGCAGTACATGTATTCGTAGGTGTAACAAGATGTCTTTCAACACCCTGCACAATATTTCGTAGTCCTTTTGCGACCAATACATGACTGCATCATATAAGCCCATAATGGGTAGTTGGTACCATCCAACTTATCCTCAATAGCCAACCTACGAAATCATCACTGCTTTCAGCCATGGCCAGTGACTAAAATACCTTGATGGAGAAAATTGACTATATCTCAAAAAGTTGAACAAAATTGCATAGACAAATTCTGCTAAACCTATAGTAGACTTCGAGACGCTGTCGGAAAGATTTCAACCTTTCCGTTGATGACCAGAGAAAATGAAAACAACTTTATTGGTGATCTCAAACCTTTTATATCACTGTTAATCAATTGTGTGGATTGGAATTAACTACCTTGAAAGTGTTTACATGTACAAATGATGATGAAGATTCTATGTTCATATTAGGGTTTACCCTAATTACTCATTTAATGAGTGTTTTATATTTATACATGCAAGATTCATGGGTATTCAACCCTAGGATTTCATAAGTTCATATGATTTTATGTTAGTTGGGTTAATCTGAAGGGTCTCAAAAGATTCTAATGGGTTACTGTTAGGGTTTATGTCAATGTCAATGGACTAATGATAGGGATCAGAAAGATTTTAATGAGTTATCAAGGGTTTCCAAAGGGTTTCTTGTAGGTTTTCAAGGGTTTTATTGAATGTTAAGGGTTAAAATAATCGGTATTTAATTAAATTAATCTTTAAAATGAACATTTATGTATTAAAAATTAAAATATGATTTATTTAATTAATTTAATCATGTGTGTGAATTTAAATATTAAGGTTCTACTTAATTAAATTCTTATTCTAAGCTTAAATTAAAAGAATTATTTAATTATCAAAATTAAGGTAATTGACTTAAAATGAAAATGAAGTGGATAATTAATGAGTGGTTTATATGAGTGGTGTTTAAAGTGTGGTGTGAAATAAGTGTGTAACTAAAGTGGTTAAAGTGAGTAAATAAAAGTGTGGTAGTTATTTGTGTAAGTTAAAAGGATGGTTTAGATAATTTATGCAATTAAAGTGGGAAGAAGTGAATGGTAGAAAGAATGGTGTGTGAGTGGAGGTATTAAAAGAGAGGTTGAGTGAGAAAAGTTAAATAAAGAGTGAGCTTCTAAGTAGTATCTCTGAATTTTCATTAAAAAAATTACCGAAGATAGTTTCAAACAAATGTCTGATGTCTGAGTTCATATTGGCTCTTTGAATCTCCATTGAATTAATGATTTCAAATTTCTTACTAAAAGTTTCTTTGAGTTGTCACTATACCTGAGTTTATTCCAAGCACCCTGCGTGTGCCGTATTTTTGGTGGTCGCCCTGATCCACCGACCGTTCCTTTCGCGCCGACATTGGTGAACCCGACGTGAACAAACGGCGATGCAGCTCAGGTATAAATTTTAAATTTTGCTTGCATATGCATACATCGACAGGTTGAATTGCAGAAGCTTCTTCATCCGTGGGAGTAGTGGCTGTGTTCTTTGGAACCTTGCACTCTTCTAGGTGTTGAGGGTTGTTCCCTAGGGAACTGAGCACCTCCACGAAGAGTGGCAAGTAGCTATCCTCATCTCGTCACCCCCTCTCATCGACGTTACAAGCAGGAACGTTTGCACAATCATCTATTAGCAATTGATGTATTAGATTTTGATCCTCTTAAAAATTGTATAAATTTTCACACAGTCACTCTTTGAGCCTCTTCTTCGACTCAGATTACAGGTATTGATCTATCATCTAAGACTTCTTGTTTCTCAAATATCAATGGGCAAAAAAGCAGTTAATTTAAACATGCATAAAACGAACTTTACTATGGAGGGTTTAATTAAGAATGCAAATTCGGGACTTGAAACACAACTCAAAGATTTAGAGGATAAGTTAAATTCGTCAAATCAAGCAAAATTTAAAGAAGTATTTTTGTTAATTGACAAGTTAAGTGAGTTTTCTAATTCAAATAGTGGGATGTGTGGAATTTTACAAGAAATTGTTAAAACATTAAAGATCCAAATAGATGATTTGACCAAAAAAGTCAATGAAATCCCTAAATGCAAGTGTAATGAACATGAAATGCAAAGTTTATCTCCAAAGTTGCCTAATGAAACTCATATGAATGAGTTTAGGAGATTCACCTATAGGGCTATGAATAGGAAAGTATATCCCTTAAGATGCTTTTGGTGTGACAAACTAGGGCATACTTATGGGAATTGTATGGCCTATGAGAAAGCATGTAGCCAACAATTGGTACTAGAAAGTGAACATAAAATATGTGATTATCAAACACAACTACCTTTGAGATTAAACTTAGGTAGAGGGGGGATGATATACTATTTTAATCAAACAAAATTGAGTCCTAAAACCAAACTTCTAAAACAATGGAAACCTAAGAAACATGATGAGAAAAGCAATGTATGTCAATTACATTCTATGAACAAGGTTGTGACTAAAAGTGAATGCTTGGAAAATGATCAAAATCTTCTTACACCTAAATCTATGAGTAACATTGATATTCAAACTACATTTAAGGATCAAGATACATGGAATAAGATTAAGAAAGAAGAAGATGCAAGGAAAAAAGATGATGAAAATGAACAATCAATTGATGGAAATAAAGATATATATGCGGTTAAAACGGAACCTAAAGTCATAGAAAATGACAATAAATGTGACAAAAATAAAAATGATGAAAGAATAGTACAAACATCTGAAGATGAAAATCTTCAAATTCAATTAGAACATGATAAGAATATGGAAAAATGGATACAAGAAGCTATATGGAAGATTGAAAACAATACCAAAAACGCATCTAAAGTTAAGAAAAAGGAGAAGAATTTAAGAGATTAGTCTTATTGTGATGTAATTGTTTAATGAAGATAAAACTTTTCAATTGTTGATATTGCTTGCTGCATATATGCTGTTTTCCTAAAGATTGAGAAACCTATACCTAAATTGTTTTGTTTTATGAGATTTTATGCTTGGAAAAGTTAGCTTATGATAAAGTTTTACATTATGCTTTGATGAACTTATGATTTTCTTTCTTTCACAAATAGGAAGAAATCTATTATGATGAACAATTATGAAGAACATTATTATGAAATGATGAATATTTTGAACAAAATGATTTTGTTTACAACAAAATGATGATGGTATACTTTTAAAAGAAAGAAATATACATGGTATAAATATGATCATGATAATATGAAGAACATGAAAATATGATACAATATGATGATGACTATATTATACTATGAACATTATGATTTTTCCTAAAAATTTATGAACTTTGTTACAGAGGTTGAAAAACCGATTGTAAAAAGTAAGAATGCATGATTTATGACAATTATAACCACTATGACTTTCTTATGATGAAATTTGTGACATGATGAAGATGAATCTACTAGAATATATGACTTTCTATTTGCAAGATAAATGATAATGAAGATTACTTGTTTTGTAGCTTCTACTTTATGATTGCTTACAGGTTCTGAAGATGAATTGATCAACGTAATTGAAGATTTTATGCCAAAAGTTTTGATGAACTTAAAGAGATCTAAAGATGAAAGTCAATATAGATCAGGTGAAAAAGTTCTAAACCAGATTTATGTTTTAATTTATTATAAAAGTTCATGCATTATCATAATTAGATATGTACATTCTTCAGATAGGTTAAGAAACCTCTTAAAATTATGAAAAGTAGAATTTACGCTGAAGTAGGAAGGTGTTTGAAGTGAAGATTGGGATTAGAGACCTATGGCTGTCATATGGATAGTTGACGGAACCCTTAACTTGCAACTCCTAGTAGAAGTAGACTTGTTTGTATAGGTAAGCTTCCTTAAATCTGACCCATTTAGCTAAAGAGATCCTAGTTCCTGCTTTAGCTTACCTCTAGATCCTTTGCTCTGATTAGGGGTTAAGCCTTTCCCCTTCATCAAAAAAGTTGCGAAGAAAAATTGAAAGCAGTACATTAATGGTTGCTGTATATTAAAAAAAAAGAAAAAAAAAGAAAAAAAAAGACACAAAGGAAAAATTATGATAAAAAAAAAATGAGATGAAAGAAAAAAATCCAGTAAATCAGTTGTGGTCTCGAAATTACTTCTGAATTGAAAAGCGGGCTATATAAGGCGGATGTATGCTAGAGGGGAGTTAGTTTTTTGTATCTTAATGGCAAATGGTTAGGAGATGAGGGTAGAAGGCCTATATAACATATGCTTTACTTATGAATAGAGTTAATAGAAGAGCTAGTACGAACACTATTTGAATGACTTCTATAGTTTCTTTCTAAAACCTGTTTCCAATTCATGCATTGAATGAAAAGGTTTAAATTCAAGTTTACATAATTTTATAAGTTTTCTTTGCTATTTGAAGATGTACTAATGATAGAAGCATTTTTTATATACAGACAATTTGAATTTGAGTCATGAATAAGTTTCAAAAGAATTTGATATTGCTTTATATGATCTGCAGGTTGGCCCATCGAGGACGATGTGCAGGTTTGGCCGGGGCGAATGTCGGAAAGATTTCAACCTTTCCGTTGATGACCAGAGAAAATGAAAACAACTTTATTGGTGATCTCAAACCTTTTATATCACTATTAATCAGTTGTTTTAATTGGATTAACTATTTTGAAAGTGTTTTCAGGTATGAAGGATGAAGCAGGACATATGTTCATGTTAGGGTTTACGCTAATTACTCATTTAATGAGAATTTCCTATTTTTTACATTCAAGAATTATGGGGATTCAGCCTAGGGTTTCTTGAATTCATGTGTTGTTTATAAGATTTGGTTAATGTTAAGGGATTAGATGATTTATAATGGGTTAAAGCTAGGGTTCAGAAGGATTTTAATGGTCTAACCCAAAGGGTTCTAATGGGTTTCTAATGGGTTTCAAATAGGTTTTCTAGGG